>VZQC01005781.1:0-82904 GCA_009823505.1 Rhizomys pruinosus | reverse complement strand
CCAAGACCTCCAAAAACAGCGCCACCAACTGGAGACAAACGTCTGAATACCTAGAGCCTATGGGGGACACTCATCCAAACCACCACATTCCACTCCCTGGCCCCCATAGGCTCCTGACCATATAAAATGCAAAATGCATTTAGTCCAACCTTAAAAGTCCCCACAGTCTTTACCAGTCTCAATGCCATTCAAAAGTCCACAGTCCAAAGTCTCCTCTGAGACTCAGGCCAATCTCTTAAACTGTAAGCTCCTGTAAAATCAAAAGACAAATTACAAACTCCCAACATACAGTGGAACTGAATACACATTCCCATTCCAAAAGGGAGGAATAGAGGCATAGTGAGGAAACACTGGACCAAAACAAGACTGAAAACAATTGACAGTTCCAGGGAATTAGAGTCCATTGTGGAGGGAGGCGTGGCGGCTGGAGCTGGAGTGGCAGGCCGAGGGTCACATCTCACAAAGAGCACAGGAAACAGAGAGAGGGTGACTGTAGACCACGAGGCTTGTTAAAACTCACTAAGCCTGCCCCCAACAACGCACTTCCTCTAGCACGGCCACACCCTCCAAGACCTCCAAAAACAGCGCCACCAACTGGAGACAAATGTCTGAATACCTAGAGCCTATGGGGGACACTCATCCAAACCACCACAGAAGCTAAGCAGAACAACTTTCTTTGTAACTGCTTAGGTACGCTTATTTTGTTAGGGTTGGAAGAATCAACTTCACTTTGACAACGTGCACAGTGGTCACTCTGCCTGGCAGAGCAACCACTCTTATTTTAGGCCTCTTGTTTCAGTGGTGTTGTAAGTCCCAATGACCACGTGGCAGTATCATCCTTCAACTCAATGAAATAGTTTTTATGCCCCCAGTTGAAGCATGTTCCTCTTAGAGATAAGCTCCTTCAAACCAGCAGATTTCCAAGCTGTTAGGACATCCTGCCCTCTGATGTCCTGGTGTATGAGTGTCCCTGGTCCATGGACCCATGTGTTTCACCTGTGGGGAAACAGAACACCAATGATCTCTGATCCAAAGCATGTGTGAAATCCTGTAAAACAACCCAGCCCTTCCTGGGCTTGTCTCTTAAGTGGCCTCATCTTAAGAGTCACTCAATCTTTGAGTGAGGCCATCAGTGGTGATGGGACCTGTTCACTAGGCCAGTGAGCTCCAAGCTGTGAGCCCACTGCAGCACTTCCTTGGCAATGGGATGAAATCCTTATTTAGAGTCAATGGTCTGTGGGATACCAAGATGATGGTTTCCCACAGACCATTGGAGGCATTTGGTGAGTCTGTAGACCCAGGTGCTAGCAGAAGTGGTATGGGCAGGAAAGGTCAGTCCATGTCCAGCATGCCTCTGCTTAAGGAACATGAATCTGGTCCATATGAAGGAAGCAACCTGACATTCTCAACTGGCCTTCCGATCCAGGGAGAGTTGCCACCAGACATGTGCTGGTCTGTACTACAGACGGAACCTCCAAAGTGGTGTTGACCTGATCAACCTGCAGCACTGGTCCTCGTCATCCAGCCACTTCATAGCCTCCATCCCTTTAGGAAGAACTGGAATGGCTGGGGAATTGGGTCTCTCCACAGCCACATTGATGTCCTCAGCCTTTCAGAGTGGCCTGACGTGGACATAGTATGTCTAATCACATTAGAATGCACTCAGTCAGGTGAGCCCTCATTCAATGAATAGCATCCTCATGAACAGCATCTTCATTAAAAGACACACGCAGGGAGGACACTGAGGGAAGCTGGTGGGAAAGGCAAGTGGGGTTTGTACAAGCCTGGATTGCTGGTGGTCCACCCAAAGCTGAGAGAGGCTTAGAACAGGTTGCCCTCACAGTCTCAGGGGAGGTCTGCCTTATTGTAGAGGTGTAGCCTCCAGAACACAAGACGTTTCTGTCACTTATGGCAAACCCAGAAAACAGACACTGACATCTCCACAGAACTTCATCCTTTCAAAGTAAAAACCAATGCCAAGCCAGGCATGGTGGCGCACGCCTTTAATCCTAGCACTTGGGAGGCAGAGGCAGGCAGATCTTTCTGAGTTCAAGGCCAGCCCGGTCTACAGAGTGAGTTCCAGGACAGCTGGGGCTACAGGGAGATCCAGCCTCGAAAAGACCAAAAAAAAAAAAAAACCAAACCAAAACAAAACAAAACAAAAACCCAATGCCAATAGCCAGGCGTGGTGGCACATGCCTTTAATCCTAGCACTTGGGAGGCAGAGGCAGGCAGATCTCTGTGAGTTCAAGGCCAGCCTGGTCTACAGAGTGAATTCCAGGACAGCTGGGGCTACAGGGAGACCCAGCCTCGAAAAGACCAAAAAAAAAAAAAGCCAAACAAACAAAAAACCCCAATACCCCCAAACCAGCAGTCAAGAGAAGGAAGGGCTTTATCTTAAGTATGCTAATGACCTGGAGTCCTAGTTTGCTTTCTGCTGTGTGATGAAACACTGACCAGAGGCAGCTTGGGGAGGAAGGGGTTTATTTATCTGTACAACTCCCTAGTCAAAATCCATCACTGAGAGAAGTCAGGGAAGGAATTTGAGGCAGGAAGCTGGAGGCAGGAACTGCTGTGGAGACCACAGAGCTGATTGCTTCCCAGCTCACTCAGCTGCTATTCTTATGTAGCCTATGTCACCTTCCCAGGGACAGCACCTCCACAATGGGCTGTCTCCCCCACGACATTAATTAGCAATCAAGAAAATGCTGCCAACCAGGTGAGATGGTGCACAACTTTAATCCCAGCACTCCAGAGGCAGAGGCAGGAGGGTCTCTGTGAGTTCAAGGCCAGCCTGGTCTACAGAGTGAGTTCCAGGACAGTTCCTGTCTCAAAAAAACGTTGCCCCAGTTTTGCCCACAGGGCAGTCTGACGGAAGCAGTGCCTCACTCGAAGGTCCCTCTCCCGGTGACTCTACTCTGTGTGAAGTTAACAGCAACAACAAAAACCAGCACAGGAAGCTGACCGGTCGATGCCCACACCTGCCTCTCCCAAGACTTTGGGGACACCGGGACCATTCCCAAGAGGATCAGGTCAGGTCTCTGTGCAGAGGGCAGCTCTCCATGAGCTTCAGCCAGGCTGTTGTGTTTTGATGCTGATAGAGGTGATGCTTTCTTCTTTTTTCTTTTTTATTTTTTTGGTCTTTTTGAGACTGGGTCTCCCTATAGCCCCAGCTGTCCTCGTGAGGCTTTCTTGGTGGCCTCCTGCTCTTGACAGTGAGATGCTCTGGAATGCAGAATGAAGCTATACCTTGGAAAGGAAAAAGGAACAAGATGCTGTTCATGAACATGCACCATCACACCTGTTGGCAGCATTTTCTTTTCACCAGTCTGTCACAACACTTCTTGGTCATCAGATCCAACCAGGAAAACACCATCACTTGAGGTGAACCTGTGTGGTGTTCAGAGAAGATCAACCCATACAGGTAGAAAACAGAATGATGGTTGCCAAGAGCCGGGGGAGGGGGTGGCAGAGGAGAAATGTGGAGTTGATTAATGATTGTGAGTTGATTCATGGGTATAGTTTGGGTTTACAAGATAAGGAGGTTCTGTAAATAGGTGATGTCTATGGTTTGCAGAACAGTGTGGATGTACAGAACTCCCCAGCACTGTACACATTAAGAATGAGGTCAGGCATGTTGCTGTGTGCCTACATTCCAGCATTTGATGGCAGAGGAGGAAGACCAGATGTGTGTATACATGTATGAAAGTCTAAGAAATTAATAAAAGCAGCTCTCTTCACAATAGCAAGGAGCTGGAACCAACCCAAGAGACCCTCAACTGACAAGTGGATGGAGAAAATGTGGTACATGTACACAATGGAGTTCTATGCAGCAGTAAAGAAAGATGACATCATGAGCTTTGCAGGTAAATGGATGGAACTAGAAGATATTAAGTGAAGTAACACAATCCCAGAAAAACAAACGATGAATGTTATCCCTCATCTGTGGATGCTAGCGCCAATGACCTAGTTGTAAACATTTCTTGTTGGGAGTGATGCATCTTGGAAAGAACACCACCACCACCACCAACAGAAAAGACTGCATCAAAGAACTGACTGAAAGGGTGAATCTGGGGGGTGGGGAGGTTGGGAGGGAGACACGGGTCTAGATCCGATTTGTAACATAATCTTGTACAAAAATATTTATGTAAAACAATAAATTAAAAAAAGAAATTAATAAAAGCATTGTATTTTTAAAAGGAAAAAAGAGCATAAAAATTGTCAGTATTATAATGGACTCACGCCGGGCGTGGTGGCGCCTGCCTTTAATCCTAGCACTTGGGAGGCAGAGGCAGGTGGATCTTTGTGAGTTCAAGGCCAGCCTGGTCTACAGAGTGAGTTCCAGTACAGCTGGAGCTACAGGGAGACCCTGTTTTGAAAAGACAAAAAAAAAAAAAAAAGGAGTCACTTACACCAGACACTAATAATGCAGATTAGGGGGCCCCTTGGAGGGAGGCTCTTCAGGCATTGGTCCAACTGTAGCCTCTGTGCCTGCTGACAAGAACAGTTGTTGGGGCTGGAGAGATAGCCTAGTGGTTAAGAGCACCGACTGCTCTTGCAGAGGACCCAGGTTCGATCCCCAGCATCCACATGGCGGCTAAGAACCGTCTGTAACTCCAATTCCAGGAGAACTCCAATTCCAGGGGAATCTGAGACCCTCTTCTGACCTCCGCAGCTTTGCACTACACAGGTACACAAACCTACATGCAGACAGGACATTCATACACATACAAAAATAAATAAAATTAAAAAAAAAAAAGAACAGTTGCAAAAGACTACCGAAATCACAGCCTACAATTAAGGCATTTCTACAAGGACACAATTCAAGCAAGAGTCAGTTTCACCTCACCACCAATCAGTTATTTCAAAATAACTCTGTTATACTTCTAAAAATCCTTCCTTACTTCAATATGTCTAGAACTGCCCATGATCTGTCATAACGCACACCCAGAATGCAACCTCTGCACATTCCTGAATGAGCCTCTCTCCCTACTGCTACTATCAGTTGACAACAAAATTAAACATAGATTAAATTTTTTTTAATCTCAGGGCTCACACCTATAATCCCAGTACCTGACAGGCTCAGGTGAGAGGATCCCACAAGATGGGGCCAGCCTGGACTGCTGTAGCAGAGAGCAGGGTGATTTACAATGTAATGAGGCAATTTGGGTAAGTGCACTGTTGCCTGCCAGTAAAAGCAAATATAACTTTGACATGAATATGGAGAAGAAAGTATTAGTAAGGCCAAGTGCCAAGAGTAAAACTGATTTGCTACAGTAAATACACACCCAGGGCAGCAGCCGCAGGTAAAGTCACGACAGACATGATCCTTTTTGAGATAATTTCTATTCTCCAAGCTTGGTCCAACCCTTGCGCAGACCAAGCTCGTGAGTGAGATGTTAGGAAATGTGATTGGTCCTCCCCTTCCTGCTCCCAGTCCCAGTGCTGGGGCTTCAACCCGGGGCCTTGTGGACCCAAAGTGCTCCAGCACGTACCTACATCCTCACCCTCCTCTGCTCAGTCATGTTTGTTCAATCTCTCTCTCTCTCTCTCTCTCTCTCTCTCTCTCTCTCTCTCTCTCTCTGTTACAGGGTGTCCCTGTAGCCCCAGATGGCCTAGAACTCCCTATTTAGACCAGGCTGGCCTCAGTCTCACAGAAATAGATCCCTTGGCTCTACAAGTGCTAGGATTAAAGGTGTGTGCCACTACGCCTGGCTGGAGAATTCTTTTATTCTTTTTTTTTTTAAACAGGGGAACTTTGGATTGTTTTTATTTTGACAAATAATAGCTCATTCATGTAGATATAATTCAGTCCTCAAGGACTTGCCTGCTTGCTGGAGTCAATGTTCAGTACCACAAAAAGAAAAAAAGAATAGCCCATAACTGTGTTTGTGTTCAAGAATTCATTCTTTTTTGGGGGTGGGGGAGGAAAAGGTTTATTTTATCTTCATCTCTCAGGTCATACCGTTCATCCCTGAAGTATGCAAGGGAAGGAACTCAGCGCAAGGACCTGGAGGCGGGAGCTGAAGCATGGACCACAGAGGAACGCTGCTTACTGACTCGCTCCTCTGACGCAGGCTCAGCCTGCCTTTGGCAGTTCACATAGGCTGCTTTATTGATGGCTTGTGAATGACAGCTGTCACTGACCCTGCCCCCACCTCTTCTTTTTATTTTTTATGTGTATGAATGTACTGTCTGCATGTAGATTTGTGCACTTGTGTCTTGCAGTGCTGTGGAGGTCAGAAGAGGGCGTCGGATTCCCCTGGAACTGGAGTTAAAGACGGTTCTCAGCTGCCATGCGGGTGCTGGGGATCGAACCTGGGTCCTCCGCAAGAGCAGACGGTGCTCTGAACCCTCTCCAGCCCTGCTCCCACCTCCTCTACAAAAGTGGATGAACAGGAAATGGGGTTCCCCTGATAGCACTGGGAGTCAGCTCCCTGGCCAAGCCCAGGCAAGGGACCTGGGGCCAGCAGCCTTGACTTCCAAGCTACAGGCATCAGGAGGCTGAGGAGGAAGGCAGGACGTCCCATTCCTGAAGGCAAGGTGCTGGTGAGGAGGCCATAAAATTAATTTTATTTATATATATAATTTTTTATAAATCTAGACCCAATGTCCCCCCCATCCACCCACCCACCACCCACCAGAGCTCATGCATTCTGCCACATGCTTTTCATCTCTTTCTCAGTCTTTCTAAATATTCTCCCATGAGGAAGTTGACTGTTTTGCAGGCAGAAGTTCACTGTTTTCAGTCAGTTCTTTGATGCCAGTCCCTTTCTGTTGTTGTTGTTGTTCCAATATGCATCACTCCCAACTGCTTTGGAGAAAAGCTCAAGGGGCCATGCACAGGAAGAATACTTACAACTAGGTAATTGGCACTAGCATCCACACGATGAGGGATACCATTGTCGTTTGTTTTTCTGGGAACTTCAGTCTTACTTCATCAGCATGATGTCTTCTAGCTCCAGCCATTTCCTGCAAAGCTCATGATGATGTCTTTCTTTTCACTGCTGCATAAGAACCCATTGTGTAAATGTACCACATTTTCTCTATCCACTCGTCAGTTGAGGGGCATTTGGTTGGTTCCAGCTCCTTGCTATTGTGAAGAGAGCTGAATAACATATGGCCATGTACAGTATCTCTGCGTGAGTGAGTCTTGAGGTACATGCGTAAGAGTGGTATGCTGGTTGGGTGGACAAGTTTTCATTCCAAGTCTTCAAGGGTTTCTCCACACTGCTTCCATAGGGCCGCACAAGTTTTACAATTCCCACCACGCCAGTGGATGAGTGTTTCCTTTCCGCCACAACCTCTCCAGCAGCAAGTGCACCTTCTAAGTCTGTGTTTTAGAAGTAGAGGACACAGAAGAGTGGACGAGACTGACTGCAGAGAAGGTGGCACAGCCCAGGACGGTATTTGATTGGTTGGTTACTTGGTTTTGTTTTGCTTTTTTTTTTTTTTTTTTTGGTTTTTTGAGACAGGGTATCCCTTTAGTCCCAGTTGGCCTGAGCTCTCTCTGTAGACCAGGCTGGCCTTGAACTCACAGGATCCGTCTGCCTCTGCCTCCTGAGTGCTGGGATTAAGGTTTTGTTTTGCTTTATCTCAGGTATTCATTCATTCATGTCACAGCACCCAGAGGTCAAAGGACAGTTTGCAGGAGTCAATTTTTTTTAATTTATTCTATTTATTTATTTATTTTTAATTTTATTTATTTTGTTGTTGTGTATGAATGTACTGTCTGCATGTAGGTTTGTGCACTTTTGTGATTTTTAATTATATTTAAATTTTATGTTGTATGAATGTACTGTCTGTATGTAGGTTTGTGCACCCATCAGTTGGTGCAATACCTTGGAGGTCAGAAGAGGGTGTCGGATTCCCCTGGAACTGGAGTTAAGATGGCTCTCAGCCGCTATGTGAGTGCTGGAAATTGAACCCGGGTCTCTTCAAGAGTAGTCGGCGCTCTTAACTGCTAGGCCATCTCTCTAGCCCCAAGGAGTCAATTTTTTGCTTTCGTTCTGGATTCCAGCTATTAATTTCAGGTCTTCTGGCTTGGTGGTAAGCGCTTCACCTGCTGAGACATCTTGCCAGTCCTGGTGGAAACAGGATTTCATTTGGCCCAGGCCGTAAACTCTCTTTGTAGTCAAGAACGACCTTGAGTTGCTGATCCACCTGCTCTCAAGGGCTGGGACCACAGAAACTACCATTTCCAGCTTCTTATATTATAAAAATTTATTTTCTTTTTTTATTTATTTTCCATATGTGTATGAATGTACTGTCTGCATGTAGGTTTGTACACACCAGTGTTGTGGCAATGCCGCAGAGGTCAGAAGAGGGTGTCCAGATTCCCTGGAACTGGGAGTTAAAGAGGTTCTTAACCACCATATTACAAAACCACATGGAATGTACCTTGACCAAGAACTTGCTAATCCTCAGAGACCTTTAACACTTAACTGCGATCTGTGTGCCTTTGAAGCATCCATTTGAAATTACATTAAGAGTTAGCCTCTTTAGTTTGAGATGAGCATGACTATTTTCAACTAAGAGGTTAACAAAGTTAACAAAAATGATCACTCATTATTTCATATTTACATAATTATAATATCCTCAGTGTGATCCCTATTGCTTCACTAAATTTTATTTTCATCTAAAATATGTTGCATAAGAAAAATAAAACAGCTTAAACTTCAAAAAAAAAAAAAAAAGATGGTTCTTAGCCGCCATGTGAGTGCTGGGGATTGAACCTGGGTCCTCTGCAAGAGCAGTTGGCACTCTTAACCACTAGGCCATCTCTCTAGCCCCCAAAATTTATTTTCTTATTGGAGGTTAGTGACATTTGTTTTGTGGAGTGGTTGTTGCTGTTTTCAGTCTTTTTGAGACAGGGTCTCCCTGTAGCCCCAGCTGTCCTGGAGCTGGCTATCTAGACCAAGCTGGCCTTGAACTCACAGAGCTTCACCTATGTCCGCCTCCCGAATGCTGGGATTAAAGGCATGTGCCACCAAGCCTGGCAGCTTGTTTTGTTTTGAGATAAACTTTATCTATGTAGCCCCAGATGGCCTGGAATTCTCTAGGTAGACCAGCTGGCCTCAAACTTGCGGTAATCCTCCGTCAGCCTCTCAATTGCTGAGATTTGTGGAATGGACCACCACATTTGGGTGCTAGTGATATTTTAAAGTACATGCCAGGCATGGTGGCACACGCCTTTAATCCTAGCACTCAAGAGGCAGAAGCAGGCCAATCTTTGTGAGTTCAAGGCCAGCCTGGTCTACAGAGTGAGTTCCAGGACAGCTGGGGCTATAGGGAGACCCTGTCTTGAAAAAGACCAAGGAAAAAAAAAAGGACAATTCACATATTGCTCTGATAAACATGAAATCAAACTTTAAGAAAGAACAATGCTGGGCTGGAGAGATAGCCTAGCGGTTAAGAGCACCGACTGCTCTTGCAGAGAACCCGGGTTGATCCCCAGCACCCACATGGAGGCTGAGAACATCTGTAACTCCAATTCCAGGAGAACTCCAGTTCAGGGGAATCCAACCCCTCTTCTGACCTCGTGGCATTTAACAACACGGGTGCACAAATCAACACAGCAGACAATATTTACATAATAATAAATAAATATAAAAAAAAGAATGAATTCAATTCCAGGAGAACTCCAGTTCCAGGGGAATCCAACCCCCTCTTCTGACCTAGTGGCATTTCACAAAGCACGGGTGCACAAATCTACATGGCAACTACATTCATACACTAAAATAATATAAATATATAAAAAAAGAATGAATTCTCAAGAGCTGATATTCTTTGCCTACAGCCATGGGACGCAGGAAGTCCAAACGGAAGCCGCCCCCTAAAGAAGAAGATGGCAGGCACCCTGTTCACATGTGTTTGTCTGCACACATGAAGTCTTGTGATGTGAAAATGGGGGCTGGAAGATGGCCTAGCGGTTAAGAGTGCCGACCGCTCTTACAGAGGACCCGGGTTCGATCCCCAGCACCACATGGCAGGCCTAGAACCATCTGAAACTCCATTCCAGGAGAACTCCAGTTCCAGGGGAATCCGAGACTCTCTTCTGACCTCCGGGCATTGCACGTCACGGGTGCACAGAC
Source organism: Rhizomys pruinosus (assembly GCA_009823505.1). NCBI lineage: Eukaryota > Metazoa > Chordata > Mammalia > Rodentia > Spalacidae > Rhizomys > Rhizomys pruinosus. The sequence goes on along the minus strand of VZQC01005781.1, from coordinate 72,810 downwards.
TTGCATGCAGACAGTACATTCATACACATACAGAAATAAATAAATATAAAAAAAAAAAAAAAAAAAAAAAGAAAATGGATGGAGCTCGAAAAATCCCAGTCCTCTCCTGTGCCTAGAGGAGTTCTAAACACCCAGCACATATCTGTCAGAACCCGTGAATCTGTACAGCGACTGGATAGATGCCTGCGAGGGAGCCACTTAGTAGCAATGTTGAGGACACGCCTTCCTCAGAAAGCCCCCCCACAACCTGCTGTGGACCTGCTGAGCCAGCGGGGCAGCCAGAGACATCGCAGGGCTCCAGGGTGCAGGGCCAGGGCTGGAACAGCCCTGAGTGTGTGGAGTGAGTGGGCGTGTGTGTGGCTATGGACTTGCCTGTGGATGTGGCTGTGCGTAGAGGCGGGTGGAAGCGAGGGCCTGCTAGGCCTCACCATGTGCCCACCATGGCCTCAAAACTCCAGAACCTTCAGTTTCACATGGTTCCAGAAACCTTCTCCAATTTCCCCACAACCCCTAAGCTTTGGGGTCCTGGCTTCTCTGGGGACAGTGAGCTGTCATCCCAGGGATAGCTGGGGGGGGGGGGGGGGCTGGCCTCCTCACCAGCACCTTGCCTTCAGGAATGGGACGTCCTGCCTTCCTCCTCAGCCTCCTGATGCCTGTAGCTTGGAAGTCAAGGCTGCTGGCCCCAGGTCCCTTGCCTGGGCTTGGCCAGGGAGCTGACTCCCAGTGCTATCAGGGGAACCCCATTTCCTGTTCATCCACTTTTGTAGAGGAGGTGGGAGCAGGGTGGAGAAGNGGTTCAGAGCACCGTCTGCGCTTGCGAGGACCCAGGTGCGATCCCCGCAACCCGCATGCAGCTGAGAACCGTCTTATTACCAACGCCAGTTCCACCAGGGACGCCGACGCCCTCTTCTGACCTCCACCACAGCACTCAGACACAAGTGCACAAATCTACATGCAGACAGTACATCATACACATAACAAAATAAAAAGAAGAGGTGGGGGCAGGGTCAGTGACAGCTGTCATTCACAAGCCATCAATAAAGCAGCCTATGTGAACTGCCAAAGGCAGGCTGAGCCTGCGTCAGAGGAGCGAGTCAGTAAGCAGCGTTCCTCCGTGGTCCATGCTCAGCTAGCTTCCCCCCTCCCAGTCCTTGCGCTGAGTTCCTCCCTTGCATACATTCAGGATGAACGGTATGCCTGAGAGAGGAAGATAAAATAAGACCTTTTCCTCACCCCCCCCCAAAAAGAGAATTCTTGAACACAAACACAGTTATGGGCTATTCTTTTTTTCTTTTTGTGGTACTGAACATTGACTCCAGCAAGCAGGCAAGTCCTTGAGGACTGAATTATATCTACATGAATGAGCTATTAGTGTAAATAAAGAAAATCCAAATTTCCCCTGTTAAAAAAAAAGAGTAAAGAATCGCGCAGCCAGCGTAGTGGGCCACACACCCTTTAATCCTAGCAACTGTAGAGCCAAGGATCTATTCTGGAGAGCTGGAGGCTCAGCCCTGGTCTAAATAGGGAGTTCTAGGCCTATGTATAGACTAGGCTGGCCTGGATCTTACGAGATCTTGCCTGCCTCTGCCTTCCGATGGGCTGCGATTTTCCGGCAGTACTACACGTTGTCTACGTGATCTACAGGTAACTTTTATTGTGCAGAGCTGATGAAAAATCAACAACAGTATACAGATAAAGAAACCTTCTCTCATCACCTGAAGTGCCATCACTACCTGTTGGCCATCCCTCTATCAACCTCCTATTCCCAGGTACCCTTATCTCACTTTTCTTTATTAAATGTCTTTTCGGGGCTGGTTGTGACACACTTTAATCCCAGCACTCAGGAGGCCGAAGCAGGTGGGGATCTCTGTGCGTCTCAAAGCCAGCTGGTCTACATAGTGAGTTTCCAGGCAGGTGGGCTTCAGGGAGACCTGTCTCATAAAGACAAAAAAAAAGAGGATTATTCTCTATTTAATGTGCAGCTGTCAGTACCGGCCTCCTCTTCTCTCTGCTGGGGGATATAATTTTCACACAGCCCCTGAGGAGGGGAATTTGAGACTACTGACACATACGGGTACCTGGGAGCTGGCTATTTCCCTCCTATGGTTTTGTCTGATTCCTCCTCCAACAATGATGCAAAATGACACAGGCACAGGTCAGTCACTTCCACTGTTGTGGCAGAATATTGGAAACTTCCAAAGTGCCCATTGTTCACAGCAGGGACATAATCACAGGGACCCAACAATGGAGGCCTGTGTGGCCGTGAAAAGACTGGGAAGACGGCCCTCTGTGTGAGGCAGGGGTACAATTGCAACTCACTTTCCAGGTGTTCTGGATAAGGTATTAATCATCACTTCTATTCCACTGAGACCAAATTCCTGAGTGTAATATTGAGGACCAGCAATTTCCCTTTCTTCTTAACTGGATCCGCAAGCAGAGCCCTCTTTGATGTGTGTCAAAGCTACTCATTCTCCAAGTCCAGGAGCCTGCGCCAAGCTCCATCTCTCTGTCACCACTTCAACGGGGCTTCAGGCCTGGACTCACACCTAGAAATCATCGCAGGGGGTCATGCAGGGAGGACGGGCCCTTCTCCTCAGCGCTGGTCAGCCTTCACCTCTGTGGTGTAGGACTGTGCTTACCTAGTCAGCCATCGTGACTGTGAAGGGGAAGAGCCTTGAGAGCTGCGTGCAAAGTCTAGGGGCCAAGCTGATGTCCTCCAGTACTGAGGGGTTACTGCACGAAACAAATACAACATCAGAGAGGAAATGCAGGCAAGCGAAAAAGATATGGTGAGAGAAGAGAACGACCCGGAAGTCTCTCGCGAGGCTTGGTTACCCCACCCCCTTCCAAGCTTGTTCTAGAGCCCACAGCATGCTTATCTGGCAGGAGGCGCTCAGCTGTTTCCATGCTGGCTCGGGGGTTCATTTTCTACCTGGGCCAGGACTGACTTTGCATCCCGTTCGCCCATGGTCTGCAGCTTTTTTTTTTTTTTTTTAATTTATTTATTTCTGTATGTGTATGAATGTACTGTCTGATGCAAGTCTGTGCCTTCCGAGTGTCAGATAGAGGGTGTCAGGAGTTCCGCCCTTCGGAAACTGGAAGTTCCATCTCAGGCAAATCGTTTGGGATGTTTCAGGACGGTTTCTGCTGGGCCCCTCCGCATTCGTGGGTGCTGTGTGGAGTTCTGATACTCCGTGGTCCCTGCAATGAGCAGGACGGCGTCTTTAACCGCTTAGGCAATCTTCTCCAGCCCCGGCATCTTGCAGCCTTCTAAACAGCGGTTCCCACTGTTCTCTGTGGAAGAGTGCAAACAGGGAAGTTTCCCTTCGGCCCTTGGGAGGCTCCTTTCTCATACCCCAAAGACTGGACCTCTGACTGGGACCCACTTGGCCTCTGTATAGGTCCTGTGACCACTGGGATTCTTGTTAAACGCCAAAAATACTTTTTTCCTTTGGCGTTTTCCTGACACCTGTCTATCTATTAGAGAGAAAGACCTAGCTGTATCCAATACAGACCGTGTAATGGGTCTTGTATTCTGTCCTCCACCGGGAACACTTGGCATTGGGAGCTTCTTCCGGGACCAGCCCAGGTTGGAAGCACTCCCTCACCTCCCTCCTAACCCTAGCTCTGCTTCTTCCATGGTGCACAATTAAAAGACATACATACTGCTGGGTCGTGGTGGCGACCCTTAATCCAGCACTTGGGAGGGGATTCTGTGAGTTCAAATAGCCAGCCTGGTCTACAAAGTGAGTTCCAGGACAGTGGGCTGCAGGGAAAGACCTATTCGAAAAAAAAAAAAAAAAAGGAAAAAAAAAACATAAAGGGGCCTGGAGAGATGGCTTCAGTGGTGTAAGAAGCACGCTGCATTACTTGCAGAAGACTTGACAGGTTCAACCACACCATATGAGTGAACAACCGTCGTAACCTCCACGTCCGGTGATCGTATGATCCCTTTTCATGAGCCTCTGCAGAGCATCAGACACATTCTACACATAACATACACACACAACTACATTTAAAAATAAAATAAAATAAAATTACATATATAAACGCAATCCTTTATAGTTTTGAAAACTGACTGCCCTTCCCTCTTGCCAGTCAATTCTCATTGTTACAGAAACTTCCAGAAATTTTCTTAGAGCTAGACAAGCCATATGATTTTTTCTTTTAATTTCATTCAACTCAGATAGGACCATACTACTTCGAATAACTTGCTGGTTATATGTATATAATATATATTAATATATATATATATTTATTATATTAATGTGTATGGTGTACTGTGTTGCATGTAGGTTGGTGCACCCGATGTGTGTGCATTGCTGGCAGAGGTCGAAGAAGGGTGAGACTCCTCCAGGACCCGATTGGAGTAAAGACGGTTCTTAAAGCCGTCATGTGGGTGCTCGGGAATCGAAACCCAAGGTTCTTCTGCAAGAGTCAGTCGGTGCTCTTAACTGCTGAGCCAGTCTCTCTCCAGCCCCACTAGGTTTACTTTTTATTGCAAGGACTTGGAATAATAGGGGGAAAGAGCTGGTTGACAGTGTTGGAGAGAAGTATGAAAAATAGTAGTTACTGTTTAAAACAAGATTGTTCAAACCAGGAATGGACAACAATTTTCTATGAGGATGAAAAAGATTTACAATCATAGAAGGGCCATCTCGAAGTCCGCAGGCCAGAGGGAGCTGTCTGCAGGGAGTGCCAGGCCAGAGGGAGCTGACTGCAGGGAGCTCGCAGTCCAGAGGGAGCTGCTGCAGGAAGTCCCAGGCCAGAGGGAGCTGACTGCAGGGAATGCCAGGCCAGAGGGAGCTGACTCAGGAGAGTGCCAGGCCAGAGGGAGCTGACTGCAGGGAGTGCCAGGCCAGAGGGAGCTGTCTGCAGGAGTGCCAGGCCAGAGGGAGCTGAGCTAGCAGGGAGTGCCAGGCCAGAGGGAGTGACTGCGGGAGTTCCAGGCCAGAGGGAGCTGTACTGCAGGGAGGGCCAGGCCAGAGGGAGCTGACTGCAGGGAGTGGCCAGGGAGGCTCAGCAGGCAGAGGCTGTATCCAATCCAGCGGGAGTGTACGGAGTGCCAGGCCAGAGGGAGCTGTCTGCAGGGAGTGCCAGGCCAGAGGGAGCTGATCTAGCAGGAGCCATGGGTCAGAGGGGCTGACTACAGGAGAGTGCCAGGCCAGAGGGAGCTGCTACAGGAGAGTGCCAGGCCAGAGGGAGCTGCTCAGGAAGTGCCAGGCCAGAGGGAGCTGTCTGCAGGGAGTGCCAGGCCAGAGGGAGCTGTCTGCAGGGAGTGCCAGGCGGCGGGAGCTGTCTGCAGGGAGTGCCAGGCCAGAGGGAGCTGTCTGCAGGGAGTGCCAGGCCAGAGGGAGCTGACTAGCAGGAGAGTAGGCCAGAAAGTGCGCAGAGGTGCCAGGCAAGGAATGTCTGCAGGGAGCTCTGGGTCAGAGCGGGCTGACTGCAGGGAGTGCCAGGCCAGAGAGAGCTGACTGCAGGGAGTGCCAGGCCAGAGGGAGCTGACTGCAGGGAGCTCTGAGTCAGAGGGAGCTGACTGCAGGGAGTCAAACTGGTATGGAGTCTGACCACCCTTCATAGTGACAACCAGAAAGGTGATGGGTAGTGAAGAAAGAGCAAGAATGGAGTTTATTCAGTACAGTTATACCAGAAAGACAGGGAGAGTGAGCAGCATTGGCCCCATCTTCAGGATATGGCCTTGAGCTTTCCAGGGATACAGGGAAGCGAGCAGGCAGAAGAGGAAACTCAGGTTCCAACCATCTTGGTTCAGGCTGTCCAGCCTGATACAGCCCTCTGATTTGTTCTGGGACAGCCTGAGGAGACGTGGGGTGGTGCTCCTGCTTGGGGGAGAGGTCCCATTGGGGTGACAGCTCCAGGCTCCTGGCAAGTAACCAATGACTGTGAGAATGGGGGGCTCGTTCTAGGAGGTCTGGAGACTGTTAAAGCAGGCAGCAGAGAGGCTCCACGCTTCTGAGGTACATGAAGACATCCAGCCATGCCTGAGTGATCTGGGCAGTGTAAAAGCTAGCAGCTGATAATCATTTGGTTACAATGTTTCTGCAAATATTGCAAATAGCTGGGTTATTGTCTTGGTATCTTTGGCCTTGAAGAGGAAAGTCACCAGCTTGAAATGAAGCCTCCTGAAATGCTGAATGTGCCAAGGAGCTGAGCAGAAATCTGACCACAGTTATAAGGTAAAGGAGATGAGGGAAAATGAAGGCAGAGATGCCCAGTTTTTTATCCTGCATTTAGTGACCATTGGGCATCTTCAGGCCCAAGCTGAGTCGACCACCTCTAGCAATGCAACCTTTCTTTTTTTTTAAAATATTTCTTTTATATATATAATTTTTTATAAATCTAGACCCCATGTCCCCCCCATCCACCCCCACCACCCCACCTAGAGCCAGCATTGCCAACATGCTTTTTCATCTCTTTCTCAGTCTTTCTCAACAATATTCTCCATGAGGAAAGTTGACTGTTTGTGCAGTCAGAAGTTCACTGTTTCAGTCCAGTTCTTTGATGCAGTCCTCTTCTGTTGTTGTTGTTGTTCTCCAATATGCATCACTCCCAATGCTTTGGAGAAAAGCTCACGAGGGGCCATGCCAGGAAAAATACTTACAACTAGGTAATTGGCACTTAGCATCCACATGATGAGGGATACCATTCGTCGTTGTTGTTTTTTGGGACTGTGTTCTTCACTTCAGCATTGATGTCTTCTAGCTCCAGCCATTTCCTGCAAAAAGCTCATTGATGATGTCTTTTTTCACTGCTGCATAAGGACCCATTGTGTGAATGTACCACATTTTCTCTATCCACTCGTCAGTGAGGGGCATTTGGTTGGTTCCGCTCCTTGCTATTGTGAAGAGAGCTGGAATATACAATTGGCCATGTCAGTATCTCTGCGTGGATGTGAGTTTGAGGCTACATGGTAAGGAGTGGTATGCTGGTTGGGTGGCAAGTTTTCATTCCAAGTCTTCCAAGGGTTCTCCACACTGCTTTCCATAGGGGCCGCACAAGTTTACATTCCCACCAGCCAGTGGATGAGTGTTTCCCTTTCCCCACAACCTCTCCAGCAGCAAGTGCACCTTCTAAGTCTGTGTTTTAGAAGTAGAGGACACAGAAGAGTGGACGAGACTGACTGCAGAGAAGGTGGCACAGCCCAGGACGGTATTTGATTGGTTGGTTACTTGGTTTTGTTTTGCTTTTTTTTTTTTTTTTTGGTCTTTTTGAGACAGGGTATCCCTTTAGTCCCAGCTGGCCTGAAGCTCTCTCTGTAGACCAGGCTGGCCTTGAACTCACAGAGATCCGTCTGCCTCTGCCTCCTGAGTGCTGGGATTAAGGTTTTGTTTTGCTTTATCTCAGGTATTCATTCATTCATGTCACAGCACCCAGAGGTCAAAGGACAGTTTGCAGGAGTCAATTTTTTTTTAATTTATTCTATTTATTTATTTATTTTTAATTTTATTTATTTTTGTATGTGTATGAATGTACTGTCTGCATGTAGGTTTGTGCACCCGTGTTGTTGCATTAATTATATTTATTTTATGTGTATGACTGTACTGTCTGTAATGTAGGTTTGTGCACCCTCAGTTGGTGCAATACTAGGAGGTCAGAAGAGGGTGTCGGATTCCCCTGGAACTGGAGTTAAAGATGGCTCTCAGCCGCCTATGTGAGGTGCTGGAAATTGAACCCGGGTCCTCTTCAAGAGTAGTCGGCGCTCTTAACTGCTAGGCCATCTCTCTAGCCCCAAGGAGTCAATTTTTTGCTTATCGTTCTGGATTCCAGCTATTAATTTCAGGTCTTCTGGGCTTGGTGGTACAGCGCTTCACCTGCTGAGCACATCTTGCCAGTCCGGTGGTGGAAACAGGATTTCATTTGGCCCAGGCCGTAAACTCTCTTGTAGTCAAGAACGACCTTGAGTTGCTGATCCACCTGCTCTCAAAGGGCTGGGACCACAGAATACCATTTCCAGCTTCTTATATTATAAAATTTATTTTCTTTTTTTATTTATTTTCATATGTGTATGAATGTACTGTCTGCATGTAGGTTTGTACACAGTGTTGTGGCAATGCCCAGACGGTCAGAAGAGGGTGCAGTTCCCTGGAACTGGAGGTTAAAGATGGTTCTTAACCACCATATTACAAAACCACATGGATGTACCTTGACCACAGAACTTGTAATCCTCAGAGACCTTTACACTTAACTGCGATCTGTGTGCCTTTGAAGCATCCATTTGAAATTACATTAAGAGTTAGCCTCTTTAGTTTGAGATGAGCATGACTATTTTCAACTAAGAGGTTAACAAAGTTAACAAAAATGATCACTCATTATTTCATATTTACATAATTATAAATATCCTCAGTGTGATCCCTATTGCTTCACTAAATTTTATTTTCATCTAAAATATGTTGCATAAGAAAAATAAAACAGCTTAAAACTTCAAAAAAAAAAAAAAAAGATGGTTCTTAGCCGCCATGTGAGTGCTGGGGATTGAACCTGGGTCCTCTGCAAGAGCAGTTGGCACTCTTAACCACTAGGCCATCTCTCTAGCCCCCAAAATTTATTTTCTTATTGGGGTTAGTGACATTTGTTTTGTGGAGTGGTTGTTGCTGTTTTCGTCTTTTTGAGACAGGGTCTCCCTGTAGCCCCAGCTCTGTCCTGGAGCGGCTATCTCAGACCAAGCTGGCCTTGAACGCACAGAGCTTCCCTATGTCCGCCTCCCGAATGCTGGGATTAAAGGCATGTGCACCAAGCCTGGCAGCTTGTTTTGTTTTGAGATAAACTTTATCTATGTAGCCCCAGATGGCTGAATTCTCTAGGTAGACCAGCTGGCCTCAAACTTGCGGTAATCACTCCGTCAGCCTCTCATTGCTGTGAGATTTGTGGAATGGACCACCACATTTGGGTGCTAGTGATATTTTAAAGTACATGCCAGGCATGCCGTGTGGCACTCCGCCTTTAATCCTAGCACTCAAGAGGCAGAAGGGCAGGCCAATCTTTGTGAGTTCAAGGCCAGCCTGGTCTACAGAGTGAGTTCCAGGACAGCTGGGGCTATAGGGAGACCCTGTCTTGAAAAGACAAGGAAAAAAAAAAAGGACAATTCACATATTGCTACTGATAAACATGAAATCAAACTTTAAAAGAAGAACAATGCTGGGCTGGAGAGATAGCCTAGCGGTTAAGAGCACCGGACTGCTCTTCAGAGAACGATCCATCCAGCACCCACATAGAGAAACATCTGTAACTCCAATTCCAGGAGAACTCCAGTTCAGGGGAATCCAACCACCCTCTTCTGACCTCCGTGGCATTTCAACAACACGGGTGCACAAATCTACATGCAGACAATACATTCTACACATAAATAAATAAATAAAATATAAAAAAAGAATGAATTCTCCAATTCCAGGAGAACTCCAGTTCCAGGGGAATCCAACCCCCTCTTCTGACCTCCGTGGCATTTCACAACACGGGTGCACAAATCTACATGCAGACAATACATTCATACACATAAATAAATAATTAAAATATAAAAAAAGGAAATGAATTCTCAAGAGCTAGCCTACATTCTTTGCCCTACAGCCATGGGACGCAGGAAGTCCAAACGGAAGCCGCCCCCTAAGAAGAAGATGGCAGGCACCCTGTTCACCTGTCTGTTCTGCAACCATGACAAGTCTTGTGATGTGAAAATGGGGGCTGGAGAGATGGCCTAGCGGTTAAGAGTGCCGACCGCTCTTACAGAGGACCCGGGTTCGATCCCCAGCACCCACATGGCGGCGCCACGAAAACCATCTGAAACTCCATTCCAGGAGAACTCCAGTTCCAGGGGAATCCGAGACTCTCTTCTGACCTCCGCGGCATTGCACAAAAACTTGCATGCAGACAAAGTACATTCATACACATACAGAAATAAATAAATAAAAAAAAAAAAAAAAAAAAGAAAATGGATGGAGCTCGAAAAATCCCAGTCCTCTCCTGTGCCTAGAGGAGTTCTAAACACCCAGCACTACTATTGTCAGAACCCGTGAATCTGTACAGCGACTGGATAGATGCCTGCGAGGGAGCCACTTAGTAGCAATGTTGAGGACACGCCTTCCTCAGAAAGCCCCCCCACAACCTGCTGTGGACCTGCTGAGCCAGCGGGGCAGCCAGAGACATCGCAGGGCTCCAGGGTGCAGGGCCAGGGCTGGAACAGCCCTGAGTGTGTGGAGTGAGTGGGCGTGTGTGTGGCTATGGACTTGCCTGTGGATGTGGCTGTGCGTAGAGGCGGGTGGAAGCGAGGGCCTGCTAGGCCTCACCATGTGCCCACCATGGCCTCAAAACTCCAGAACCTTCAGTTTCACATGGTTCCAGAAACCTTCTCCAATTTCCCCACAACCCCTAAGCTTTGGGGTCCTGGCTTCTCTGGGGACAGTGAGCTGTCATCCCAGGGATAGCTGGGGGGGGTGGGGGGGCTGGAAAAAAAAAGAAGGTGCACTTGCTAGAGGTGTCGACTCAGCTTGGGCCTGAAGATGCCCAATGGTCACTAAATGCAGGATAAAAAACTGGGCATCTCTGCCTTCATTTTCCCTCATCTCCTTTACCTTATAACTGTGGTCAGATTTCTGCTCAGCTCCTTGGCACATTCAGCATTTCAGGAGGCTTCATTTCAAGCTGGTGACTTTCCTCTTCAAGGCCAAAGATACCAAGACAATAACCCAGCTATTTGCAATATTTGCAGAAACATTGTAACCAAATGATTATCAGCTGCTAGCTTTTACACTGCCCAGATCACTCAGGCATGGCTGGATGTCTTCATGTACCTCAGAAGCGTGGAGCCTCTCTGCTGCCTGCTTTAACAGTCTCCAGACCTCCTAGAACGAGCCCCCCAGGTCTCCAGTCATTGAGTGTACTGCCAGGAGCCTGGAGCTGTCACCCCATGATGAACCTCCCCCCAAGCAGGAGCACCACCCCACGTCTCCTCAGGGCTTCCCAGAACAAATCAGAGAGGCTGATCAGCTGGACAGCTCTGACCAAGATGGTTGGAACCTGAGTTTCCTGCCTGCTCGCTTCCCTGTATCCCTGGAAAGCTCAAGGCCATATCCTGAAGATGGGGCCGATGCTGCTCACTCTCCCTGTCTTTCTGGTATAACTGTACTGAATAAACTCCATTCTTGCTCTTTCTTCACTACCCATCACCTTTCTGGTTGTCACTATGAAGGGTGGTCAGACTCCATACCAGTTTGACTCCCTGCAGTCAGCTCCCTCTGACTCAGAGCTCCCTGCAGTCAGCTCCCTCTGGCCTGGCACTCCCTGCAGTCAGCTCTCTCTGGCCTGGCACTCCCTGCAGTCAGCCCGCTCTGACCCAGAGCTCCCTGCAGACAGCTCCCTCTGGCCTGGCACTCCCTGCAGTCAGCTCCCTCTGGCCTGGCACTCCCTGCAGTCAGCTCCCTCTGGCCTGGCACTGCCTGCAGACAGCTCCCTCTGGCCTGGCACTCCCTGCAGACAGCTCCCGCCAGCCTGGCACTCCCTGCAGACAGCTCCCTCTGGCCTGGCACTCCCTGTAGTCAGCTCCCTCTGGCCTGGCACTCCCTGTAGTCAGCTCCCTCTGGCCTGGCACCAGACAGCTCCCTCTGGCCTGGCACTCCCTGCAGACAGCTCCCTCTGGCCTGGCACTCCCTGCAGACAGCTCCCTCTGGCCTGGCACTCCCTGCAGTCAGCCCGCTCTGACCCAGAGCTCCCTGCAGACAGCTCCCTCTGGCCTGGCACTCCCTGCAGACAGCTCCCTCTGGCCTGGCACTCCCTGCAGACAGCTCCCTCTGGCCTGGCACTCCCTGCAGTCAGCTCCCTCTGGCCTGGCACTCCCTGCAGTCAGCTCCCTCTGGCCTGGGACTCCCTGCAGTCAGCTCCCTCTGGCCTGGCACTCCCTGCAGTCAGCTCCCTCTGGCCTGGCACTCCCTGCAGACAGCTCCCTCTGGCCTGGCACTCCCTGCAGACAGCTCCCTCTGGCCTGGCACTCCCTGCAGTCAGCTCCCTCTGGCCTGGCATTCCCTGCAGTCAGCTCCCTCTGGCCTGGGACTTCCTGCAGACAGCTCCCTCTGGCCTGGGACTCCCTGCAGTCAGCTCCCTCTGGCCTGGCACTCCCTGCAGTCAGCTCCCTCTGGCCTGGGACTTCTGAGATGGCCCTTCTTGAGTTTTAATCTTTGTCATCCTCTAGAAAATTGTTGTCATTCTGGTTTTGAACAATCTTGTTTAACAGTAACTACTATTTTCATACTTCTCTCCAACACTGTCAACCAGCTCTTTCCCCCTATTATTCCAAGTCCTTGCAATAAAATATAAACCTAGTGGGGCTGGAGAGATGGCTCAGCAGTTTAAGAGCACCGACTACTCTTTGCAGAAGAACCTTGGGTTCATTGCCCAGCACCCACATGACGGCTTTAAGAACTGTCTTTAGCTCCAGTTCCATGGGGATCTGACACCCTTTTTGACCTCTGCGTCATTGCACCACATCGGTGCACCAACCTACATTGCAACACAGTACACTCATACACATTAAATATAATAAATATATTATATATATTAATATATATAGTATATATCCATATACCCAGCAAGTTATTCGAAGTAGTATGGTCCTATCTGAGTTGAGATGAAATAAAAAAGAAAAAAAATTCATATTCTTGTCTAGCGTCTAGAAAATTTCTGGAAGTTTCTGTAACAATGAGAAATTGACTGGCAGAGGGAAGAGCAGTCAGTTTCAAAACTATAAAGGATTGCTTTATATATGTAATTTTATTTTATTTAATTTTTAAATGTAGTTTTTTATTTTATGTGTATGAGTGTTATGCCTGCAGAGGCCAGAAGAGGACATCGGATCACCTGGAACTGGAGTTACAGATGGTTGTTTGCCACCATGTGGGTTTTGAACTCAAGTCTTCTGCAAGAATAGCAGTGCTCTTACAACCACTGAGCCATCTCTCCAGGCCCCCTTTTGTTTTTTTTTTTTTTTTTTTTTTTTTTTTTTTTTTTTTTTTATCTTTCCTAGCTGTCCTGGAACTCACTTTGTAGACCAGGCTGGCTTTGAACTCACAGAGATCCGCCTCCCAAGTGCTAGGATTAAGGGTTGCGCCACCACGCCCAGCAGTATGTATGTCATTTTAATTGTGCCACCATGGAAGGAAGCAGAGTAGGGTGAAGGAGGGAGGGAGGGAGTGCTTCCAACCTGGGCTGGTCCCGGAAGAAGCTCCCAATGCCAAGTGTTCCCGGTGGAGGACAGAATACAAGACCCATTACACGGTCTGTATTGGATACAGCTAGGTCTTTCTCTCTAATAGATAGACAGGTGTCAGGAAAACCCAAAGGAAAAAAGTATTTTGGAGTTTACAAGAATCCCAGTGGTCACAGGAGCCTATACAGAGGCCAAGTGGTCAGTCAGAGGTCCAAGTCTTTGGGGGTATGAGAAAGAGCCTCCCAAGGGGCCGAAGGAAACGTCCTGTTTGCACTCTTCCACAGAGAACAGGTGGGAACCGCTGTTAGAAGGCTGCAGAGCCGGGGCTGGAGAGATGATTGACCTAGCGGTTAAAGAAGCGCCGTACCTGCTCAATTGACAGAGAGACCACGGAGTATCAGAACATCAACACAGCAACACCACACGAATGCGGTAAAGGAGGTCCTCATGCAGAACCGTCCCTGATAGACATGCCCAAACAGATTTCCTGAGGTGTGCAACGTGCCAGTTCCGAAGGAGCGGCAACTCCTGAGCATCCCTACTATCTAGAACACTCGGAAGGAAGGGCACAGACTTGCATGCAGACAGTACACTTCATACACATACAGAAATACAATAAAAATAGTAAACAAAAATCAAAATAAATCCCTGACCTGACAAACAGTCAGGGTTAGTTCACGGAATCTGGCTGGGAACCATGGCAAGCAACATGAGGCCCAAGTTCTAGCTCATGGGGCAGCCCAAGTGAAGAAGAGCGAAGTCGACACCGAGCCAGCATGAAGGACTCAGATCTAGTACGCCAACTTCTCCTCCCCTTCCAGATGGAATGCAGCTGGATGGTACTACTTAGTGAGAAACCACACCCATTGAGATGGCAAGGGGGTTAGGGAGGGGGCCCTCTCTGTCGTGAGTGAGAGAAAAAGATGAATGCACACGACGAACCTACCCACGTTCCTCTATCGACACGCAGACGAGCGATACACCTCGCCCTGGTGTGCGTGTGGTCATTGTCGGTACATCCTCCCGATTCCCTTTATTTCCTCTTTTGTGCCCATACCCAGCTTTAGAGCCGTTCACCAATAGCGTGATGCTACTGTGTCTGTTACTTCCGCAATGCGCGTTTAAGCCCTGCCCTGTGATCAAGCTTGCTCAGGTAACCCTCAGTACTGGAGACATCAGGTAGCCATTATGCATGTCATTACCCACCCACATGCGACCCCACCGGGCCCAAATGCTAGCCCCAGTGTTTTCCAGATGCCCGGGTCTTGCCTTGTGCCACGGGCAGCTCTCAACCCTAAGCCCTCTCCACCTCTACACAAGTAACACCGCCAAGATGGCGGCCGGAGAGGCTGCCTGAGGCATGTCACTGAAGCACTCTCCAAAGGTTTTTGTCCCTGCTATCCCCACATGATAGTTGGAGTAGAACGCTGCTGCCCCAACCTTGTGCAGCAGTTTATCTCTGAGTCATAGGCTCAAGCCATGAGAGCTACAAGAACGTGTGCGCGATCCTCGCCATAGAAGCATTGGAATTATTTGCCCTCCCTGTGTGCATGCATCCCCCTTGCGATGATTTTCTAGGTGTTGCAGTTCCAGGCCTGAAGGCCCCGCCTTGAAGTGGTGACAGACGACGATGGAGCTCTGGCGCAGGCCCCTCCTCTCTGGCAGACCCAATGGAGCTCTAGCTTTGGACACACATCAAAGACCCGTGCACTTTCTCGAGGCACCCTGACAGTTGACCCCAGTATATAGCAGAGGAGATATGAATCGTGCGATGATCAATTTCCATAGGGGTGACTGGAGTTTTCTAATTTTACTGAGCCCTGGTTCCAATCAATTTAGTGGTTTCCTGAGACAGCTTGTCTACGGTGTCGTCACCCTACATTTTAAGCTGAGCGTGTCTTCAAGAGGACCATGTGTACTCTGAGCCTCAAGTGTTCTGCTCGCTAGTGTTCCTACAGGTGAAAGTCTCATGGGTTGAGGCTCTCGCGCGAGCTGTATAAGTTACCTTCTAATCTCAGCTGACTCCCTCGCTCCTCGTGGGAAAGTTATAGGAGCGTTTGATGCTGATCTCGATGAGCACCTTGCCCCTCACACAGGCGGCCTCTCTTCCACTGCGTTTTTTCACGCGCCACACATGGGCCATCCTCACTTTGGTTGTGGTCGACTCATGTGATTATGTCTCACCTGCTGCTTGAACATACATGTGCGACTATTTGGAAAGTTTCCAATATCTGCCACAACAGTGGACCCGAAGTGAACTGACCTGGCTGTATTGTTGCATTTCTGTCTGCATCACTTGTTGGTAGGAGGAATCGACAAAAAGCCATAGTCGGACGAGGAAATTAGCCACGTCTCCCAGGTACACCGTAATGGTGATCACCACTAGTCTCAAATTCCCCATCACTCAGGCGGGCTGTGTTCTGAAGATAACTATTACTCCCCAAAGCAGGTGAGATGGAGAGGAGTCCTGTCGAACTGGCACCAGTGCTGCAAACCATTTGTAAGTGAGAAATAAGTCTCTTTTTTGTCTATGTTATTGAGCACAGGGTTCTCCCTGAAGCCGCCACCTCGGGCCTGAGACTCACTATGTAGACCAAGGCTAGGCTGTTGAACTCACAGAGAACCACTTGCTTCTGCCTCCCCTGCAGTAGAGAGCTGCCGGGATTAAAGGTTGTGCATACAACCCATTGCCGAGGAAAAAAAAACACCATTTTACAAGAAAAGTTGGTGGTGCATTCTCCAGTTCCTTGAGCTTGCATCAAAGCTGCACCCTCACATTTATAGCACAGTGTTGTCACGGTGCCCTGCTCTCCATAACCTGAGCTTCTACTGTCTCTCTTCCTTACTGGGCTATACTGGTACTTTTTCTTGTCCTCCAAGTACCAACTTACCACCTACATTCACTGCCCTAAAATCCCAATTGCTAGAGGGTGCTACTGACCCCGGATCTCTGAGTCACCATATTATTGCACTGCAGTGAGTAGGCGCATACTGTGGGACTGAGGTGCCACAATAGTGTAGGAGCTTCTAACCCTTCCAACACCAGAGCATTTGTATCCTGGAATATGTTATCACTGCAGCTGCTTCGAGGCCATGCCAGTCTCAGAACCAGTAAGGATCTCATCGGTGAGGTCTCACCCTGTCAAGAAAAGGAGAAGAAGAAGACAACAGTCTTTGCCAGCAAGGAACCAAGTAGTCCATGTTGCTATTTCTGCTCTCGTAAACATCTCCAGTCTAAACTGTTGATGTTAATCTCAGTTGATGGAGCTAGAGATTACAACGCTGAGGCCTTTAATATCTAAAGTCACCAAACTTCATCCAAGCATCACAGTTGATCCTTCCAGAATAAACACATCTTTCACCACTGAAGACAGTTTGTAATTTTTGAAAGACATAATGGCTTCATCAAATATCTAGAGATCAAATCAGAGTACAAAGAAGCAAGGAAAGTAAGCAAACATATTACCACCAAGAGAACATACTAATTGCCAAGTAACCAACGTCAAAGGGAGATCTACAATGATCTGGATTCTAAAGAAACTATGCTATTTTTATAGGGAAGCACAGAGATTATAGGGGCAGAGACATGACAAGAGACACCCCTTAATTCGAACCAAGGGAACAATATGTGACTGTGAAACAAAATGAGAGAAATATTCAAGAGATAGACATATCGTGAAATCATAATGATAAACTTCACACATGTACCGCCAGCATGTGGCTGCTTGCCGTTATTGGTTAATTCTCCACTCAAGCATTTCGCAGAGGCAGAGGCAGAGGCAGGTGGCATCTCCGATTAGGTCCAATTATAGCCAGACTCCATAAGTCTAGCATGATTGCTGAGTTACCAGCTGGGTATAACTGAGGATGACCTTGCTCTACAAAAACACCACCCACCCCTAACAGAAAAACACAATAGAACCATGGGCTGAGAAGATGGCTCCAGGCTTTAGAGCACTGGCTGCTCATGTACGAGAGGACCCAGGTCATTTCTCAGCACCCACCTGGTGAACAGCTAAACATGTGTCCATTAACTCTAGGTCCGGGATCAGTGACTACCCTCTGCTCTGAACCCTATCAGGTAGCTTCGGCATTTATAGATATGCATCTATAACGTTTCCCACACGTCTCAACCATGCTCATAGAGACAAGAACACATAGAGAAATCCAAAATAGACATAACTCAAAATATACCAGGTGAGGACATTTTTAAGGTCAGATATCTTACTGAATATCGAAGAATGAATTACCAAACACAGGCTCGTATGCTAGTGTCCTAAGACACTCTTGATTCCAAGTTCAAACGCGAATGAATCTGGGAACTTGCAAGAGAAGCATGTGAAATGATCTAAATGAAGAGGAGCAACCAGATACGTCAAAATGGGGCAGTACTAAACCGCGTTGGTCTGTTTTTATTTTGATTACATTTACAGAGCAATCAACAATGATATATAGGCTAGCTATATATAGTATACGTTAGGTATATAGCGTTATCATACGTATAATATAGTGCCCTTAGAAGGAGAAGAGAGTGAAAGGTTATTGATGTCACAGCTTTGGTCTTGTCACAGTATATTTGTAGTTAAATAAAAATAAAAGCCTGAGTGATACAAACGCCTCTCCTCATAGACAATGTACTTTAAGCGGGTCTCATATTCTATACTAATTTAAGAAACGAATGCCAAAAGGATGAATACCTCTGTTGTAACAATACTGCGCGCTAACTAGAAATGCCATATTTAAGTCTTTTAGTCAAATTAAATTAATAAAAAAGATAGAAACAATCAATCAAGAAATGAATGTAGAAAATATCGCACTATTATGGTCCTGATTATCCTCTTATACAAAGACTGTATACAGCAAAGGCTGAGACAGTATCATCATATAATTTGTTTAACATAGTTCAATAAATAGTATTTAAAAAATCCAATTGAAGAATAGATTGGAGAGTCTGTGATCTTGATTAGTTTGGTAACACTTTATATGATTCAAATAAACAAGATACTGTATAATTGAACCTTACAATTTAAATATGATATAATTTTTCTTAAAACTCATCTACAACATGCTATCCTTCGGCAAAATATTACCCCATAACTGCCTTTTCAATGAGAACTAGGCCATAAGTATACTGATAATTAAATAGAACCAAACAACATGACTGCTACACATGGCGCTAATTTGAAAAAAGAGTCTCAGCAAAATTATTAGGTAAACTAAATTAGACCTAGTATAGACTAAAGATGAGTGCATGCTAAGGACACAAGTAGGAATTGATCCCACAATGTAAAATATTGTTAAAGATGTACTAAACAATCACTTCTTCGTATCTTTACAGCACAATTACCTACATATGATAGAAGCAAGAAAAAATTATACATAATTGATATCTCTACATATGGTAAGAAAAAACAATTTCAAGCAACCGCATGAACATAATTTTCCTGTTATGGGATTAGTATTAATAATGAAAATATAGAAGGGATATTTTTTTTCAAAGTACGTAATAATGGCAATTGTGAAAAACACTTGTAATAGGGAGAAAAATGGAAATTTTTTTATGATTTGGTATGAGAAGTGCATGCTCTGTTAGTTCCTGTTCTTTATACTATGACAAAAAAACCTAAGGAACAATTTAAGGGAATAAAGATTTATTTCACCTCTTAGATTTCCCGGCAGATCCAAGTCTCCACCACAGAACAACGCAGAGACGTGGTGATAGACAGCACAAACAAAGGCTGTCAGGCGTTCATGTCCACTGCTAGCCCGGTAATAGAAGCAAGAACCAGTAGAAACTCACATCTAAGAGAACATAAACACTATTCTAGCTTTTCAATGCGACCCTATAAGTATCAATCCAGGACCACAGAGCCTGAGACGAAAATGCCACACATGGGTCAAAGGTGGAAATATAAGGTATTAACCCCAGCTTAATCACTCTAGAACAAACGAAGCGAAGGGCCTATGGACATTTCCTAAGTGGTTCTAAAGCCAGTCAATTTAGCAATGAAATTTAACAATCATAGTCACCTCTCGTCAGTGCACCTCACAAATATATCAGTTCAATCCATAACCTTCTAGCCCTAAAGGCCCTGGAAGGCTAGTGACCATCCTATATATCTCAACAATACATTTTTATTCATTTCTAAGAGTCCTGTAAGTCTTAACAGTTTGCTCAAAAGCCCAAAGTCCAAAGTGTCTTCTGATGCTAAAGGTAATCTCTAGGCTGTGAGCCTATATAAAATAAAATATATTNCCCAAGTTGGTCAGTCAGAGTGTCCAAGTCTTTGGGGGTATGAGAAAGAGCCTCCCAAGGGGCCGAAGGAAACGTCCTGTTTGCACTCTTCCACAGAGAACAGGTGGGAACCGCTGTTAGAAGGCTGCAGAGCCGGGGCTGGAGAGATGATGTGCCTATAGCGGTTAAAGAAGCGCGCCTGCTCATTGACAGAGAGGACCGGGTATTCGGATCACACAGCACCCACACGATGCTAAAGGAGCTCGAGAAACCGTCCCGATAGACTGCCCAACAATTCCTGAGTGTGAACTCCAGTTCCGAAGAGGGCAACTCCTGACAACACCTGACACGTCTAGCAACATGTGAAACACAGGTGCACAGAACTTAAGCAGACAGTACATTACATACAGAAATAAATAAAAATTAAAAAAAAAAAAAAAAGGCTGCAGAGCCATGGGGGCACGGGGATGGCAAGTCAGTCCTGGCCCAGGGGAGAAGTGACCCGAGCCAGCATGAAACAGCTGAGCCCTCCTGCCAGAGGAAGCACCACGCCTCTGCGGAGACTTCCGGTCTTCTCTCTCCATTCTTTTTTCTCTTTGCCTGCCTTTCCTCTCTGATGTTGTTTTGTTTCCGGTGCAGTAACCCCTCAGTACTGGAGGACATCAGCTTGGCCCCTAGACTTTGCACGCAGCTCTCAAGGCTCTTCCCCTTCACAGTCACGATGGCTGACTAGGTAAGCACAGTCCTACACCACAGAGGTGAAGGCTGACCAGCGCTGAGGAGAAGGGCCCGTCCTCCCTGCATGACCCCCTGCGATGATTTCTAGGTGTGAGTCCAGGCCTGAAGCCCCGTTGAAGTGGTGACAGAGAGATGGAGCTTGGCGCAGGCTCCTGGACTTGGAGAATGAGTAGCTTTGACACACATCAAAGAGTGCTCTGCTGCGGATCCAGTTAAAGAGAAATGGAAATTGCTGGTCCATCAATATTACACTCAGGAATTTGGTCTCAGTGAACTAGAGGTTGGTATAATACCTTATCCAGAACCCTGGAAAGTGAGTTGCATTGTAGCCCTGCCTCACACAGGGGCCTTCTTCCCTCTTTTCACGGCCACACAGGCCTCCATTGTTGGGTCCCTGTGATTATGTCCCTGCTGTGAACAATGGGCACTTTGGAAGTTTCCAATATTCTGCCACAACAGTGGAAGTGACTGACCTGTGCCTGTGTCATTTTGCATCATTGTTGGAGGAGGAATCAGACAAAACCATAGGAGGGAAATAGCCAGCTCCCAGGTACCCGTATGTGTCAGTAGTCTCAAATTCCCCTCCTCAGGGGCTGTGTGAAATTATATCCCCAAAGCAGGGAGAGAGAGGAGGCCTGGTGACTGACAGCTGCACCATTGTAAAGTAGAAATAATCTCTTTTTTTGTCTTTATGAGACAGGGTCTCCCTGAAGCCCCACCTGGCCTGGAACTCACTATGTAGACCAGGCTGGCTTTGAACTCACAGAAATCCACCTGCTTCTGCCTCCTGAGTGCTGGGATTAAAGTTGTGCACAACCATGCCCGGAAAAACATTTAAAGAAAGTGGATTAGTGGGTACCTGGGAATAGGGAGTAGAGAGGGATGGCCAGGACAGGTAGTGATGGGCAAGCTTCAGGTGATGACGAGAATGTTCTTTATCTTCACTGTTGTGATGGTTTCATCAGAGTATACACATAAAGTTTCCTGAATCACTAGACACGGGTAGTACCTGCCTTTAATCCAGCCCTCGGAAGGCAGAGGCAGGCAGATCTCTGTAAGATCCAGGCCAGCCTAGTCTACATATCAAGTTCCAGCCAGCTGGGGCTAGTGAGACTGTGGGTCGTCCCATTTATTCCCACGGTGAGCCATGTAGAAAACACATGCCGGAAAGCACAGCACATAGACGCATGGTAAGGTATTCAAGCCTTTATTTAAAAATGGCCCAGTTTTATAGGCAGTATGACTTCAATTCCCAGGGTCCAATATCATACCTTTGCATCACCACATCCCAGTCCATAGGCGTGGCCAGGGAGGTCCCAGGACTCCCACTTATGCACTAGGGGACACTGGTTAGACTGCTAGCCTGTTCATACCTAACTTAACTGAATTTTCCCACAGAGACCTTGTCTCAAAACAAATAGACAAACAGGGGCTGGAGAGATTGCTCAGTGGTTAGGTGCACTAACTGTTCTTGCAGAGGACCTGGATTCGATTCCCAACACCCACGTGGCAGATGACAACCATCTGTAACTCCAGTTCTGATGTATCTGACGCCCTCTTTTGACCTCCACAGGCATTGCCAGGTGTATTTACATGTATGCAGTACATGTAAGTACATGTAAAAAATGAAAAGAATTAAAAAGGATAATAACTAAGGCATTATATGGTACATTAAGCTCAGTAGAGACAGTGTTGGGGCAAGTAAGAGACAGGCACAGGGCGACCACCTTGCAGAGGTAAAACCACTAAACTGGGCGAAGTAGAGCCAAAGAGGCCGAGAGGGAAAATGTCATCATAGGCGTTCTTTGTGCAAACTCCCCTGCGGGAGCACAGGAAGCACCCTCATCAGCTTCTCTTCTTCTTTTTTTTTTTTTTTTTTTTTTTTTCCTTCTTAGTCTTTACTCTTTCTTTTGTATTTTGGAGACAGGGGCTGCCTTTTAGTACCTAAGTGTCCTGGGAGCTCGCATCTGTAGACCCAGGCTGGCCTGAACCAGACAGAGATCCATCTACACTCTGCCTCCTGAGTGTGATTTAAAAGCGTGGCCACCACGGCCCACCGGCATCAGCTTCTCTTCTAAGAAGTGCTCAGGAAAGTGGAGGGCCATGTTTGCTAAAGAAAAGTTTGTAGACACGGCAAAGGCTCCTTATGAACAAGGCCAGCCTGGTCTACAGACTTGAGTTCCAGGACCGCCTGCTGGCACTACAGGAGACCCTGTCTCGAAAAAAAAAAAGAAGGAAAAAACAAAAAAAAAAAAAACCAAAAGAAAACAGAAAACATCTGTATCCTTCCCCAAAAAGGGAACAAACAGAAGTCCAAGGATACCATGCACTCAAAGGCGGGCCTCTCGGCTTTCTGGTTTGCAGTATCACCCCAAATTATCATATAGAGAACACTGCTAATATCTATAATCTCTATTGTTATCAAAGTAAACTGAGGTCATGATTCGTTGATGCTTATGTGTGTCTCTCTGGATGTGCACAATGGGAGCGAGCCCTACGGATGTAAGGCTAGAAAATAATAGCGAAGTGTATGCGTTGGTGGAGGAGATAGGCCTACGCAGTCTCAGAGCCGCCAACTGTCTCTTGCAGAGCTGACCTTGCGAGTTCAGATCCATATCCAGGCACCCCATCCATATGGAGGCTGAGAACAGTCTTGTAACTCCAATTCCTAGGAGAACTCCATCACCATGGGGAATCCTGACACCTCCTTACTCCCGGCATGCCACGAGCATGTGGTCGCAACAACCTTGCAGGCAGAACTAGTAGCATTCATACACATATCAAAAATAAAATCTAAAAAAAAAAAAAAAAAAAAAAGGGTGCTGGAGAGATGTCTAGCGGTTAAGAGCTCCGACCCTCCTTACCAGAGGGACCTGTGGCTTCGATGCCCCACCATCCCACCATGCGGCTGAGAAACCAGTCTGAAAACTCACATCACAGGAGAACTCCAAGTTCACAGGGAAATCCGACTCACCATCTCTGACTCTGCTGCTTATCTTGCGACGACTACCGTCGATAGCAGCGAACCTGCTATGCCAGGAGAGCTATGTTACATTACATGATACACACATCTATTCAGACAATAAGAAATATAGAAAAAAAGATAAATGATCAAAATCAAAATTACATTAAAAATTAAAAAACAGGACGTGAATTACTTCAGGGCGAAGACCATGTAAGCTCAAAGAGCTTAAGAAATAATAAAAGGAAAGAGGAGATCAAGTATGCATGACAGAAAACCAGGCAATATGAAACATGAAAAGACTAGGAACATGAAACTTGAAGACTAGGAACATGAAACATGAAGACTAGGAACATGAAACATGAAGACTAGGAACATGAAACATGAAGACTAGGAACATGAAACTTGAAGACTAAGAACCAGTTTCGCATACGATGCCTATCCCAATTGTGTACATCGGATCTTATAGTAATATTTGAGACAACAGTTCTCTTTTCATGTATCAAAGTCTATCTCGTTTACGGAAGTTAATCCAATAGGTAATATGATCTCACATTGTATACTCCGTAGAATGTACATCTCCCGGGATAGTAGTTACTTGATCACGCACTGTCCTTCAATGATGATCATCTCTATGGTCATTACCTTATCTTCCGAAATTCATCGGCAGTATGCAACTCACTTAGAGCAACCTCACTGCAATAACTATTGAAAGATTTCTAAATCTGTCAACATGAATCTCACTACTATGAAGACTCAGCGATCATGAAACTATGAAGCGAGTCCTTCCCTTATATCTCTTCATCTTCCTAACCTTCCTACCCCTTTCACACATGGTTTCGCTCACCTGTTCTTCAGTTCTTCTCATCATGTCTAGTCCCCTCTTCCTCCTATTTCCAGTCAATGCCATTCAGTCACTTTCTCCTGCCGCACGCATCAGCCCCTCGCCCGCCGCCGCGATCCTGTCCATATGTCTGGAACATTGCGATAACAATGGTACCAGACTACCAAGGATCACGATCGAAACCACATGAAGGATCTAGACAACATTTAGAAAAGGCATCCGATTCCAGATAACATATCTGATGCGAAATGTCGATCCTAGAAACATTGAAATCTAGAGAACGATCGAAATAACATGTACTAAGTATCCCCTATCCTATAAGCTACATAGCTGTGCACAACGTAACGGTATCCAACTGTGGACTCAGCACCCATCAACTGGATTGAAACCACTGCAAATCTCATTGCTTACCATTCACAGGATCGTCTCCCATAGTTCCTTCATGGAAGCACTGAAGAACATGTTCAAGACTTTAGGGAAAAGACTTGTCTCGCCCCCAGGCCTCCCCTTCAAGTTGAATTTCCACTGTTGAATCGTCTAACGAAACGTCCCAAGGTATCAACCATAGAAAGCAATGCTCACTCTACGCCCCCAACTAACACACGTACATTCCACGATACAGTATTCTGCAAACTAGGACACGCTATTTTGTCATAGGACCCCTTCAAGATCTATACTGATGGACAACATAGTAACACGGCTCTGCACTTCATTCTCTCTCACCGTCATTTTTTCACTGGCACTCATTGTACATGACACCACTGACTACACCACACTGTAACAACAAGTGAACTTTAAAAGTCCAACAGGGAGACATTGACACACTGATGGATAAGAGCGTACGCAAGCATACTACCGACCTCTCTTATCCGCACACATCATGGAACAGCCACATTGAAAAAATATATACTTCTAACCAGATCGACTTAGGCAAGGAAGACATGAGCATAAATGAAGAGACTGACAACCACAACAATTAGACAACACTCTGATATGCAACGTACGCGCAAACAATGGCAAACAACAAGAACTAGGAACAACCCACCCAATGAAAATCATGCAACGCAAGGACTACGTATGCGGGCATCACCAGATACCAATGACACAGCATGAAAGAACAAACTAGGAACCATAGGAAAGCAATAGCGAAGAAGTAGATGTTTTGCTTCACATCAAGGAACATGAATTGAAGACTAGGAACAGTGAGAGACATTGAAGACTAGGAACAGTGAAATTGAAGACTAGGAAATGAAACTTGAAGACTAGGAGATGAAACATGAAACTAACATGAAAAGAAAACTAGGAACATGAAACTTGAAGACTAGGAAGATGAAACATGAAGACTAGGAACATGAAACATTGAAGAAGAGGAACTGACATGAGATAGAACATGAACATGAGAAAACTCAGGAACATGAAACATTGAAAGACTGAGAGAACATTCGGAGGAAAGATCAATGAACATGATAATAACCGAGACACATGAAAACATGAAGAAGACCAGCATGGGAAATAACACTGGAAACCCAAGAAAGAATATGATCAATGAGAACTGAGACTAGGAACAATGAAACATGAAGACTAGGAACACTGAAACAAGACAAGAAAAAGGAACATCGAAACATGAAGCTAAGGCAATAAGATCGGAAACATACACAAGACTAGGAACATGAAACCATGAAGACTAGGAACCATAACTGACTAAACTATGTAAAGTTGAAGAACATAGGAAACATGAAGAATGATACGGACCCCTTGGACTCCTCCACAAGAACCACCACTGAAATGAACAGACTAGGAACATGAAACATAGAAGACCTAGGGAACATGAAACATTGTAAGACTAGGAACATGAACATTGTCAAGACCAGGAACATAGAACTGAAACCTGAATGAAAATGGCAAGAACTGCGAACATGTGAAACATGAAGACTAGAGAACACGTGGGAACAATGCAAGACTAGGAACATGAAACTTGAAGACTAGGAACATGAAAAATTGAAGACTAGGCACATGAAATTTGAAGACTAAGAACATGAAACATTTGAAGACTAAGAACATGAAACAGAAGACAACTAGAACATGAAACATGAAGAAGACTACGAACATGAAACATGAAGAACACTAGGAACATGAAACATGAAGACTAGGAACATGAAACATGAAGACTAGGAACATGAAACATGAAGACTAGGAACATGAAACATGAAGACACTAGGAACATGAAACATGAAGACTAGGAACATGAAACATGAAGACTAGGAACATGAAACATGAAGACTAGGAACATGAAACATGAAGAAAACTAGGAACATGAAACATGAAGAAGACTAGGAACATGAAACATGAAGAACTAGGAACATGAAACATGAAGACATAGGAACATGAAACATGAAACTAGGAACATGAAACATGAAGACTAGGAACATGAAACAAGAAGACTAGGAACATGAAACATGAAGACCAGAACTGAAACATAAGACTAGGAAACGCATAGAAAGACACGAAATTCGAACAGATCCGAAGGGAACACTGTACAACAGTGAAGACCAGGGAACATGAAACATGAGAGACTAGGACACATGAAACTTGAAGACTAGGGAGCGAGTTGAAACAAGTGAGATCTAGGAACATGAAAGAACAAGAAGACTAGGATACATGGAGCAAACAGCTTGGAAGACTAGGAACCATTGAAACATGAAGACTTAGGAACATGAAAATGAAGGACTACGTCCAGCGAAATGGAGCTCTAAGAAACATGAATATAATCTGGGAACATGACCATGAAGAGCATTGACTATTTGAACACACATGGAAGACTAGGAATTAGACTGGACAAGACGAGTGACGAAGACTAGGACATTATGAAACATGAACGACTAGGGATAGTGAACACATGAAGACTAGGACGAAACATGAGAACATTCCGAACTGAGA
Organism: Rhizomys pruinosus; assembly: GCA_009823505.1. Classification (NCBI taxonomy): domain Eukaryota; kingdom Metazoa; phylum Chordata; class Mammalia; order Rodentia; family Spalacidae; genus Rhizomys; species Rhizomys pruinosus. Next base: position 45,887 of record VZQC01005781.1, on the reverse strand, counting down.
ACAAGAAACTGTATGAACGAGAGACTGGAATGAAACATAGAGGAACTGAAATTGAAGACTAGGAAACAGAAATCCACGAAGGACAGAACGATGAAGACTAGGAACATGAAACAAGAAGACTTGGAACCTGAAACATGAAGACTAGGAACATGAAAACATGAAGACTAGGACATGAAACTAGAAGACTGGAAATGCTGAACAGACTCGAAATGAAACATTTGAGAAGACTAAGGAACATGAAACATGAAGAAGGACATGAAATAAATAGGAACATGAAACAATGCGCAAGAATAGGAACATGGAAACCATGATAAGCTAGGAATATGAAACATGAAGGAAGAACTAATGGAACTTGAAACATGAAGACCTCAGTGAACATGAAACATGAAGACTAGGAACATGAAACATGACTGGAAGAAACAAGAATAGGAACATGAAACATGAAGACTAGGAACATGAAACATGAAGAAGACTAGGAACATGAAACATGAAGACATAGGAACATGAAATTCATGAAGAATAGGAACATGAAACTGAAGAACATAGGAACATGAAACATGAAGTACTAGGAAATGAAACATGAAAGACCTAGGAACATGAAACTAAGCACGAACATGACATGACTGGAACATGAAACATGAAAGACTAGGAACATAAAGAACAAACATGAAAAGAAGACTAGGAACATGAAACATTGAAGACTAAGAGAAACATGAGTAGGAACAAATTGAAGACTAGGAACACGAACAATGAAGACTAGGAACACGAAACAAGAAGACTAGGAACAGAAACAATTGAAGACTAGGAACAGAAATTGAAGACTAGGAACAGAACAATGAAGACTAGGAACACGACAAGAAGACTAGGAACACGAAAATTGAAGACTAGGAACAGAAAATTTGAAGACTAGGAACACGAAAAATTGAAGACTAGGAACATGACAATTGAAGACTAGGAACACTGAAATGAAGACTAGGAACATGAACAATGAAGACTAGGAACAGAAACGAAGACAAGGAACATGAGAGAGACAAACGAAACAAGAAGACTAGGAACACGAAATTGAAGACTAGGAACAGAAAATATGAAGACTAGGAACACTGAAACAATGAAGACTAGGAACATGAAACTTAAGAAGATTAGGAACACGAAACATAAGAAGACTAGGAACACGAAACAAAGAAGACTAGGAACATGAAACAAGAAAAGACTAGGAACACTGGAAAAAAAAAAAACACATGAAGACTAACAGAAATGAAGACAGAAACGAAACAGAGACTAGGAATGAAACATGAAGAGAACAACAGAAACATGAAGCACTAGGAAGAAACTATAGAATAAACATGAAGACTAGGACGGAACATGAAGACTAGGACAGAACTGAAGACTAAAGAACTTGAGATAGAACAAATTGAAGANGCGATGGCCTAGCGGTTAAGAGCGCCGACCGCTCTTGCAGAGGACCCGGGTTCGATCCCCAGCACCCACATGGCGGCCGAGAGCCGTCTGAAACTCCAATTCCAGGAGAACTCCAGTTCCAGGGGAGTCCGACGCCCTCTTCTGACCTCCGCGGCATTGCACATCACGGGTGCACAGACTTGCATGCAGACAATACATTCATACACATATGGAAATAAATAAAATAAAATAAAAAATTAAAAAAAAAGACAAAAAAAATTTTTATATAGAAATTTAAAATAGGTTCTTCTTGGTGCACAGCACAAATTAGTTATATATGGGAACAGTAGTTTTCTACATCTTCAGTTGTCTCTGATGCAGCTTATATGAAAATAATTGTTCTGTATCCGCGGCATTGCACGACACGGGTGCACAGACTTGCATGCAGACAGTACATTCATACACATACGGAAATAAATAAAATTAATAAAAAAATTTAAAAAAATAGCTGAGTAAAAGAGAATAATTGCAACAATAGACTAAAAGTGACTTCACTGTTATGAATTGTTCATTTCTGGAATTTTCCCTTTGATATTTGCAGACTACAGTGTAAGAGTGTAAAGTTAGGATCTAGCAGACGAGCTTTGTGGCACACACCTTTAATCCCAGCACTTGGGAGGCAGAGGCAGGCAGATCTCTCTGAGTTCAAGGCCATCCTGGTCTACATAGTGAGCTCTAGGCCGGCTGAGACTAAAGTGAGACCCCATCTCAAAAAGATCCCCCCCAAAAAAGGATCTAGCCTTGGCTCGAGCTGCACTATGCACAGCACCTCCTCTCCATTTCACAGATACCAACAGGCACCCTACTGAGACAGCATTGGTGAGTCCCAGGCCAACAGACAATCCCTGTGCCAAGATCTCTTACCTCAGAAGTGATCGGATATCAAAGCCACACACCCTGTTGTCCATCCCCTTCCCAGTCTCCTGCCTGGGAATCTGAGAGCTTGGCTGTAGACTCTTGCCATGAAACCTTACCCATCCTCAGAGAGCTATAAGAACAGCCTCCCGCTTCTGCCAGGGACAGGAGGCCTTGATTTCTTGTCTGTCTCTGGTGCCAGGGCCTGAACAGTCCTCTGAGCCTCCCGCCCCCATGCTTTTGCCTCTCTGTATCAATGGTGCTAATGACTCCTCTAATAAGCTCCTTACTCCCCAAGTAATCTGTGTCCTCTTGAAACACCCTCATATCCAAAACCCAATGCACAATTGACTGTGAGTGAAATCAGAGAAACTGGACCTGTGGAGGAGACTACTGTACTCAAAAAGTGCTTCTTTGGGGGCTGGAGAGATAGATCCCAGGTTAAGAGCACATCACAGTGGTCCTGAGTTTAGTTCCCACCCTCTACTTCCGTCCAGTGGTTTACAACTACCCGTAACCCCAGCTTCAAGGGATCTGACACCTCTTCTGACATCCTCAGGCACCTGCACCCCCTATGTACACCCTCTGTGTACACACATAAACGCATAAGATTCTTGCAAAGGACCCAAGTTTGGTTCCCAGCACCCACATGGCAGCTAGAAACTGTCTATAACTCCAGTTCTGGGGGATCCGATGTATCTGGTTGGGGGACCTGCTCCCTTAGGGCCTTTTCCAAGAGCATGTATCTTGTCTTCCTGTGCAAAACTGGAACTTATATAAAAATTTCTAACCATTCTGAACTTGCTAATTTATTGACAACACAGCTGTTACTTAAACAGAAGAGCTTACACCACATCTGAGGCTTTAGAATCTGTTACCATGGTTTATTGGAATAACTAAGTAAAAACCTAGGAATCTGCCAGGTCATCTTTCTTGATAAGTGGTGCGGTGGCAGCTTCTGGAATCCTACTCAACAGGGCACAGCTGGGAAGCATCTCAGACAAACAAATGTTTTTTTTTCTTAACTAAACCTCTTACTGTCATAAAGAAACTGAGCGTCGCCGGGCGTGGTGGCGCACGCCTTTAATCCTAGTACTCGGGAGGCAGAGGCAGGTGGATCTTTGTGAGTTCAAGGCCAGCCTGGTCTACAGAGTGAGTTCCAGGACAGCTAGGACTACAGGGAGACCCTGTCTCGAAAAAAGACAAAAAAATAAAATAAAATAAGAAACTGAGAGTCTTGTCTCAACTTGAACAGATCGTCTTATAGGGAATGTGTGTTTTCAGAAGTAATAAGACAACCATGTCATTAGATACAAAGGTTCACCCAAACAGGAAAGTCCCCAAATTCCCAGAAAACAGTGAGGACACATTACAATGAGCCACTCAGAAAGTGAGGACATCATACAACCAACCCATGATGTCTCCCTAGAGGCACGGTGACCAGGCTCCAGTCTGCAGAGCACACTCAGGAGGGGCCCGGGGCTGGGCAGGCCCCCACCCCATGTTCTCCAGATCTCCCTTTCCTTTCAATGTCTCCGTCCTGCAGGAGAATTCCACTGTCACACTGGGGAAACTAGCAGCTTGCCTGGGGTTAGAGCACAGGAGCTGAGGGAGAAAGCTCAGGGGGACTGAGATAGGCTGGTGGGCACAGAGGCTTCTAGAACCAGAGGGTAGGGAAGGTAGGCAGAGTCCCTGCCTTCAAGGGCAGAGCCCAGAGGTGTGCAGGAGCCCTTGGGACCTTCGTGGGTGTTAGGCGGGCTTGCGGGGAAGGTGTCACTGCACAGAAGAAACCTATGGCCCTGAGTCTGCCCATAGACTGTGAGCCTGTCAGTCTGGCTGCTGCAGGCAGAGGTGGAGCTCAGAAGAGCAGGATCAAAGGGGGTCGTGAGAGTGGGCCAAGCAGCCAAACCTGACAGCCTGCGTTTGGTCCCTGAAACCCACACAGCCAAAGGAGCAAACAGACTCTGGGAAACTGTCCTCTGACCTCACAGGTGTGTGATTGCACACAAAAAGAGAAATCTTTTTTTTTTTAAATTATTGCTGACATTTTGTCATTCTTTTTTTCTTTATTTTTTTTTACGTGTATGAGTGTACTATCTGCATGTAGGTTTGTGCATGCATGTAGGTTTGTGCACCCATGTCGTGCAATGCCGCGGAGGTCAGAAGAGGGCGTTGGATTCTTCTGGAACTGGAGTTCCGGGTCCTCTGCAAGAGCAGTCGGTGCTCTTAACCACTGAGCCATCTTTCCAACCCCCACAAAAAGAGAAATCTTAAAAATACTCCAAACCAAGCCAATACAGGATGATCAAGACAGGACACGTTCTTACTGGACCTCATTTGTTGTCCACAGGAAAGGAAGACCCTTGTGTAGAGCACAAGGGCAGGATTGATGGTTGTTTGGGCTTGCCAAGGAGGAGCCTTCAAACAATTCCTTAAGGAAAACATGACATCTTTCAGCCTAATAAAGAAAAAAAAATCCATAAGCTGAGGTTGCTAAAACCTATGATGTCATAATTTTGATATATGTGTGGCATGCACATATGCATATTTTGGAGTGATACAAATTGGAAGGAACAACAACAAAAAAGACTGGGTCAAAGAACTGACTGAAACAGTAAACTTCTGCCCCAAACAGTAAATTTCTGCATCAAAAATTAAAAAAAAAAAAAAAAGGCTGAGAAAAAGATGAAAGACATGTATGACAGAATCCATGAGCTCTGGTGGGGTGGGGGGCAAGGAAGGAGGGATGGGTCTCGATTTGATTGGGAAATGTATGAAACGCACAAAGCTTCAATAAAAAATTGGCTTTGAAAAAAAAAGTTAATAGAAAAAAAAATACTTCAAACCCCTCAGATCCCAGAAGAAATGGGGCATCAAGCTGAAGAAGAACTAGGCACGTCAAAGCTCTGGGAGATCTTCACAGAGTAAGAATGGACCCAGCGCCTCCCCTCCCCATCTGGGAGGAAAGGGTCGGAGCCCTGGGGTCAGCTGGGCACAGACAGGGCAGTGCAGATGTTGGGTCATCCACGCAGACAAGCCCAAAGACCAATGCACAGAGAACAGGGTGACCCAGCAGAGGCCCACATGGCTGATGGCTGCAAACCCTGCTCTTAGGACTTTGAGGCCCCTTCTGGATGCTGTCCTGGTAGCATGCATCCTAGATCTCTCCTGTTGAGGAGATACCTGGTCCAGGGGCTACCTAGGTCCCCCCACCACCACCCTGCAGCCACCCAGCCCAGCACTGTCCTGGGCAGGCAGCTCCAGCAGGTCTCTGCAAGCAGTGGCCCCAGGGACGACAGAGCCCGGTGGGATGCTCGGATCCCAGGAATGGCCTGGACCACAGTGGGACAGAGACCTGGAGTCTCCAGCAAGAGCCCAGGTCCTCTGAGGAGAGGGAGGAAGGCCTGGTCCCCGAGCTGCAGGAGGCTCCCAGAGCTTGCAGACCCAAAGACCTCCAACTTGTGCAGCTTCTAGTTCACTGGGCTGCTTTCGCCCCCTAGTGGCAGATACTGGTCCTCTCCCAGGTACGACCCTTCCGCTGCAATTCAGGGCCTGCTTCTCCCAGCAGAGTCCAGGAGCTCAGAGCAAGTCAGAAGTCCCTTTAATCCTAGCACTTGGGAGGCAGAGGCAGGCGGATTTCTGTGAGTTCAAGGCCAGCCTGGTCTACAGAACGAGTTCCAGGCCAGCTGGGGCTACAGGGAGACCCTGTCTCAAAAACACCATACACTGGGTTTAATCAGCCTTAAGAAGGATAGAAGTCCGTCCCCGCCCCCCCAAAAAAAGAGCTGGGCGTGGTGGTGCATGCCTTTAATCCTAGCACTTGGGAGGCAGAGGCAGGCGGATCTTTGTGAGTTCAAGGCCAGCCTGGTCTACAGAGAGAATTCCAGGACACTGGGGCTACAAGGAGACCCTGTCTCGAAAAGACCAAAAAAATAAATAAATAAAAAGGATAGAATTCCTGACACATGCTATAACATGGATGGACTGTGAAGCAGCCAGGCACAGAATGACAGAGACTGTATAGTTCCATTTACACAAGGAAATTAGATTAGTCAAAGTCATAGAAACAGACATGGTGGTTTTCCAGGAGCTGGGGCTGCGGAGGGGGTGAGAAGCTGCCTGATGGCACACAGGGTTTCAGTTCCAGAGATTGATCTTGCAACAGAGTAAAGATACCTAGCAGCTGTGAAACGTAAGCTTAAAAAAAATGGTATTCGGGGTTGGGGATTTAGCTCAGTGGCAGAGTGCTTGCCTAGCAAGCAAGGCTCTGGGCTCAGTCCTAGCTCCAGGTGGGGGGGGGGACAAAATAAAAAAGACCCCCAAAAAAGGTTAAGATGATAAATTGTGTGTGCATATATTTTACCGTAATTATTTTTTAAAATATAAAAGGAAAACCAGGGGCAGAACTATGAAGAGGCCTACATTTACAGAATAAAGAACTCAGCAAAGACCACCAAGAAAGTAGGACGCAAATGGAGGAAGACAGGAAGCAATTCAGGAGTCAGAGAAGGGGGGGCAATGAAAGACTGGGTGAGCTCCACGCCTTCCACCTTGACTACACACTCCCTCAAATGGTGGGTCAAAATAACCCCTTTCCTTTTTTTTTTTTTTTTTTTTTGAGACAGGGTCTCCTTTAGTCCCAGCTGGCCTGGAGCTTGCTATGTAGATCAGGCTGGCCTTGAGCTCAGAGATCTGCCTGCCTCTGCCTCCTGAGTGCTGGGATCAAAGACGTGCATCACCATGCCCAGCCCAAGATGGTTCTTAGCCACCATGTGTGTGGGTGTTGGAAATCGAACCCGGGTCCTCTGCAAGAGCAGTCAGTGCTCTTAACTGCTGAGCCATCTTTCCAGCCCCTACCACTTTTTAAAACATAAGTTTAAGTTGTTACTGAGCATTTAATTTCTAAGCTATTCAAAGTATTAAATTTGTGATTTTGTTTTGTTTTTAGTCTTTGGTTTTGAGACGAGTTCTGTGCAGTCCTGAACTCCTCATCTCCCAAGTGCTAGGGTGATAGGATTTTTAAAAAAGATTATTTCTTTATTTTTTTAATTTATTTTTTAAGTGTATGAGTGTACTGTCTGCATGTAGGTTGGTGCACCCATGTCATGCAATGCCGCGGAGGTCAGAAGAGGTTGTTGGATTCCCCTGGAACTGGAGTCAAAGACGGTTCTCAGCCGCCATGTGGGTGCTGGGGATCGAACCCCAGTCCTCTGCAAGAGCAGTAGGTGCTCTTAACCCCTAGGCCATCTCTCCAGCCCCAAAAGATTATTTCTTTAATGTGTGCTTTTGTCTCTTTGAGTTTATGTGCACAGCCTGCCTTCAGGAACCAGAGAGGACAGAAGAGGATGTCAGATCCCCCTGGAACTGGAGTTTTAGATACTTGTGACTGGCCTCATGGGGGCTGGAAATGAATCTGCAGGTGTCACAGTGCTCTTGACTACTGAGCCAGGGTCTCATTGTGTAGTCCAGGCTAGCCTACAACTCTTTCTGTAGCCTAGGCTGGCCTTGAACTTGTGGCAATTCTCCTGGTCCCCTAAGTGCTGGGATTACAGATGTCTGTCATCACACTTGGCTAATATCAACATTTTGAAATAAAACTACCACATCATTTTTAATTGTATCTAATTGAATCCAAATACTGCAGTGATTTCAAATGTTAAGCTTAATTAATTAGTTAGGTAATTAATTTTATGTTTATGTGTTTGTGCCTGAGTATTGGTATGTATACCCCTGCATGCAGATACCTTGGAGACCAGAAGAGGTGGACTGATTTCTTGGAACTGGAGTTATAGACTGAACTGCCATACGGGTGCTAGAAGCTGAACTTGGGTCCTCTGCAAGTGTCCAGTACTCTTAACTGCTGAGCTGTGGTTTAAAATTTTTCAAATGCTGATATATAAGGCTGGTGTGATGGTGCACACCCATAATCTCAGCACACTGAGAAAGGAGAATTGCCACAAGCACACCAGCCTATCTACATAGTGAGAACCTGTCTCAAAAGAAAAAAAAAAATTCAGCCAGGCGCGATGGCATACACCTTTAATCCCAGCACATGGGAGGCAGAGGAAGGTAGATTTCTGTGAGATTGAGGTCAGCCTAGTAGTCTACATAGCAAGTTCCAGCCCAGCTGAGGCTACAGACAGTCCCTGTCTCAAAAAAAATAAGTGTACCTACGCATTGGTACACACATATGCACAATACACACAGACATACACACATGAACACACATGATTAAAAGATTGAAAGTAAAAACTAAAAGTTAAGTTGATTTTAGTTTATGTTCAGTGGCTTGTATAACCCTTGACCATGCAATTGGTTAAGCTGACCGTCTATCACATTGAACCAGATCAGTGCATGGGATAGTCCCCTGATGCCAGCTGGCCTCTGTGTCCCCCGCCCTAAGCAATATGCCCCAAGGACCGTTCTTGTGACTCCTAAGATCATAAATTAATTGCTTGATTTTGAACTTCACATAAGCAGGATCATACATCTTGTCCTGGTTCATGTCTGACTTCTTTCACTTAACATGGCGTCCTGGAGAAGGTTCCATCCTGTTCATGTGTCGATCATTTCCTCCTTGTTGTATCTGCACTGCAACTTATTTATTCTGCTATAGGTGAACATGTAGTTGTTTTCAGTTTTTTTTTATTTATTATTTATTTATTTACTTATTTTTGGTCTTTTTGAGACAGGGTCTCCCTATAGCCCCAGCTGTCCTGGAACTCACTCTGTAGACCAGGTTGGCCTTGAACTCACAAAGATCCGCCTGCCTCTGCCTCCCAAGTGCTAGGATTAAAGGCATGCGCTACCATGCCCAGCTTGTTTTCAGTTTTAAACAATTATAAATAAAACTACTATCCAAGGCCAGGCACGCCAGCACCTGTCTTTAATCCCAGGACTTGGAGGCAGAGCAGGCAGGTCTCTCTGAGTTCAAGGCACCCTGGAAACTTTCTTTTTTTGTTTTTGTTTTTGGTCTTTTCAAGACAGGGTCTCCCTGTAGCCCCAGCTGTCCTGGAACTCACTCTGTAGACCAGGCTGGCCTTGAACTCACAAAGATCCACCTGCCTCTGCCTCTCAAGTGCTGGGATTGAAGGCGTGTGCCACCATGCCTGGCTAGAAATCAACTTCTTCCATATCTAAAAACTTGCCCCTCACATGATGGAAGCAGAATAGCAAGGGAGAGAGAAAGGCCCTCCAGGCTCTCGAAGTCCGGGACTTCAACAGGAAGGCTCCACCCTGATGGTTTCCTGGACACCCTCCTCCCAAAGGCCTCACTCGATGTTGTCACTTAGGACTGTCACAATTAATAAGGTTGTCATTGTCTGTCAATCAATTTGCCTCTATCCCTGGAACTGTTCTCTCCCATGAGTCTCTCTCAAGTCACTGGGGTCCTCCAGATTTCCTTTGATTTGTCTCGGCCTTTTTCTACCCTCTTACTCTGGGCCAAGGTTAATCTTTATGGCCAACTTGATGGGATTTAGAATCACCTGAAAGAACAAACTTCTGGGTGTTCCTCTGATAGTTTCCAGACAGGTTTACCTAGGGAGGGAAAGCTCACCTGAATGTGGGCAGCACTGTCTCATAGGCTGGCTCCCTGGCTGACTACAAAAGCAAGTCCAGGGCTGGAGAGATGGCCTAGCAGTTGGGAACACTGACCGCTCTTGCAGAGGACCCAGGTTCGATCCCCAGCACCCACATGGCGGCCAAGGACCGTCTGAAACTCCAATTCCAGGAGAACTCCAGTTCCGGGGGAATCCGACGCCCTCTTCTGACCTCCGCAGCATTGCACAACACGGGTGCACAGACCTGCATGCAGACAGTACATTCATACACATACCGAAATAAATAAAATAAAATAAAAATTAAAATAAAAGCAAGTCCGGCTGGGCACAGAATTCATTTCCGGGTCCCCTGATGCCAGCAGGTGACAGGCTGCTTCACACTGCTGCGGCCGTGCTCGCCGGGTCCTGACGGCTGCACCCTAACTGTGAACCAAATAAACCTTCCCTCCTTAAGTTGCTTTTGTCAGGGTGTGTGTGTGTGTGTGTGTGTGTGTGTGTGTTTTGTCACAATAAGAAAAGTTACTAATATGCTTTGGGTAAATGTTTTTCTGTGAAAACGTTGCAGAGAAAATAGCTGTACCCAGGGTGCCTCATCCATCTTCGCTGAGCATCTTATAGACTAAGGGCTGTCTGTGGAAACTCAGAACCATACGTCAGTTTACTGCTGAGTGCAAAGCTTCTCTGGGAGGGAGAAGACTTGCCTGGAGACCTTCCTTCGTGATACTGAGAAGCACACAGGACAGTGCGGACAGCCACAGTACCACAGCTCATTCCCCTGCAGAACTCAAACTTAGTACCCAACACTCCCTCCTCAAAGCTCCCAGCAATCACTGTTGTCTCTGATCACTCTGCAGCGTTTACCCTTGAGTGGTCATCTCAGCCAGCAGCCGTCGGATCACCCAAGTTGTCACCCTGAGCAAGAGTCCCTCCTGCCTAAAGCTGAAGAATACTCCATTGAGAGGAGAGATTACCTGTCTTTTCATACCTGTCTCTGCCCTCTGGTTCTCTTTTCCTGTCTTTTCCATGCCATCAGCTCTGCCGTCCAGCTGACTGGAGCAGTTGTATAGCTGTCATATCAGCTGCTTTGGAACCATAGACAATCCTTCCTTGCCCAGACTGAGGATGTGATGCTGCCACGTGCACTGCAACAGCTTACAGCTGCACTTTCATTCCCTCTCCTGTCTGTACAGATTGGCACAGTTGCACACTGAACTTGTGCATATGTTATGAACCCTGTGACTGTCACATGCTGAACTTACACGTATGTTATAGATCCCTAAAAATTTCTTTATTTTGCCTTTGGATGTGAGCTGCTATTGTGGTAAGGGCCCTCCAGAACAAAGAAAAGACTATGTGACACACTCGATCAATGCCTGTGTACACATGCATGACTCTGTCCCAACCCTGTAGCATAGAACTGTTGGGCCCTATGGGCCCTAGAGAATGTGGCCTACTGTAACCCCCTGAGCCTGACTAGAGTTTAGAGACCTGTCTCTGGCCGGTCACTTCCACATAGGAGTGACTCAGCATAGCCTGACCTGAAAATGCCTACAACCGATGTGGCAAGTTACTATTGGCCCAAAGCTATCCCCCCACTCTACGTTTCTCCTCTCCCGCCTTCCTTTCTCCACCCCTCCTACCAAGCATATATAAGCTGCTGCCTGACACAATAAAGTGAGTTCTTGTTTTGACGAGACTCCTGACCCCCGTGTGGTTCTTTTAGGGTTGTCAACACTCACCATCCCACTCAGCCCCAGAGGAGAGACAGGCTGGCCCGGCTCTCCTCTCTGCCCTACCTGCTGGAGGACCCTGCAGACTGGTGCCCCATGTGAGGACGGTTTCCTTCGCGAAGTTCACTGACGGGCCAATCGCTCTGCGGGTGAGTGTACCTCCATAAATTATGGAGAAGTCTCCTCCCAAACCTAACCCCCCCTAGAATCCCTCCGAATTCTACCCAAAAGTAGGGGCTTAAAAAGGAGAGATCCTTCCTCTGAGGGCATTCCCCAGCAGTTGTCTCCAGCAAGCCAGGACCCATTGGACACTATGCCGCGCCCCCCTCGGCCTCCAAAAAGGGCCTCAGAAGGTCTGCCTCCAGGGGAGCCGGACATATCGGGCCTCCTCTGGGGGCACTCTCAGCCCTGCAGGGTTGCTTCCCCCCTCAGCCTCCAAAAAAGGCCTCGGAAGTAACTCCAGACAGGGTGTCCGAGCCCTTGGCAACCCCAACCCCTACATCCTCCCCTCGTAGCAACTCCAAATCAGTGAAGGCATGGACGAAGGATGGATATTCAGAGAAACTGTGAGAGGAGAGCTTCCTCTCCCGTGTACTTGCCCTCTAGAGGTCTTGAAATGGGTTCAAAGCCTGCACTGCAGCCTGGGCTCCGGCCCCTAAGAGAAGCCCCGGCTTCCGCCTTCTGGCCACAGTTCAGGTGGCGAAGTCACAGAGGCTGGATGGACGGGCTTGCCCATGGAGCAAGCAAGCTGGAGCTCTTTTTGCTGCAAACCTTCCATGGAAGCGCTCATTTACACCTTTGCATAGACAGGCTTGGGTTGTAGAGGCAACTCCCCAGGAATTTTTATTTATTTATTTATTTATTTATTTATTTATTATTTATTTATTTTTATTTCTGTATGTGTATGAATGTACTGTCTGCATGCAAGTTTGTGCGCCCGTGTCGTGCAATGCCGCAGAGGTCAGAAGAGGGTCTCGGATTCCCCTGGAACTGGCGTTCTCCTGGAATTGGAGTTTCAGACGGTTCTCTGCCGCCATGTGGGTGCTGGGGATCAAACCCGGGTCCTCTGTAAGAGCTGTTGGCGCTCTTAACCGCTAGGCCATCTCTCCAGCCCCCTACCCAGGAATTAATCTAGCAACATTGGCTTGCATGAAAACTTGTAAAAAGCCAGCCACAGTCTAATGTGCTTTTAAAAAGTCCTCTTTAAAAGTTTTTCTGTAAATAGTGTTAAATAGTATAACATAGTGCTTAATTCTGCTGAAGTTTCCTTTTGTCTGCTAAACTTCCTCCAAGATCTTTTCTAGAGAACCGGTCTTCTTGTAAATTCCAGGCTTATAGAGCCTGGCTTGGTGGCCCAGGCCTTTGATCCAAGTGGATGCCTGTGAGTTCAAGGCCATCCTAGTCTACCAGGCTGGCTCCCACTGTGTGCAGGCTCTGCCTTGAAAAGACCAAAGGCAAAATATTAAGCTTTAAAGTGTGTAGCTGTTTGTAAATACTCTGGTTAATCTAGTCCGATGTTTGTGCTGTGCCCCTCTCCTGCTAAACAGAGGATGGCTGGTGGGGGAGGGGCTGGCTTTACAGTATTCTGTGTTTCACTGGGTTTCAGAGAGCCACTGAGGCCAGGCAGAGTGCAGCAGGGGTGTCCCTGCATAAAGAAGGCCCTGATAGGCCATTGCATGAAGCTGTGAAGAGGAAGCCTGGTTGGCAGCGGAGACCCCAAGAAGATATTCGAGATGCCAGAACTGTGAGATATTTGCCAAGGAGTGTTGCATACAGAGAGTGGTACCAGCCCAAGGAAGAGATGTATGTTGCCCACAAAGCTGGAAGCGCTGAGCCATCTAAGCCCTTTGGAAGCAAAGTCCCAGAAGTCGCACATGGAGCTACTGGACTTGGTGTTTGCCCTGCTGGTTTTTGGTTTTGTTTTGGTCCAATATTTCCTCTCTATGCCTCTATTCCTCCCTTTTGGAATGGGAATGTGTATTCAGTTCCACTGTATGTTGGGGGTATGTAATTTGTCTTTGATTTTTTAAAAACAATTTATTATATTTAGAACTTGTTTTATTTCTAGAATTTTCCATAATATTACAATGCAGAGATTAATGGAACATAAATCACATAAATCACATGGCGATGACCATTAGGAATAATTCTTGGAATGTCCAAATGTTAATGAGATCAATTGGCAGGAAGTGGGCTCAGGATGCAGTTGGTTGCCAGAAGAATCAATCATGTGATTCAGGGGACTGTAGCTCAGTTGGTAAAAAGTTAGTGTATTCAAATATTGTATACCTATTTTTTTCCCATTTCCAGTAGTTCTTCACTTAGGGTTGGGGCTTCTTGCCCTCCTTCCCTTCCATGCTGGGATTTTGGCTGGCTTGGGCTTATGAATTATGAAGATCTTGTGCTTCTGTCACAAACACTGTGGGTTCATATATGCAACTACACTGTTGTGTCCACAAACTGGTTTCTTTTTTTTTTTTTGAAGAGTTTTTAATATTATTTATTTATTTATTTATGTGTATGAATGTACTGTCTGCATGTAGGTTTATGCACCACCTGTGTCATGCAATGCCACGGAAGTCAGAAGAGGGTGTCAGATTCCCCTGGAACTGGAGTTCTCCTGGAATTGGAGTTACAGATGGTTCTCAGCCATCATGTGGGTGCTGGGGATCGAACCCGGGTCCTCTGCAAGAGCAGTTGGCACTCTTAATTGCTAGGCTATCTCTCCAGCCACACAAACTGGTTTCTTTGAATTCATTTACTACTTCTGGCTCTTATAATCCTTTAGTCCCCTGTCCCTCAATGATCCCCGATTCTTGGGTATAGAAGTCATGATATAGGTGCTATATATTTTCTTTTTTTATTTTTTATTTGTTCATTTTATTTTTTTATTAATTTTATTTATTTCTGTATGTGTATGAATGTACTGTCTGCATGCAAGTCTGTGCACCCATGTCGTGCAACGCCGCGGAGGTCAGAAGAGGGTCTCGGATTCCCCTGGAACTGGAGTTCTCCTGGAATTGGAGCTTCAGACAGTTCTCGGCCGCCATGTGGGTGCTGGGGATCGAACCCGGGTCCTCTGTAAGAGCGGTCGGCGCTCTTAACCGCTAGGCCATCTCTCCAGCCCGAAAACACTTAACTTTGAACAAAGCACCAAACTACACAAACGCAAAATGAAAACAGCATTTTAACTCCACCAAAAGTAGTCATAGTAAAAATCAACTGGGGAGCGGGAGAGCTATGGGACCTGTTTACTTTCAGTTTTAACCTTTTCTTTCGCCGGGCGGGGTGAAAGTGTTCATTTTTGTACCAGGCTGCTTCCTCCTCTAATTCCTCCTCCTCAGATAGTGGTAATTTCTCATTAGAATCTGAATCATTTAATGTCAGGGCTTGTAGGTCTCTAAATGGGTATAAGGTACCTTTATTAATAATCTCGCTAGCATCCTCTTTTTTCTTTGAATGCGCATCTAACCTTTCACTCCGTTCTGTTTCTGACATGCTTTCCTGAAGGTCTGCAAGGGCTTGTTGTCCTTCCCTAATTTTTTCTTTACAGTTTTGATCGTCCCAGCAAGAGAGAGTAAACAATGGTACAAGGACAATTACAACAGCCAATAAAATAATTAGGCAAGCTTCCAATCCCTCTAGATCATCAGAGAAAAGCATATCTCTCAGAACTAACNTATAAAGATGATTAGGATGATTAAGCTGTTTGTAGATACTTGAGTTAATCCTGTCGGCTGTATGAGCGTACAAACATGTGCTGTGCCCTCTCTGTAAACAGAGCGCACGAATAGGCTAGGTGTGCGGGGGCTGGCTTATCGATCTGTCATGGGTTTCAAGGGAAGGCGCCATAGAGCGCAGGCCAGATGCGCAGGGGTTGAGCTGCGCCTGGAATAAAGAAGCGCAGCACTACATACGGCAATGCGCATGAATAGCTGTGCAAGCAGGCAAGCCTGGTCTGCAGCGGAAGAACCCAAGAGACTTTCGACCCGGATGCCGACCTGCGATGGAGATATTTGCCAAGTAGTTTTGCATACAGGATTGAGGTACCAGCCAGGAAGATGATTGTATGTTGCCCAACAAAGTGGAAGCGCTGGGCTGAGCATCTAGTCCCTTTGGAGCAGTCCCAGAAGTTGCACATTGGAGCTACTGGACTTGGTGTTTGCCTGCTCGGTTTTTGGTTTTTGTTTTTGGTCAATATTTCTCTTATGCCTCTATTCTTCCCTTTTGGATCGGGAATGTGTATTCGTTTCCACTGTATGTTGGGGGTATGTAATTTGTCTTTGATTTTTTAAACAACTTTATTTATTTATAGAACTTGTTTTTTCTAGATTTTCTATATATACAATGCAGAGGAAGATATGGAACCGATTAAACAATATCGCCATGGTGATGACCATTAGGAATAATTCTTGGAATGTCCAAATGTTAATGAGATCAATTGGCAGAAAGTGGGCTCAGGATGCAGTTGGTTGCCAGAAGAATCAATCATGTGATTCAGGGGAATGTAGTTTGGTTGGTAAAAAGTTAGTGTATTCAATTGTTTATACTATTTTTTTTTTTTTTTCTTTCCTTCTTCTCTTCCTCCTGTCCCCCTCCTTCCTTTCCATGCTGGGATGTTGGCTGGCTTGGGGCTTATGATTTGAGATCTTTGTTGCTTTGTCACAAACACTGTTGGGCTTCTATCATGGCTACAATGTTGTGTCACCAATTGGTTTCTTTTTTTTTTTTTGAGAGTTTTATGATTATTTTATATTTATGTGTATGAAATGTACTGTCTTCATGTAGGTTTTGTTTGCCCCCCGTGTCGATTGCCATGCACGGAGTCAGAAGAGGTGGTCAGTTCCCTGGAATGGCGTTTCTGGAATTGGGTTACAGTGGTTCTCAGCATTCTGTGGGTTGTGGGTTCGCCGGGTCTTCTGCAGGGCAGGTTTGGCACTTTTTCGCTAGGTTATTCTTCAGCCACAAATTGTTTTCTTTGAATTTATTTTACTAATTCTGCTCTTATAATCCTTTAGTCCCCTGTCCCTCAATGATCCCCGATTCTTGGGTATAGAAGTCATGATATAGGTGCTATTATTTTTCTTTTATTTTTTTTGTTCATTTTATTTTTTATTATCTTTATATTTATTTATTCTGGTATGTTTATGAAATGTTACTGTCTGCGATTGCAAGTCTGGGTGCACCCTTGTGTTGAACGCCGGAGGTCGAGAGAGATTGTCTGGGATTCCTGGATGGAAGTATTCTGGATTTTGGAGCTTAGGACGTCTTCGGCTGCCTGTGGGGTGCTGGGGGATCGAACGGGTCTTCTGTGAAGAGCGGTCGGCGTCTTACCCTAGTTCCATTCTCGGCAGCCTTTTGGTGTTTATTTTAAGGGTATCTACATTAAGAGCACGAACGTTTTCACCTCAGAATTGACATTAACATTGCTCGTTTGCCATTTTGACTTAGCAATTGGGTGCATCCATAGATGAGTGATACCATGCATGTTTGTTTTTCTGGGACTGGTTACTTCATAGCATTGTATCTTCCGTAGCGTTCCACGCCATTTATCTGATCTCTGAGTTCTTCTGTCTTTATTGACTGCACGTGAACTCCTTGTGTAGATTGTACCATATCTTTCTTATTAAGTTTTATTTTATTTTCTGTATGTGTATGAATGTTATGGTTGCATTCAGTCTGTGACCCCATGTCGCTGCAACGCCCGGAGGTCCAGAGAAGGGGTCCTTCCAGATTCCCTGGAACTGGGTTTTCCTGGAACTTGGAGTTCGAGATGGTTTCAGACCAATCAGCCGCATGTGGGGTTGCTGGGGTACGACCGGGTCTTCTGTAAGAGCGGGTCGGCGCTCTTAACCCACTAGGCCATCTCTCCAGCCCACGTAGTTTGTTTATTGTTTAAGTAAACTATGACTCGTCATGGCTTGGAGGGGAACTTGGAGTTGGGTTCACAGCCTCTTTGCTGGTAAGAATGACTGTCATGATATCTTTGCGAGTCAGGGGTCTTGTGGGTTACAATACCAAGAGTGGTATGGCTGCGGTCGGGTGGCAAGTTCATTAAAAGTCTTACAAGGGTTCTCCCACTGATTTTCCATAGTTGGCAGTACGAGTTTACAGTTCCCACCAGCTGTGGATGGTGGGTTCCCGCTTCCCCACAACCTCTCCACACATTCGGCTGTAGGAGAGGTATTATTTATTTTTCTTTGTCTAGCCGTCCTTATTTGAGATGAGCATGCTATCTTAAAGTGGCTTTTAATTTGCATTTCACCTTAGATGATTAGTTTGATGTTCGTAAATCTTTGTTTAGATGTTGTCTTAGGGAGTGCGGAGAGAGGTCTATGCGGTTAAGGGCAGTCGACTGCTTTGCAGACGACCGGATTTCATCTCCAGCACACATGGCGGCTGCAGAACTCGTCGTGTGAAACCAATCCAGGCGAGAAGCTTCCAGTTGTCCCAGGGGAATCCGAACCTCTGTCTGACCTCCCTTATGGCATTGCTGACAACGGGTGCACAACCTACACGCAAGACGAGTAATTCACACACATTAAATACAATGCCAATTAAATAAAAGGTAAAGAAAAAGTAAAAGTCATACAGCAGAAAGGGAGTAGATCTTGCTCCCGCTTTTGCCAGTTGTATGCATTTAATTTCCTTTTCTTGCCTGTAGTTGCTCAACAGTTGTTTCAGGCACTATATGAGAGGATGTATGACCCAGGACCCCTTGGGCAAGCCTTGCACAGTTCGCTACCTTTAAAAAGAAGGTTAGTCATTCCTCCCTCCCATTTAGGATATATTGCTGTGGGTTTCTGTATTGCTTTGATTACATTGAGGAATAGATCCCTCCAATCCATTCCTCTAGGACGTTAAGATGAAGGGATTGTTGTGATTTTGTGCGCAAAGGATTTTAGTTCCTTCCACGTCAATTGACATGAGTTGTGTGGGTTTTGTTAGTTTTCGTCGCTTTATAATGTTTTATATGATATTTCTTGAGTTTATTTTAACATCCCTGTATCTCTGGGATATGAATTGCCAGACCTTGGTCCATTTATGGTATGATCTTCTTGGATGTGGGTCTGATATGTGACACTTTGCAAGTTCCGTGAAATTTTTGCATCTGTTAGTTATTAATGAGATGTCTGGTTTTTTTCTCCTTTTTGTTGTATCTTTCCTGGTTCTTAGGATTTAGAGTGATGCTGGGCTAGCTAAAAAGGAGTTTCAGAGAATTTGGCCCGGCTCTGGTTCGTTAGCCTTGCTAAGACAATTTGAGTACATGGTTGTAGTCTATTTTGAATGTGTTTTTAGAAGTTATGCTGTGAAACCTATTGGGCCTGGGGCTTTTTTTTAGTTGAGGGAGGTTCTCATTATCATCTTGCAGTTCTTATGTGTTGTACGGTTCTGTTTTAAAGCTGTGATCTTCTTTTGGTTGAGCTTGGTGATTCCCAGATTTCAGATATTCATCCATTTCATCCTCAGGTTGTCACAACTTGATGTATAATGAACTTATTTTTATTTTTTTATTAAGTATGTTTATTGCAGGCCATTATTATACACAAATTTTCTTAATCAAATTTTAGATCATCCGCCCGATCATGCCTCTGCCCACTCCCCCCCCCCGTCAGAGCCCATGGATTCTGCCATGCATGTTAAGTCCTGTCTTGCATCTTTTTCTCAGTCTTTTTTTTTCCCTTGGGATGCAGAAGTTTACTGTTTTGGTCAGTTCTTTGAACAGGTTTTTCTCTCTTTTTTGTTCCCTTTAATTTTATATTACTCCAAAATATGCATATATACACTCCACACATAAATCGGAATTACAAAGTCTGAAAATAAGCTATAGGTTAATTCCAAAACATGTTTAGGGATTCACATTTTAACAGTGAAGTTGCATGCAGGTAAAAAGAAATATAACTTTACATTCTAACATATATGTTTTAATGTAATTTTTTGAAGGTTCTATAAAAATTTAATGTAAATTTTACAATCAGTTTACAATGTAAACTATACATTATTGTGATATTTCAATAACTCAGGGTTTATACTGAAATTATTCTATAAAGCTATCAATACTTTTTTATTTTATATTATTCCAAAATATGCATGTATACACTCCACAGATAAGTCAAAATTAAAAATTCTGTAAATAAACTGTGGGTTGATTCTTAAACACATTTAGAGATTCACTTTTTTTTTTTTTTTGTCTTTTTGAGACAGGGTGTCCCTGTAGCCCCAGCTGTCCTGGAACTCACTCTGTAGACCAGGCTGGCCTTGAACTCACAAAGATCACCTGCCTCTGCTTCTGCCTCTGACTCCCAAGTGCTAGGATTAAAGGCGTGTGCCACCACGCCCAGCCTAGAGATTCACATTTTAACAGTAAATTTGCATGTAGGTGTAAAGTCATGTAACTATACATTCTTTTTTTAATATATGACATCTCCTCCATCTATATATGGTAATTACAATGTGTGAGTATAAGCGGTAGGTCAATTTTAGAGCCCATTTGTAGATTCACATTGTAATAGCACAGTTGCTTTCAGATACAATTAAATATAATAATAAAGTTGCTCAGTTTCCCTACCAACTGGGAATTTGGTGTTAGCATCCACAAATGAGGGAAACCATTTGCCTTTCTTTTTCCTGGGACTGTGTTACTTCACTTAGTATAATTGCTTCAAGTTCCATCCATTTACCAGCAAAACTAATGATGTCATCTTTCTTTACTGCTGCATAGAACTCCATTGTGTAGATGTACCACATTTGTTATCCAGTCATCAGTTGAGGGGCATTTGGGTTGGTTCCAGGTCTTTGCTATTGTGAAGAGAGCTGTAATAAACATAGCTGTGCATGTATCTTTGCGGTAGGATGCATCTTATGGGTATATACCCAGGAGTGGTATGGCTGGATCAGGTGGTAGGCTCATTTTGAGTTTTTTAAGGGTTCTCCACACTATTTCCACAGTGGTTGTACCAGTTTACATTCCCACCAGCAGTGGGAAACCCTTTCCCTACAACCTCTCCAGATTTGGTGTCTTGTTTTCTTGATCTTGGCTAGTCTTATTGGAGTGAGGTGATACCTTAGTGTGGTTTTAATTTGCACGGATACATCAGACAAAGCATTAACATCCAGAATATATAAGCTACTTAAAAAGCAAAGAAGTACCAAAACAAAACAAGAAAAAAACAAAAAGCTGGGCATGGCGGCACATGCCTTTAATCCTAGCACTCGGGAGACAGAGGCAGGTGGATCTTTGTGAGTTCAAGGCCAGCCTGGTCTACAGAGGGAGTTCCAGGTCAGTTGGGGCTACAGGGAGACCCTGTCTTGAAAAGACCAAAAAAAAAACCTAGTTCAAGTTTCTTCCTAGCAAGACAATAGAACAACTAATGCAATATCATGTACTTACATTCTGGAAGATAGTGATAAATTGTTCATAGCAAGAATACAAAATTAAAACCAACATTTGGGGGGCATGCCACACCTGCCTGTAGTCTCAGAATTTAGGGGGTGGAGACAGGAGGACCAGGAGCTGGAGATCAACCAGGCCTCACAGAGACATCTTGTCTCACAAAACAAAACCAAGAGGGGTCTAGAAGCACATAGTTTTAATCCCTACATCTGAGAGTCAGAGGCAGGCAGATTTCTGTGTTTGAGGCCATCTTGGGCTATAGTATAGTGAGACCTGTCTTTAAAAAATTGAGATGATGGGCTGGGGGGATAGCTCAGCCGTTAAAGGCTGAGGCTAAGAACCGAAAAAAAAAAATTGAGATGACGTCAGGCGTCGTGGCATACGCCTTTAATGAGTTCAAGGCCAGCCTGGTCTACAGAGTGACTTCCAGGGCAGTTGGAGCTACAGGGAGACCCTGTCTCGAAAAGACCAAAAAAAAAGATTGAGATGTCAAGAGAGACAGAAGGGGCCAAAGACCAGATTTGCTTCCTCCAAATGGGCCACCTTAGACGACAAATGTAAGGTATTCTGATTGAAGGCAGCAAAGAGAAACTTTTTGAGCTCCCCTATAATGGTGAGAAAACCATGATGTAAATCTCCAGAAGTCCTCCTCTTTTCTCTACCAGGACAAGTGGTGGAACATTCACAGATAAGTCAGCATGCCCCTGCTAACTCACATGCTGAAGCCTAACCATCTTCAAAGTGTCCTGCTGCCTTGAGTTGGACTTGTTAAATACTTAGCTGTATAGGAAATGATGTTGTTTTGTTTTGCTAGATTTGTTTTTTCAGCAGTTGCAGTTTCAAAACAGTTGAGCAGAAAGTACAGTTTGCCTATGATTTTCCTCCCCTCAAGTTTTTTCTATTAAAATGTTATTGTGGCATAAAAAAAATTGAGATGCCTCAGCGTGTGATGTTAGACATTAAGCCTGGACCTTCTGAGTTCATCCTCTAACCACCAACATGGGTATCATGGAGTGTATACACAGAGATGAATGTAAAAAGGAAAACACATAAGGCCTATGCTGACTGGAGGGGTAAAGGT
Source organism: Rhizomys pruinosus (assembly GCA_009823505.1). Classification (NCBI taxonomy): domain Eukaryota; kingdom Metazoa; phylum Chordata; class Mammalia; order Rodentia; family Spalacidae; genus Rhizomys; species Rhizomys pruinosus. The sequence goes on along the minus strand of VZQC01005781.1, from coordinate 23,807 downwards.
GCTTGCTGCCAAGCCTGGCAACCTGCATTCAGTTCCAGAGACCCACATGGTAGACGGAGAGCTGACCTCCACCTACATAATCAATGTAAAAATGTTTTAACTCAAATGGGTCAGTTTTTTTTATTGTCTTTTTGAGTTGGGGGTCTCCCTTCAGTCCCAGCTAGCCTGGAGCTCACTCTGTAGACAAGGCTGGCCTTGAACTCTCAGAGATCAGCCTACCTCTCTGCCTCCCGAGTGCTAGGATTAAAGGCGCATACCACCACGCCCGGCTCAAATGGGTCAATTTTTAAAGGCTTCTGGGCTGGAGAGATGGCCTAGTGGCTAAGAGCTCTGACTGCTCTTGCAGAGGACCCGGGTTCAATCCCCAGCACCCACATGGCGGCTGAGAACCGTCTTTGACTCCAGATCCAGGGGAATCAGACACCCTCTTCTGACTGCAGCATTGCACGACACTGGTGCACAAACCTACATGCAGACAGTACATTCATACACATACAAGAATAAATAAAAAAAAATTTAAAGGTTTCTCTGCAGTTATTGCTAACAATTAAAACAAAATTTACTTTTATTGCAAATTTCTGAAAACCAGAATATCTAACCTTCTGACAAAACTATTTGAAATTCTATACACATTCTTTCAAGTTCTTATAGCTCTGAGGCTTCTAAAGCACACAGAACCATTTGAGGGTTGCTGGTGCATCTTTGGATCTAGTCAAAAGGCTTCATGAAGTTGCTCACATGCACACATTCCTTATAAACTGTTGCTAGCAAGTTTGGAAGAGACCCCCCCACACACACACACACACGAAACAAGAGAAATACATAACAGAACTCATGTACATAGATTATCCAGTAATCTTGAGGTGCATATATTTTAATTTCCAACAGCTGCATAGCATTACCAGCAGTAAGAACAGGAGACTTAAGCCTAAATGGCCTTTTTGGTCACTAATGATCAGATGGATCCCATTCCTGATATGTACAGAAGGTGCAGGTGCATCTGAATGGCTCGCTTCTTGCTCCCAGATCTCCCTTGAGGGCAGCACTTCTAATGTCCAACCCCTCTCAGCTTGGGAAAGTCTTCTCTACTCTCCTGAGCGACTCTTTCCTTTCTGATCTGGGCCACAGGCTGAACAGGGTTGAGGGTCAACTTGGAAGGTCCTTTACTAGCAGTTCTGGAGGTGAGCCTGAATCTTTGGGGGAATTTTCTTCATAGGATGTCAGAAGAGGCTCTGGGATCCCAGTTGGGTTAAACGTTTCTGACGGCTCCATGACAGAGGGCTTGGAACAGGTCCAGACAGAGGTGCTTGGTCCTAGAGAGCCGGAAGTCCCAAACTCCCAACCAGCAGCAGTGACACAGACCTTGTCTTTTGATTTTACAGGAGCTTACAGTTAAGAGATTGGCATGGGTCTCAGAAGAGACTTTAGACTCTAGACTTTTGAATGGAATTGAGACTGGTGGGGACTTTTAAGGTTGGACTAAATGCATTTTGTATTTTTATATGGTCATGAGCCTATGGGAGCCAAGGAGTGGAATGTGGTGGTTTGAATGAGAGTGTCCCCCCACAGGCTTTAACTATTCAGACATTTTGTCCCCAGTTGGTGGTGCTGTTTTGGGGGGTCTTAGAAGGTGGGGCCATGCTGGAGGAAGTACATCACTAGGGGCCAGCTTAGTGAGTTCAACAAGCCTTGCAGTCTCCAGCGTCTTTCTCTCTTGGCTTCCTGTGCTCATTGGAAGATGTGAACCTCAGCTTTTTGCCCCAGCTCCTGACACCATGCCTCCTGCAACAATGGACTCTAATTCCCCAGAACCATCAATTGTAAGTTCAAATAAACTCTTCCTTGTATAAGTTCCCTTGGTCATGGTTTTATCACAGCAGAAAAGTGACTGATACGCCCACTAATACTCCCTTCGTTTGCTCTTGTTTCCATTGTTGTTTGAGACAAGGTCTCACCACGTAGCACTGGCTGGCCTGGAACTCCCTTTATAGACCAGAATGGCTTCAAACCCACAGAGATCCACTTGCCTCTGCTTCCCAAGTGCATACACTACCACACCTGTTTTGTTTTTATTTTTAAAAAAAGATTTTCACACCTTTAATCCTAGCACTTGGGAGGCAGAGGCAGGCTGATCTTTGTGAGTTCAAGGCCAGCCTGGTCTACAGAGTGAGTTCCAGGACAGCTGGGACTACAGGGAGACCCTGTCTCGAAAAGACCAAAAAATAAAAAAAATTTTCTTTTTTTAATTTTATGTGTATGAGTGTATTCCCTGCATATGTGTAAGTGTATCATGTTGTGCAATGCCCAAGAAGGTCAGAAGAGGGTGTTGGATCCCCTGGAACCTGAGTTACAGACAGTTGTTGGCTACCATGTAGGTGCTGGGAATTGACCCCTGGTCCTCTGGGAGAGCAGCTAGTACTCCTAACTACTGAGCAATTTCTGTAGCCCTTTGTTTCAATGTGGACTTATTTACTTAAAAAATTTTTTTTTTAATTTTTAAATTTATTTCTGCATGTGTATGAATGTACTGTCTGCAGGTTTGTGCACCCGTGTCGTGCAATGCCGAAGGGGTCAGAAGAGGGCATCAGATTCCCCTGGAACTGGAGTTCTACTGGAATTGGAGTTTCAGACGGTTCTTGGCCGCCATGTGGATGCTGGGGATCGAACCCCGGTCCTCTGTAAGATCAGTCGGCGCGCTTAACCGCTAGGCCATCTCTCCAGCCCCAAGATTTATTTACTTTTATTTTATGTGTTAAGTGTTTAACCTTCGTGGACCATATTCATGCAGTACCCAAGAAGGCCAGAAGAGGGCACAGTAACCACTGGAGCTGGAATTACAGACAGTTGTTAGCTGCCATGTGGGTGCTGGGAACTGAACCTGGGTCCTCTACAAGAGCAGCCAGTGCTCTTAACTGCTGAGCCAACTCCACAGCCCTTTCTGTTTCTATTTCTAAAATTATCTGTGGTTTGAATGAGAAATGTGCCCCAAAGGCTCCAAGTAGCTAAACACCTGGTCAGTTAATGGTGGTGTTTAGGAAGGGTCATGAAACCTTCATGAGGTGTGGCCATGCTGGGAGAAGCTCTTAGTCGGGGGTGGGCTGGGAGAGTTCACACCTTGCCACACTTCCTGTTTGTCATTTCTCTGCTTCAGAGGGCCTGTGCTTGTAGATGTGAGCTCCCCCTTTCTGTTCCTGTTGCATTCTACCTGCATGCTTCCGCCACCACGATGACCTCTGTGGTGGTTTGAATGAGTGTCCCCCATAGGCTGTAAGTATTCAGACATTTGTCTCCAGTTGGTGGCACTGTTTTTGGAGGTCTTAGAAGGTGTGGCCATGCTAGAGGAAGTACATTATTGGGGGCAGGCTGAGTGAGTTTAACAAGCCTCATGGTCTACAGTTGCTCTCTCTCTGCTTCCTGTGCTCTTTGAGAGATGTGACCCTCAGCTTGCTGCTCCAGATCCAGCCGCCATGCCTCCCACCACAATGGACTCTAATTCCCTGGAACCGTCAATCGTAAGCTCAAATAAACTCTTCCTTTTATAAGTTCCTTGGTCATGGTGCTTTATCACAGCAACAGAAAAGTGACTAATACAACCTCTAATCCTCTGGAAGCCTAAGCCCAATAAACTCTTCTATATGTTGCCTTGGCCATAATGTTTTATGGACAAAAGAAAAGTGACATCTTGCTTTATGTCTAAATTTGGACAGTTGCTATTCTGTGTCTGTAAGTTCAACTATTTTCTTCTGCAGTGTTAACTTGGCTGTTGATACTGACAATGTTGTTGGAAATAAAATGGAGTCATTTGTCTCAAATACTAGCAGAAAGGAAGCCTGTGAAGTCAGGAAGGAAGATCTGAAGCATATGTCTACACAACAGACTGAGGTGATCCCAACCTTGGGCAAAGGTCACTTCAAATGTATCCAAAGAATTTCTTCTCTGAGGAAATCTCCCAATGACCACTGTTGTAACATGGTCTGGTAGCACCTTGCTGTTGATCCTTGCACCCAGCAACTCCTGTAACCCTATGATTTAACTTTTTTAATTTTTTAAAAATTTATTTATTATTTTTTATGTGTATGAATGTACTATATATAGGTTGGTGCACCCATGTCGTGCAATGCCTCGGAGGTCAGAAGAGGGCGTCAGATTCCTCTGGAACTGGAGTTAAAGATGGTTCTTAGCCGCCATGTGGGTGCTGGGACTCGAACCCAGGTCCTCTGCAAGAGTAGTCAGTGCTCTTAACAGGCTGAGCCATCTCTCCAGCCCCCTGATTTAACTTTTTAGAACCCGTGTCTTTCCTTGCCTCACCCAGTCTGCTCATGAAGAGTGTGTGTGTCATATTTCCCACTGGGGTGTCTAGTCCCGGTTGGAATCCCTTTGCAGAATCTCTACTGTTACGTTGATAATTTGTCTTGAAATTATTTCCTCTTATAACTCTAAATATCTAAAGATATATCTTATTTTTATTTGTGTGTATATATTTCCTAGTTTTCTCCTCTGTTGCTGTGATAAAATATTAATACTAACCTAAAGCAACTTGGGGAGGAAAGGGTTTATTTCATCTTATAGCTCCCAGGTTGTAAGATCACAATTTATCACTGGGAGGAGTCAAGGACGGGGCTCAAGTCTGGAACCTGGAGACTAGAACCAAAACAGACACAAGAGAAACACTGACTCCTGGCTTATAGTCTGTGTATCAGTGGCTTATAGTCTGTGTATCAGTGGCTTATAGTCTGTGTATCAGTGGCTTATAGTCTGTGTATCAGTGGCTTATAGTCTGTGTATCAGTTGCTTATCTGTTGCTGTGATAGAACCACCACAACCAAGGGAACTTATAAAAGGAAGAGTGTATTTGAGCTTACAGTTGAAGGTTCCAGGGGAGTTATTGAGTCCATTATGGTGGAGAGGCATGGTAGCAGGAGGTGCCACAGCAGAAAGCTGAGGTTCACATCTTCAGGAAGGCACAGGAAGCATCAGAGAGAGACTGGAGACTGGCAAGGCTTTATGAACTCTCTAAGCCTGCCCCCAGTGACAAAGTTCCTCCAGCATGGCCACACCTTCTAAGACCTCCCAAAACAGTGCCACCAACTGGGGACAAAATGTCCAAATACTTGGAACCTATGGGGGACATTCTCTTTAAAACCACCACAGTAGGCTACCTTTCTTTTTTTTTTTATTTTATTTATTTATTATGTGTATGAATGTACTGTCTGCATGTAGGTCTGTGCACCCATGTCGTGCAATGCCGCAGAGGTCAGAAGAGGGTGTCCGATTCCCCTGGAACTGAGTTAAAGACGGTTCTCAGCCGCCATGTGGGTGCTGGGGATCGAACCCGGGTCCTCTGCAGGAGGAGTTGGTACTCTTAACCACTAGGCCATCTCCCCAGCCCAGCTACCTTTCTTATACAGCCAAGTCCACCTGCCCAAGGATGGCACTGCCCACAGTGGGCTGGAATGTGGGAGGTCCAATTACCAATTAAGAAAATGCCTTGAGCTGGTCATGGTGGCACACACCTTTAATTTAGAGGAATATGGATCTCTGTGAGATCAAGGCTAGCCTGATCTACATGAGGAGTTCTAGGCTAGCTAAACTACAGGGAGTCCCTGTCTCAAAATCAGTTCCCAGTACCCACATGCAGCTCACCACTGTCTGTAGTTCCAGTTCCAGAGGTTCCAGTGCCCTCTTCTGGCCTTTGTGTGTACTGCATGGACATAGTCCGTGAAGGCCAAACATTCATACACATAAAATAAAAAGTAAATAAATCTTTAAAAAAATAATAATAGGAACAAAGGGATGGGGAGATGGATCAGTAGTTAAGAGCACTGGCTGCTCTCCCGAGGACCCACATGGTGGCCAACAACCATCTGTCACTCCAGTTCCAGGGGCTCTAACTCCCTCTTCTAGCCTCCATGGGCATTGCACACACATTACAAAGTACACTTCTGTTCATGCAAGCAAAACTCTCACACATAAAATAATTACTTTTTTAATTTAAAAAACAAAAGAAAATGCCTCCTAGACATGGCCGCCAGGCCATCTGGTCTAGAAATTATTCATCTGAGGTTCACTCATCCCAAGCGACTCTAGTTTTGCCAAGTTAACAAAAGCTAACAAGTGCCGTGTGTGTGTGTGTGTGTGTGTGTGTGTGTGTGTGTGTGTGTGTCCTCAGAGGCTGGAAGAAGGCGTCAGATACTTTGGAGCTGGAGTTACGGCGGCTGTGAGCTGCCTGCCACTGGGAACTGAATTCGGGTGGTCTGGAAGAGAAGCAAGCCCTCTTGACTGCTTAGCTCTCCAGCCCCAGATATTTTAAACGTAATATGCCATAGTCTCCCACTTATCCATAGGTCGAGACCTCCATTGGGCGCCTGAAACCATGAATTGTGCTAAATCCTGTATCTACTACACAGTCACCCACAATATGTTTTAATCTATATGTGCCTTTAGTGCACACGTTTACTACCTTTTACATTTTAATATTCAAAAATCACATACCACAGTTGTAACTATTGCAGTTTGAGGTTGAATGGCAAAAAAATAAGTACGTTTTTCTTCCTCCTCCTCCTCCTTTTTCTTTTTTTTTCTTTTTTTTTTTTTGGTCTTTTTGAGACAGGGTCTCCCCGTAGCCCCAGCTGGCCTGGAACTCACTCTGTAGACCAGGCTGGCCTTGAACTCACAAAGATTTGCCTGCCTCTGCCTCCCTGAGTGCTAGGATTAAAGGTGTGTGCCACTACCCCTGGCCTTTTTCTTCTTTTTGAGACTGGGTCTCACCCAGAAGACATGGCCCACCAGGAGCTCACTTTACAGCCCTCGCTGGCCTTGCAGCAATCCTCCCACCTCAGCCCTCCAAATTCTGGAATCACAGGTGCAAGCTACCAGACCCGGCTTTATCTTTCCTTCTTTACAAATATGCGGCATATATTTATTTTATTTTATTTTTTTATTTTCTATGATGACGATGATGATGATGATGATGATTACTCGTCTTTTTGAGACCAAAGGTTCTCCATTTTAGCCCCAGCTGGCCTGGAGCTCACTGTGTAGACCAGACTGGCATTGAACTCACAGAGACCCACCTGCCTCTGCCTCCTGAGCATTGGAATTAAAGGTGTGTGCCACCATGGCCAGCTTTTTTTATTTTCTTATGAAATTATTCCTTTTCCATTCACTGAGATGAAATACCCAGACAAACACAACTTAAGAAAGGCCTCCACGTGCTCGGGCGGAGGCATGTATTCTGAATCACAGTTGGATAGTACCATTCATCAGGGGGTGGTCCGCGTCTCCTCCTGTCCACTGACGGCAGCATCGCTAGGCTCTGTTGCGCGTGTCCAAGGTCTGGCCTCACTGTTCTTGTGATAAGGGTTACAGACTCTGCTGCCCACATTGACTGACAACTGAGGCAGCCCCTAAGTGGCTAATGAGCATCGTGTAAACAATGTAGATACACTGGACAAGGGCAGTTCACTTCTCCGCATGGTGCAAGTTTTCATCACATTATTCAGAACATGGACCAGATTAAAAGTGGTGAGTTGTTTGTCTCTGGAATTTTCCTTCAATACTTTTAACAACTAGCTGGCCATGACTGACGATGGTGGTAAGTGTTGATGATAGAGGCAACTGCGCAAACCCCAGGAAGCCGAGATAGGGATGGCAGTAAGTCTTCAGAGGAGGGACACAGGACGTGAAGACATGGGAACAGAAAGCCCCCCTCATTCGGCCCGTCTGGTCACCGAGTAAACAGGATGTGAAGATCAAAGCACCTGTGGAATTCACGAGACCTGGTGGGGGAGTTTTCGTGGGCGCTGACTGCGGAGCAGTGGGGCCAGTCTGACAATTTCTATGCAAAGCGCAGGAGCAACTTGAGCCAAGGGAAATGATGCGTAACAGGAATGTTCAGGGACTGCGGATCAAGAACAAACTAATGCTGTTGAAATGGCAGAGAGGGAACCTCGTAGGTAGCTGGCTTTTGAAAATCAAGCTATCAATCATAATGAAATATGTTTCGTGTGTTTTGTTTTTGCTTTTTTGAGATGGGGGGTCTCCCTTCTAGCCCCAGCTTGCTGTGTAGACCAGGCTGGCCTCAATCTCATAGAATCCTGCCTATCTTCCCCCTGAGTGCTGGGATCAAAGGTATGAGCCACCACGTCTGGCTTGTTTGAAAACAATGTTTTGAACCAATGCTGATGGGTTTTTGGAATGAGTCAGACTGTCCAGCAACATGATCAAAGGTGGAGCTTGGTTTGCTTGGTGTTCTGCCAACTTCCCTGAGCGATTCTGATGCACCCCAAATCTGAAGCTAACCCCAAAGCTGAAGGAAGATTTGTAGGGGGAAAAGTGACATGGTTCCAAATGCATTTTTTAAAAAAAAAAGGAGGAGGAGGAAGACTTCTCTAGTTAGACATGAATTATGGGGTCTGGAGAGATGGCCTAGTGGTTAAGAGTGCCGACTGCTCTTACAAGGACCCGGGTTCGATCCCCAGCACCTACATGGCGGCTGAGAACCGTCTGAAACTCCAATTCCAGGAGAACTCCAGTTCCACGGGAATCCGACACCCTCTTCTGACCTCCGCGGCGTTGCACAACATGGGTGCACAGACTTACACGCAGACAGTACATTCATACACATACAGAAATAAATAAAATTAAAAAAAAAAAAAAGAGTGCCGACCGCTCTTGCAGAGGACCTGGGTTCCTCTGCAAGAGCACCCACATGGCGGCTGAGAACCATCTGAAACTCCAGTTCCAGGAGAACTCCAGTTCCAGGGGAATCGGAGACCCTCTTCTGACCTCCACGGCATTGCACAACATGGGTGCACAAACCTACATGCAGACAGTACATTCATACACATACAGAAAAAAAAAAAAGACATGAATTGTGAGCATATGCCAAGAAAGAAGAGAGTCTTGATGTGTGGTTTCAGTAAGATGAGAAGCAAGGACCATTCACCCAAGCTGCCTTCAGCAGGCACAGCAGGCCCTGTTGGAAGTAGTCTCGGCAGTCAGAGGCTCCCACATCACTGAGAGCTTTAGACTGAAACTACAAAGCTGTGACATGTTGACCTCTCATTTCCCAGAGATCAAAGGGCCCCAACTTGTAGGTAAAATCCAGGCAGAAAGTTCTGGTTGAGTTCCACCTGTGTCAGAATAAGCTTTTGAAACTCAAAAGCAAGGACCCTTGTGGCTGTGAACAGTTACATGTGAAGACCATTCCTCGGGGATTTTTGCTGCTAAACCGCAGAGAGTGTCTGGGGATAAGAGATCTCATAGGAATCACAGTACAGTCATGGGAGGGTATACGGGTCAGTGAATCAGCTGGGGGGGGGATCATGAGAAAGATTCTAAGACATCGTGAAATGGTAAAATCAAGTTATGAACCCGTGGGAGTGTTTATAAATAAATACACAAGTTACCTGAGAGGCTGGACCTGGGAGGTCTGTGGGGACGGAGCTGAGGGACCCAGTAGTGGGTTCCCTGCGTGTTCCTTTCCTGTGTCTGTCATCCTTAGGGGCCTTGCACTCAGGTAAAGCTAGATCCTTAACTATGCCACAAGAAAAAAATTTCAGGATGAGCCAGAGGGAATCAAAATCAGTGAGTTTATTATTTAGACAGAGGAAAGGACAGCACACAATCCTAAGCCACAGTCAAGGTTTCTATAGACATCTCTTAAAAGAAGTTGAGCCAAAAAAAAAAAAAAAAAAAAGCCGGGCGTGGTGGTGCACGCCTTTAATCCTAGCACTCGGGAAGCAGAGGCAGGTGGATCTTTGTGAGTTCAAGGACAGCCTGGTCTACAGGGAGACCCTGTCTCGAAAAGACCAAAAAGGGCTGGAGAGATGGCCTAGTGGTTGAGAGCACTGACTGCTCTTGCAGAGGACCTGGGTTCGATCCCCAGCACCCACATGGCGGCTGAGAACCGTCTGTAACTCCAATTCCAGGAGAACTCCAGTTCCAGGGGAATCCGACACTCTCTTCTGACCTCCGTGGCATTGCACAACACGGGTGCACAAACCTGCATGCAGACAGTACATTCATACACATAAATAAAAATAAAAAAAAAGAAAAGTTGAGCCTAGATGTCCTTTTTTAAAATTTTAATTTATTTATTTATGTGTATGAGTGTACTGTCTGTATGTAGGTTTGGGCACACGTGTCGTGCACTGCCACGGAGGTCAGAAGAGGGTGTCAGATTCCTCTGGAACTGGAGTTCTCCTGGAATTGGAGTTATAGATGGTTCTCAACCGCCCTGTGGGTGCTGGGAATTGAACCTGGGTCCTCCTGCACACCCTGACTGGGCTTACAAGCCTGCACTACAGCCAGTATTTTCACAGGTGGGTTTCCTGGAAAATGAACTCAGGTCCTCATTTTTATTTTTATGTGTACGAGTGTACTGTCTGCTTGCAGGTTGGTGCACCCGGGTCGTGCAATGCCATGGAGATCAGAAGAGGGCATCTGATTCCCCTGGAACTGGAGTTAAAAACGGTTCTTAGCTGCCATGTGAGTGCTGGGAATCGAACCTGGGTCCTCTGCAAGAGCAGTTGGTGCTCTTAACTTCTGAGCCATCTCTCCAGCCCCAGGTCCTCATTCTTTCAAGGCAATTGCTCTACCTACTGAGCTATCTTCCTAGCCCTACGTTGAAGTTTCTTGGCTCCCTGTCAGCAGCAAAGGTAAACTAGAGCCCAGGGTGAGCGACTCCTTTCTCTTCTAATGTCCTCATGAGTTTTCCTGTCTTTCTTTTTTTTTTTTTTTAATAATTTTTATTTCTTTACTTTTTAAAAACATGTGTATGAGTATACTGTCAGCATGCAGGTTGGTGCACCCTTGTCGTGCAATGCCATGGAGGTCAGGAGAGGGTGTCAGATTCCCCTGGAACTGGAGTTAAAGACGATTCTTAGCCGCCATGTGGGTGCTGGGAATCGAACCCAGGTCCTCTGCAAGAGCAGTTGGTGCTTTTAACCACTGAGCCATCTCCCCAGCTCCAAGTTTTTCTGTCTTTCTTTTTTTCTTTTCGAGACAGGGTCTCCCTGTAGCCCCAGCTGTCCTGAAACTCACTCTGTAGACCAGACTGGCCTTGAACTCACAAAGATCTGCCTGCCTCTGCCTCCCAAGTGCTAGAATTAAAGGCGTGCGCCACCACACCCAGCCCGTTTTCCTGTCTTTCTATCTCACACCAGCACTGTGCCTCAGAGCCTCAGAGACATGGAGAATGGACGCCTGGGCTCCTGCCCATCTGGTCACTGGCCGGCAAGTGGAAGAGGCCAGTTACAGGGAGTGTGAAATCTGCTCACTTTGGAGAACTGCTTCCAAAGTCTCGACGGAAAAAGAAAACACCCAAGTAGAAACCTCTCTGCGAGTGCTGAAAACCTCACACTTCCACCACTGCCGGCAGAAGCTCTGGGGTCTCACCCTGAGATGCACAGGGGGAGCTGTGACCAATGTCCAGCCTGCCCAGGTCTCCTCAGCCAAACACAGAGTTGTAAGAACGGCTGCTCATATGTTAGGCTTCAGTTAAAGACTGGTCCATTTTGAGGAAACTGCTCTGCTCAGAAATTGCCCCAGGACACAGAGAGGCAGGCTGGCATAGAGGGAGAGCTCCTAGCTGGTCTGATGCTCAGGTTTCCTGCCCACTTCCTGGCAGAGATCTCCCATGATTCCTTGTCTCTTGCAGTAGAAAAGCTCACTGTGTATTATTTTTGCTGTTTTCTCTCAACAAGTTTCAATGGTGAGGCTTCTCGGTCACCATATTACCCAGAAGTCCTTTTTTCTTTTTTTTAATATGTTCTTTATTTTTTTTAGTATCTAAATAATGTTTAATGAAATGACTTCCTTCCATTATAAAATAACGCAAAAAAAAATAAGCATTGTGTTCATATAGGCAGCCACCAGTCAAAAGAATATACTGTTAAAAAGTATTAGATTATGGTATTTAAATTATCCTACAAGGTGTTGAATACAGTTAACTATTAAAACTTTCTGGGGCTGGAGAGATGGACTAGCGGTTAAGAGCGCAGACTGCTCTTGCAGAGGACCCGGGTTCGATTCCCAGTACCCACATGGTGGCTGAGAACCTTCTTTAATTCTAGTTCCAGGGGAATCCAACACCCTCTTCTGACCTCCACGGCATTGCACAACACGGGTGCACCAACCTACATGCAGACAGTACATTCATACACATAATAAATAAATATATAAATAAATAAATAAAACTTTCTGTTTATGAAGATACGTGGGGATAAAGTGGCTGAGAAATTCTTCACATAGTTTTATGTGAATATCTGTAAAGAGGAACATCGTTTCCTTTAAAGTCCAAAGACAAAAGTTGAAACCGATCTGCTGGTCTGCTGGCCACAGCTCGAATACTGCCATAAACCTTTGATGGGGGATTTCCTAGGATGAGGTTGCAAATGGCAGCTCTTGCCATATTGATGTTCTGAAATGAGCCAAGCATGTGAACTTTGACCTCTGCCAAAACAATCGTGTCTGTGTCACATTCTCTATGATAAATTTGCTTTTTCCTCTTTTGCCAGCAATTCTTGCTATTGATCTTGACGGTGATCTCCCTTTAGGAGCTTAACATCTGTAATTTCCAAAGACTCTTAGAAGAGGTCATCCAGGTTGACAAGGGCAAGTGCATCCTCCACCTGAAAGCCAAGAACAAATGCTTTCACGAAGTCAGCTGCTTTTGTCAGAGCACTGACATCCTTGGTGTCTTTTCAAGTCTTGATTTCTACATTCCTGGATTTCAAGTTAAAGCGTATCTGAAGTCCCAAATGTTCTACAATGGGAGTAAATACCTTCATCCAGTTTTCTCTTAGTGGCATGGATCTGTTAGGTGGGACTGTGATGGGGCCCACCTGGCCGGCCAGGTCAAGATGGTGCTGAGAGGAGGTAGAGGAGGAGGGACCCATGTTATTTGCCAAAACCTCTGGTTGGGGAAAGATAAGGACAAGTGGCACGAGTTACAATTGTCAACCATGTATGCCAATCCACCTGAGAGGGTCAGAGAGGCTGTAGGAACATTGGTCATTTGCTTTTGCGCCTAAATGCCTTTTGTGGCTGTTTTGTATATAAGTCACTGCCCTGCTTGCAATAAAGTGAGATCCTGCTTGACTGGACTCCCCGCTGGGTCTGAGCATCTCTGGGAACTGAGGAGGCTGGGGAACGGGCGAGCAGCGCACTTACCTTCCCTCAGCCCAGTCAGTTCCAGGACAGGACACGACTGAGACCCGACAGGACTGGAACTTTCCAAGTTTCTTCTGCCCCACTGGGTAGCTTGTCCCTGGAAAGCAGCAGGAAGGCCTCCGTGTCCCCGTGGCCTGCATCTCTCCACCCCTCAGGTGGCGTCTTCACCCTCGAGCCCCCTCTGTGTGTGACCAGGGTGAAACTACCCTCCGCCACAGTACTCTGTGTCTCCATTTCTGCCAAGTTTGTGGTTTTTTTTTTAATGTGTATGAATGTATTGTCTGCATGTGTGTAAGTGCACCCATATCGTGAAATGTCCTTGGTTGGAGCTCAAAAGAGGGTGTTGGATCCCTTGGAACTGGAGTTAGGATAGTTGTTAGCCACTTGTGGGTGCTGGGAATTGAACCCGGGTCCTCTTCAAGAACAGTCAGTGCTCTTAAGTGCACAGCTATTTCTCCTGCCCCTTAAATGTGTCTTAGAGAAAGTAAAAATTACTTTTAAGCCTCAAGCCAGTGGTCAGTTCCCACTTCCTCTATGGTTCACACTTTGATTTTTGTTTCCCCCTGGTAGTCTGTCAGGAAACCCCTGCCCCATGCTAGGACAATCCCATCTTCCTGTTAGAGGCCATATTACCTGCACCTTAGTCTGATAGCTGCATTTAATGTTTTCATTGGACAATAAGCTGAAGAATAAACTCGTAAGGAGATTCCACAGGGCTTCCCATGTGGCAAAGCTTATTTGCAGCCCTGGGTTGCTAGAGCAGTGGTGGGCCAGCACTCCACAAAGTACTATATATAGCTATGGTCTGCCCAGGAATGTTGGAGAAGGGGCCTCAGGCCAGCCATGTGCATGCCCTGATCCAGGAGCTCAGCTCTGGTAGTCTTAGGCTTTTGATTTTTATAGGCATCCTCATCGGTAAAGTCAGTGCTAAGAAAATTATTTTACATATGTCTCACAAACTTTACTATAAAGCTGTGTTAGCTTTTCATTCTGGGACAATTGCTCTTTAACTTTTTTTTTTTTTGGTCCTTTGGAGACAGGGTCCCCCTGTAACCCCAGCTGTCCTGGAACTCCCTATGTGGTCCAGGCTGGCCTTGAACTCACAGAGGTCCGCCTGCCTCTGCCTCCAGAGCACCACCACGCCCGGCTTAAAGATGGTTCTTAGCCGCCATGTGGGTGCTGGGAATTGAACCCAAGTCCTCTGCAAGAGCAGTCCGTGCTCTTAACTGCTGAACCATCTCTCCAGCCCCATTTTTTTTTTTAAGTATCCCAGACTGGCTTCAAACTCAATGTACTATATAGCCAAGGATAACAATGACTTTCTGATCCTCTTCCTTTTACCTTCCAAGTATTGAGACTATAGACCTGTCATTGCAACAACTAATTTATACAGTGCTGGAGCTTGATTGACCCAGGGCTCTACATGCTACCAGCACTCTATAACTGAGCTATATCCCAGACCTTGAAAAGATAGGTGAGGATAGGGGCAAAATTCACATAGAGAGGGGAAAAAAAACAGCACCCAATGCTGCAAATGTATTTTATTATATTATTTAAAATTATATATATTATGGGGCTAGAGAGATGGCTCAGCGGTTAAGAGCACCGACTGCTCTTGCAGAGGACCCGGGTTCAACTCCCAGCACCCACATGACAGCTAAGAACCGTCTTTAACTCCAGTTCCAGGGGAATTCGATGCCCTCTTCTGACCTCCATGGCATTGCACGACACGGATGCACCAACCTACATGCAGACAGTACACTCATACACATAAAAAATAATAAATAAATAAATAAATAAACAAAATTATATGTATTATAATGAAGCATATATATGATTCACTATGTAGCCTAGACTGGCCTCAAACTCAAGGGAATTCTTCTGCCTCAGTCTCCTGAATGTTTGATGAATTTTGGGTGTGAATCACCTGGATTCCTGTAAAAGCATTTAAAAGTCTCTTGTTGTTGCTTAATGTTCACCATTTTGTCTGAGTTCTTGAATATTTGAAAAGTGACACCAATACTAGGTCAGAAAAATAATCTATAACACCAAGGCATCTCTGAGTCTTTTTCATAGGAGGCTAATGAGAGCTCTTTCTAAAAATATTTCTCTATTGCTAATTACATGAAGCATTTGTACTTAGCTCATTTTAGTTTTGTGTTAGCCCTTTACCAGGAACTAATTTTAGTTACCTGAAAGTACTCCAAAGTAAAGAAAAGCCCAGCAGACCTTACATCTTATTTTTATCTGCCTCTCGTAAGGAGAGCTAAAACTGTGTCAAACAAAGCTCATGTTTAAGTAGCACGATGTTTTTTACCCTCCCCCGCCCCAACATCCAAAGGAAAGACTCTCAGTCAGCACAGGCAGGAATGGGAAGCCCAGTTGCCCTCACTCTCAGCTTGGTGGGCTCCGAAAAGCCCTTGACCCACAGTGGTATCCCCTTCACCTCCTGTGAGGAGCTCCTGAGAATCAGGAGTAGGAGCAGAACAGGCGAGGTGGCCCAGTCCCCTCGCTCCTCTCCAGATACCTACTCCTTTAGCAGTGCAACTTTCCTAAGTTGTCTGCACCCTGGCTCTTCTCTGACAGGCTTTGGGCTGCCAGGAAACTTTGTCAAGAGATTCCCAGAGGGACTGGATAATGCCCTGCAGTCACCGTAGGTTCCAGAACCCCAGTTTCTCTGTACATGAGGCCCTAATGCAAGAAGACACACTGCCTGCCCATGGTCTGTCTTTCACCCTGTAGTTACCCACGGTCACTCTTGGTGTGGGGTAGGGCAGAAGAATGGAGAAAAATGTTATGCAATGCAGATGGGTGGATGTTGGGGAGCACTTGCCTGGAAAGGCTGATGGGTCAGGATGTTGGGGAGCACTTGCCTGGAAAGGCTGATGGGTCAGGATGTTGGGGAGCACTTGCCTAGAAAGGCTGATGGGTCAGGATGTTGGGGAGCACTTGCCTGGAAAGGCTGATGGGTCAGGATGTTGGGGAGCACTTGCCTGGAAAGGCTGATGGGTCAGGATGTTGGGGAGCACTTGCCTGGAAAGGCTGATGGGTCAGGATGTTGGGGAGCACTTGCCTGGAAAGGCTGATGGGTCAGGATGTTGGGGAGCACTTGCCTGGAAAGGCTGATGGGTCAGGATGTTGGGGAGCACTTGCCTGGAAAGGCTGATGGGTCAGGATGTTGGGGAGCACTTGCCTGGAAAGGCTGATGGGTCAGGATGTTGGGGAGCACTTGCCTGGAAAGGCTGATGGGTCAGGATGTTGGGGAGCACTTGCCTGGAAAGGCTGATGGGTCAGGATGTTGGGGAGCACTTGCCTGGAAAGGCTGATGGGTCAGGATGTTGGGGAGCACTTGCCTGGAAAGGCTGATGGGTCAGGATGTTGGGGAGCACTTGCCTGGAAAGGCTGATGGGTCAGGATGTTGGGGAGCACTTGCCTGGAAAGGCTGATGGGTCAGGATGTTGGGGAGCACTTGCCTGGAAAGGCTGATGGGTCAGGATGTTGGGGAGCACTTGCCTGGAAAGGCTGATGGGTCAGGATGTTGGGGAGCACTTGCCTGGAAAGGCTGATGGGTCAGGATGTTGGGGAGCACTTGCCTGGAAAGGCTGATGGGTCAGGATGTTGGGGAGCACTTGCCTGGAAAGGCTGATGGGTCAGGATGTTGGGGAGCACTTGCCTGGAAAGGCTGATGGGTCAGGATGTTGGGGAGCACTTGCCTGGAAAGGCTGATGGGTCAGGATGTTGGGGAGCACTTGCCTGGAAAGGCTGATGGGTCAGGATGTTGGGGAGCACTTGCCTGGAAAGGCTGATGGGTCAGGATGTTGGGGAGCACTTGCCTGGAAAGGCTGATGGGTCAGGATGTTGGGGAGCACTTGCCTGGAAAGGCTGATGGGTCAGGATGTTGGGGAGCACTTGCCTGGAAAGGCTGATGGGTCAGGATGTTGGGGAGCACTTGCCTGGAAAGGCTGATGGGTCAGGATGTTGGGGAGCACTTGCCTGGAAAGGCTGATGGGTCAGGATGTTGGGGAGCACTTGCCTGGAAAGGCTGATGGGTCAGGATGTTGGGGAGCACTTGCCTGGAAAGGCTGATGGGTCAGGATGTTGGGGAGCACTTGCCTGGAAAGGCTGATGGGTCAGGATGTTGGGGAGCACTTGCCTGGAAAGGCTGATGGGTCAGGATGTTGGGGAGCACTTGCCTGGAAAGGCTGATGGGTCAGGATGTTGGGGAGCACTTGCCTGGAAAGGCTGATGGGTCAGGATGTTGGGGAGCACTTGCCTGGAAAGGCTGATGGGTCAGGATGTTGGGGAGCACTTGCCTGGAAAGGCTGATGGGTCAGGATGTTGGGGAGCACTTGCCTGGAAAGGCTGATGGGTCAGGATGTTGGGGAGCACTTGCCTGGAAAGGCTGATGGGTCAGGATGTTGGGGAGCACTTGCCTGGAAAGGCTGATGGGTCAGGATGTTGGGGAGCACTTGCCTGGAAAGGCTGATGGGTCAGGATGTTGGGGAGCACTTGCCTGGAAAGGCTGATGGGTCAGGATATTGGGGAGCACTTGCCTGGAAAGGCTGATGGGTCAGGATATTGGGGAGCACTTTCCTGGAAAGGCTGATGGGTCAGGATATTGGGGAGCACTCGCCTGGAGAGGCTGATGTGTCAGGATGTTGGGGAGCACTTGCCTGGAAAGGCTGATGGGTCAGGATGTTGGGGAGCACTTGCCTGGAGAGGCTGATGGGTCAGGATATTGGGGAGCACTTGCCTGGAAAGGCTGATGGGTCAGGATATTGGGGAGCACTTGCCTGGAAAGGCTGATGGGTCAGGATATTGGGGAGCACTTTCCTGGAAAGGCTGATGGGTCAGGATATTGGGGAGCACTTTCCTGGAAAGGCTGATGGGTCAGGATATTGGGGAGCACTCGCCTGGAGAGGCTGATGTGTCAGGATGTTGGGGAGCACTTGCCTGGAAAGGCTGATGGGTCAGGATGTTGGGGAGCACTTGCCAGGAAAGGCTGATGGCCAGTGTCTCATCTGGGGATCTCTGACGTTCACTGTTCCTTCTCCTCTACCCAAGGTCCCCTCAGACTCCTCATGGGCCCCTCTGCCAGGGCCATTTGGCATCTGAAGGCCCCCCTCACTGCCCAATAATGCATTATTTAAACAGGCTTGTATTTTCCAGGTGACCCTGAAGCTAGGCTTGTGCCTTCTCAGCAAAGTCAGGGTCCCAGAGGTGGCCAGGAAGTTGCCTCTGGTGGCCGGCCCCCACCTGGGGCTGAAGCAGGGAGAGGACAGGCTCCTTCGCTGACCCCTGCAGGTCACATGGACAAAGCTCAGTCACAGCCTCCCATGAACATGGCAGCTTTGTGTGGCTGATACTACTCAGAAGCCTGAGCTGGTATAGAACAGCAAGTGTAAGAAGTTTCCTTTGCCATGAGCTAAGGGAGGGGGAGCACAGTACCTGCCTGTGGCCACTGTAGAAAACTGACCTCTCAGCCGGGAGTGGTGGCGCACATCTTTAATCCTAGCACTTGGGACACTTTGGGAGGCAGAGGCAGGCGGATCTTTGTGAGTTCAAGGCCAGGCCCTGTCTACGGAGACGTAGTTCCAGGACAGCTGGGGTACGGGAGACCCCGTCTCGAAAAAAACAAAAAAAAAAAAAAGAAAAACTGGACTCTCAGCACACGGAGGTCAGTCAGTTACTTTCGTAATCCAACCTGAGAGGTACTTCCAAACTCAGTCCCCTAGCCTGGGACAATGGAACTTTTATAGTGACAGACCCCAAGGATGTGCCCGAGAAAACCAGAGCATCAGGAGGGGGAAAGTTTCTAATTACAGCCCTAAGTAGCTTACTCATGGCTTGCTCAACCATAATGCTTAACCCTGCCCACAAGCAAAGGTTCAAAGCTGTTATCTACGTGACATTTGGAAGGTTTCACTGCTTGCATGGGAATTGCTTGAGTGGGAATTATGCAATGTTAATTTTTAAGCCCATTGGATAATATGTTAATAAGTAAGGCATGTTTAAATTGATAGGTTACAATTGTATGTGCTGGTACAAAATGACTGGCCCAAAAAAGCGTGGGCCTCAGGTCAACGGCCTGAAGGACCTATAAATGTAACCCGACCCCTTCGTTCGGGGTCTTGCCTATCTCGCCCTGACCTGCGTGTCAGGAAGGAGGCTTGACCCTGGCTAGCCAGCCTTGCAATAAATGCCTGCTTGCATATTGCATTCTTTGCTGTTCCTTTGTTGGTGTGGGGATCTCCAGACACGGGTTCGAATGAACTTAACATTTGGAGGCCCCAGCGAGATATCCCACCAATAAATGGACACAGAACAGGCCTGCATCTGGAATGTGCACCGGTGTCCTGTATCTGGTCTGTATCTGGTAGCCGCGGCAGGGTAACGGCCAACCCTGACTGGGAAGGAGAGGGGCTCCTTTCTAGTTATTTTTTTTTTTTTTATTGTGTATGAATGTACTTTTGCATGTAGGTCTGTGCACCCATTGTCGTGCAATGCTGCGGAGGTCAGCGAACGAGGGTTTGTCGGATTCCCCTGGAAGTGGATTCTCTGGAATTGGAGTTAACAGACGGTCTCAGCTGCCATGTGGTGCTGTGATTCGAACCCGGGTCCTCTTGCAGGATCAGTTGGTCAGCGCTGTAACCACCTAGGCCATCTCTTCAGCCCCTTCTAGGAGCGTTTTTATTACCTCCCTTGTTTTGAGGTTCTTTATATACCTTCTGGTTTTGAGAGGAACTCCTCTCCAGGTAACCTGGCGCTAGGCGAGGGGTTGGAGGAATTTCCCCTCCTGGAAGTCAAGACCACATGGACACAATACGGGTGGATTCGGGAGCTCCCGGGTAGTGGTGGTGAATGTGGTACGCACCTGAGTGAGAGAAGGACAATCCGAACAAGTGCAGAACCGTGAGACTGACTCAGTGACTTACTGACTGGTGTGTGATAGGACTCTCATTTTCGTTTGCTTTCAGCATTCTTTGTATTTGTTTCTTGCTGTTCGTCCTTCCCACTGTGGGTCAATCTGTATCCACTCCTAAAGACTTGCTTCTAAGGCATTTTTCAGAGGTCTAGAAGAAAGCTCAAAACATGGGCTTTTTGATCAGAAAAGGTAAGTTTGACACTTTTTATTCCTCAGAATGGCCTGCCTTTGGAGTAGGATGGCCCCCAGCCGGATCCCTTTCCTGGAATGTTATTGCATGGGTCAAAGAGATTGTAACTCAACCAGGAAAATGCAGGCATCCTGACCAAATCCCTTATATCAGAATATGGGAAGTTCTCATTGACGAGCCTCCTGAGTGGCTTGCTCCATTCCTAAACCCCAACACACCCCTTCCTGTCCTGTCTCTTGAGTCCTGGAAGACCTCAGCAGAGTCCAGGCCCCTATACCCCCAGCCTCAGCCCCCTGAACCTTTGCCTCCACAGAAACCCATCCTCCCAGAATCACAACCTTCCCTTCTCGATGATCTTGAGGTGGAGGTTGAGAGACCTCCCCCTTATGCTCCCTGATCACAATCCTTGACTCCCAGGACCCCCCAACTGCACCGGACTCCTCCAAAGAGCGACGGCCTAACCCTCCAGACCCAGAAAAAGTGCCCTGTTGTCTCCGCCCCTGCGTGGCAGGCCACACGGACCCTGTTTCTTCCACCTCTGACCCCCTTGAAACAGTTCCCCTCCTACCAGTGTGTGCCGTCACAGGTGCAAGTCTCGGAGGACAACAGTATCAGTACTGGCCCTTTTCCTCCAGTGATCTGCATAATTGGAAGTCACAAAATCCTCCATTCTCACACCCAGGACCCTAAAGTCTCTACCAGGGCTGATAAACTCTATTATGCAAGCTCATCAACCTACCTGGGATGATTGCCAACAACTTTTAAGAACCCTTTTCAGTACCAAGGAAAGGGAGAGAATTGTTTTGTAGGCCCACAAGAATGTACCAGGAGAAGACAGCTGCCCTACAGCTCTCCCCAACTTGATTGATGAAGTCTTCCCATTAACTAGACCGGACTGGGACTATGGGACCATCACAGGTAGGGAGCGTCTCCAAGTCTACCGCCAGACTCTAGTAGCAGGTCTCCAGGCAGCTGCCAGGCGGCCGACCAATTATTTAAAAGTAAGAGTAGTTATACAAGGGGAAACCAAAAGCCCGGCCGTCTTCCTAGAATTATTGTATGACGCCTACAGGCAATACACTCCACTAGACCCCAAGAATGATATTAACTGCCCCACAGTCCTTTTCTCCTTCATAAGACAATCCACATCGGACATACGAAAAAAACTCAATTCTAGAGAAAATATTGGGACCATGACCATAGCTGAGGCACTACAAGTGGCAGAAAAGGTATATAACACCTGGGAATCAAAGGAAGAGAGAGAGGATAGAATAAGAAAGGAGGATAGAGATTATCAGACAAAGGAAAACAGGCAAGCTCAAAAGGAAATGGTAAGGGTTCTTTTGGCGGGGGCTGGGAGGACAGCCCCTCCATCTGATCGGAAAGGAGGGGCTCGCCACCAGCGATTGGGTGAGGACCAGTGTGCCTATTGCAAGAAGCTCCGACATTGGAAAAATGATGAGTGTCCAGGAAGCGGGGGAGGAAAGATGGCAGGTTGAGAGAAGAGAGAAGGACCAGCCGCAGAGAGGAAAAGTGAGAGGGAGACTGGGCTAAGGTATTAGTAACAGGGGAAGATGACTGAGGGAGACGGGACTTGGATCCCCTCCCTGAGTCCTGGGTAATGATGTACGTGGAGGGGAAACCCGTGGGATTTATGGTCAATACAGGGGCACAGCATTCTGTTCTTACCCAGGATCACGGTCAATTAAGAAAGGACAAAACAAGCATAGTGCAGGGGGCAACCAGGTCGAAGGCTTACCCATGGACCACCAGTCGTAAAGTCGACTTAGGAAGACACCAGGTCACGCACTCATTCCTGGTAGTTCCCGATAGTCTGGCGCCACTGTTGGGGAGGGACCTCCTGACCAAAGTCAGAGCCAGAATACATTTTGAACCAGGGGGAATCTGGGTCATGGATGGACAGGGAGCCCCATTACATATCTTGACCCTATTTACCCATGATGAATACAGATTATTCAGGAAGCCCAAGAACCTACAGGTAGCCCCTAACATGACCTACTGAATAGATAGATATCCCTCTGCATGGGCTGAGTTGATGGTCATTGGTTTCGCTAAACACGTCACTCCAATAATTGTGGAACTGAAGGCCACCGCTCGACCAGTCAGAATAAAACAATACCCAGTGCCCGATAAGGCCTGGAGAGGCATCTCCCCACATATCCACAGGCTGTTACAGGAGGAGGTATTGAGGCCTTGTCACTCTGCATGGAACACGCCTCTCCTACCGGTACAAAAGCCAGGAGGGAAAGACTACTGCCCAGTGCAAGACTTAAGGCAAGTAAATGTGCGCGTGGAAGACATACACCCCACGGTGCCAAACCCATACACCCTCTTGGGGCACCTGAGTCTTACCCTCCAATGGTATATGACCCTGGACCTGAGGGATGCCTTCTTCAGTATTCCCTTGGCAGAGAGCAGCCAGGCTCTATTCACCTTTGAATGACAAGAGGAAGGAAAAAGTCAAAAACTGACATGGACTAGGCTGCCCCAAGGGTTTAAAAACTCTCCAACCCTGTTCAGTGAAATTTTTGGACAGGATTTAGAGCCCTTTAGAAAGGCCAACCCAGAGGGGACTCTGCTGCAGTACGTGGATGACCTACTGTTGGCAGCCCCGTCCAGAGGCAGTTGCCAGCGAATGACAGGCCATTTACTGACACTCCTAGGGGATTTAGGTTACCGGGCCAGTGCAAAGAAGGCTCAGATCTGCCAAACCCAGCTGACCTACTTAGGGTTCAAACTGAAGGGTGGGGCCAGATGGCTGACCGAGGCTATGAAAGAAACCATCCTCCACCTGCCTACTCCTTCACCAAGAGGAGTTAGGGAGTTTCTAGGGTCAGTAGGCTACTGCCGCCTCTGGATTCCTAATTTTGCAGAGATTGCTCGACCCCTCTATGAGGCCACCAAAGACGCCACCAAAGAGACCAAAATATGGGAATGGAAAGAGGGCCAAAAAACAGCCTTTGAAAAACTGCAAGAGGCCCTCCTACAGGCACTGGCCCTGGCCCTCCCAGACCCCCTAAAACCTTTTATCCTATATGGGGATGAGAAGAGGGGAGTGGCCAAGGGAGTGCTTACCCAAAAGCTCAGTCCATGGAAACGCCCAGTGGCATACCTGTCCAAACACCTGGATGCAGTAGCCACGGGTTGGCCCCCATGCTTGAGAATCATAGGCGCGGCCGCTCTTCTGGTAAAGGAGGCTGACAAGCTGACATTCGGACAGCAGTTATGTGTGATAACCCCACATCCCATTGAAGGAGTACTGAAGCAACCCCCGGGTAAGTGGATGACTAATGCCCGCCTCACACACTATCAAGGCCTACTGCTGGATAGCCCTTGAGTGACATTCACCTGCCCCACCATCTTCAACCTGGCAAGCTTACTGCCTATGCCAGAACAGAAGCCTCCGATTCACGACTGCCTGGAAATTCTGGCTAACACCACCCAAGCCTGCCTTGATTTGAGAGACGTCCCCCTGGAAAATTGCCTGACCCACTG
>VZQC01005780.1:8183539-8199926 GCA_009823505.1 Rhizomys pruinosus | reverse complement strand
TGGTTTTTTTTTTTTTTTTTTTTGCCCCTATCTGTGTGCCAAGCTAATACTTAGGCTATCTGTAGTGATATAAGAATCCTAAAATTCTTATATCTTATGTCTGTACTCAAGAAAGGAGTTAACTATGATCATTCTTTTCTTTTTACATTTGTGTGTGTGTGCGCACACACACGTGCACATATGCATGTACAAATACGCCGCAGCATGCATATGTTGATTCTTTCCCTCTACCATGTAGGTTCTGGGGATCAGACTCCGGCTGTGCAGTTTAGTGGCCTTCCCCGCTCAGCCATCTTGCCAGCCCACCACCTTCATTGTTTTCTGTTTCCCCGTTTCTGTTTCTCCTAGGACTCGAATCTTCTGAGGTGATATTTGAGTGGGTGGCTGGGATAGGAAAAGCAGAGAAATATGAAGGGATTTAAAAGGTTATTTTCTATGCATAGTGGGACAGAAGCTTAGTTTAGCTTCTCGTTTATAACTTTCTTTAGAGAACTATTAGAGGCTCAAACTAGAGAAAGTGCCAGTTCTATTGTATGAGATTTGTCAAAAGCTGAAAAGTCAAGCAGTGCTTCTACTGAGATGTGAAAAATAGTGTTTTTGTTGTTGTTGTTGTTGTTGTTCAACAGAACATTGCTTTATGTTAAATGTTATTTATAATAGGATTCAAGAAATGTGTCTTCCTGTCTGATTACTGCAGGCTGTCTTTCTGTCTGATTACTGTAATGTTTGGACAGAGAATTTGTCAGAGATGAGTCTTTGCTTGACTCCTAATTTTGTGGTCTGAGCAGGAGGAGCTGTGTGTTCAGAAGGAGAGCTTGAAGGATTTTTTTCATCAAAGGCCCTGGAGCAGTCTGTGACTTGACCTCACTTTATTTCCAGGAAAGGTAAGCCTGGAGCAGCCAGACAGGCAGTTGGGTCCTGCTGGCTTACCATAGACTGGATTTGTGGTTTGCTAATGGTGGCCTGCCAAGAGTAGATGCTCCAGGCTGATTAGAAATGGCTTTCACCAGCCGGGCTGTGGTGGCGCACGCCTTTAATCCTAGCACTTGGGAGGCAGAGGCAGGCAGATCTTTGTGAGTTCAAGGCCAGCCTGGTCCTACAGAGCCAGCTCCAGGACAGCTGGGGCTACAGGGAGACCCTGTCTCAAAAAGACCAAAAAAAAAAAATGGCTTTCATATGCCAATAACTTATTATCTAGGAACTCAGGCTAGAATGCAGAAGTGAAGTGGGCCATTATAGCCTTTAACCTCTTTTTTTGATATACTTTTATTTCATTTTTTTAACAATAAGTAATGAGTACAAGCATCCTTCATGTAAAATAAATTTGCAAGCAGTTTTGCCCAAACTCACACAGCCCAAGGCTCCCACCATCCAGCTGGAGGGGCTTGTATGTACAATCATGTTGATCAAATAAGTGTCCAGTCTATATTGCTGTAGTTTCACCATTCACCCCAATCGCAGCCCTTACATTCTACCATGCCCCCTCTTCCGCAGATTGTCCCCTAGGCTTAGAAAAGGGGCACAGGTGGATGAGAAGCAAAACAGTCTACTTTCTCTGGAGATGTCAGTTCTGGCTGTTTCCTTTCATGGGCTGACTGTTTGTCAATCCTACTAATGAAGCACAAGGAATTACATATATAGGTATTTAAACAGTACTAATTATTAGCAGGGCGTGGTGGCACATGTCTTTAATCCTAGCACTTGAGAGGCAGAGGCAGGCGGATCTTTGTGGATTCAAGGCCAGCCTGGTCTACAGAGTGAGTTCCAGGCCAGCTGGGGCTACAGGGAGACCCTGTCTCAAAAAGACCAAAAAAAAAAAAACAACAGTACTAATTATTATGGTAGATTACTTTGGTATAGACACAGATGTTTGGATGGTATGTTAATCCATGAATTATGTTTTTTTCTGTAAAATATGACAGGGTCTTACTGTGGCTTATAACATCTCCTAACCACTAGAGGATGTAAGCTTGTGGCGTCAGCAGTGGGTTATTTCTCCAAGGAGACAGCTAATAGCCAATGAGATTTGGGATATACAGACATATGGCTGCCTCTTCTGCACAGTATTTCCAGGTAGGTGAGGAGTAGCTGATGCTGACGGAGGAGTCTTGCTTGACTCGAGGAGACCTATATTTGCTTTATTGGTTTCGTGGCCTTTGGTAACACTCTCTGGTATTCCAGAGACCAACTGTACACTTGCAAGTGCAGTCTCAATACATCTTTCCCATGCTTACGTCAGGTCTTAGACAGCAGGGCCTTACCGCCTCTCTTCTTGCAGGTATCCCAGTTTACAGGCAAGAAGCCTTTACCTTTTGGGGGAGCTCGGATACCCTGGCCAACATCTCCTTGGTAGAATAATCCATTGCTGATATCAGAGCTCTCCTGTATTAATATATTTTGCTTAAATGCAGGGCTTAAAGAGATTTTAGTATTATATTTGGTTCTGAATAGAGAATAATCCTTTTCATAGTTCCTATGTCTATTAGTCAATTAAAGAAAGCAGTTATACCGGTTTTATAAGAGATTACTTCTATAACAGTCGGCTCTAATTTACAATTAGAGAATGACTTCATTATCATCATATTTTTCTTTGTTCTGTGAAAAGGAGGTAAGAAAGTCTCTCATATTAAAACTTTGCGGCCCCTAGAAGGTAAGGTTCATTAGGACTCATTATAAACAGTTATTACAAATAGGATCCACAGAGATGTTTGATGCCTGTAGCAGTCTGAGGCTTTTGTGGCCTTTAACCTCTTAAAAACAAAACACAAGAATGTAAAAGTGAGTGCACATGTCCTACCACCCCTCAAGAAGAGAGCTCCTACAGAGATAGCAGAGCCACAGCCAGGAAGCGGTCTCCCAGCTGAGAGGCTTAGGCTGCTCCTGTAACCAACTAGTACAGGTAGAATCGCCTCCCATTCCAAGATGCTTTCTTTTTTTTTTTAATTTTATTTTTATGTGTATGAATGTACTGTCTGCATGTAGGTTTGTGCACTTGTGTCGTGCAATGCCGCGGAGGTCAGAAGAGGGTGTCGGATTCCCTTGGAACTGGAGTTAAAGACGGTTCTGAGCCTCCATGTGGGTGCTGGGGATCGAACCTGGGTCCTCTGCAAGAGCAGTCAGTGCTCTTAACTGCTAGGCCATCTCTCCAGCCCCCAAGATGCTTTCTTCCTTTGCTTTTTTCCAGCACCATGACCCGTTGCAGCCATAAGCAGTCCCCCTACCAGTTCCTATTTGGGGAACCGCACATCTTTGAAGATCTCATGGGTCTGAAGATTCGAATATCTCCAGATGCCTTTTTCCAGATCAATACAGCTGGTGCAGAGATGCTCTATCAGACTGTTGGGGAGCTGAGTGGAGTAAACTCGAAAACCAACCTCCTTGATATTTGCTGTGGAACTGGCAAGTGGCAGCCCTGAGAAGAATCTGCATGTTGCCTAGCTCTCAAATGCCGTCTCCTCGGAACTCAGGGTCTTTGTGGGAATGGCAGGAGGAGAGAGTGTTGATGATGCAGGCAGAACTCTATGGCTTTAAAGCACCAAGTAACCTCCTCTTATTCTTTCTCTCCAGGCGTGATTGGCCTTTCTTTGGCTCAGCATGTGTCCCATGTCCTTGGCATTGAGTTGGTGGATCAGGTGGTAGAAGATGTCAGGTGGACTGCAGGTTTCAACGGTACACAGATCACAGTCTGAGAAGAAATGAAGAGATACAGTTGAGGGGCTGGGGATGTAACTCAGTGGTAGACTGCTTGCTTATGTGAAGCCAGGGTTCTATCTTTGGCCCCTAGAGAAAAACAAAAATAAAAGCAATGTATTTGTTTCTATGGAAAAGGGGAACTACTTATTATACCCCAACTTGTAGGGAGGCCAGTTTCTAGAGCAACCAGAGTTGGATCTTGATAGTTTTCTAGAAAAGGTTCCAATATTTATTTTATTTTATTATTTTATTTGGTCTTTTCTAGACAGGGTCTCCCTTTAGTCCCAGATGGCCTGGAGCTTGCTATGTAGACCAGGCTAGCCTTGAACTCACAGAGATCAGGCATGCACCACCACACCCGTCCCCCAATAAATATATTTTTTATTTGCTAGAAGAACCCAAGAAAAGGAACAAGCTTAGTTGGTAAGACAGGAAGTGATAAAACATTGGGCATAATCAAAGAATCTGCTTGAAATAAGACTCAGAAGGCAGCATAGCCTAGTACAATAGGTTTCAAACCTTTAATTAAAAAAATAGAACCTTTTCTTCAAGTAAAATGCCAAATTGCAATATAAAAAGTAGTTCTTCCTAATACTCCACTTGCAGAACTTTTCTTTCCTTCCTTCTTCCCCCTCCTTTTCCTCCTTCCCTCTTTCCCTCCCTCCTCCCTCCTTTCCTCTCTTGTTTTTTGAGCTAGGGTCTCCCTGAAGCCCCAGCTGGCCTGGACTTTTCTAAGTAGACGAAGCTGGCCTCCATCTCACAGAGATTCACCTGCCTTTGCCTCCCGAATGCTGGAATTAAAGGCCTGTGCCACCACGCCTTTTTTGAGACAAAGTCTTCTTGAGTAAAAGTCAAGGTACTTGGGGTGTAGGTACTTGCTGTGCAGTGTGTCTAGTCACTCAAGCTGAAAGGCTCACTGAGATGTTCCAAGGGAAAGTATTGTGAAAAAAATTGTGCCAGGTTCAAAACATTTGTTTTAAAAAAAGTTATTGAATTTTTGTTTATTTCATATAGAACATTTTTTTTTTTTGGTCTTTTTGAAACAGGGTCTCCCTGTAGCCCCAGCTGCCCTGGAACTCACTATGTATACCAGGCTGACCTTGAACTCACAGAGATCTGCCTGCTTCTGCCTCCCGAGTGCTGGGATTAAAGGTGTCTGCTACCTCACCCGGCTCAGAACATCTTTTTTATATTTTTTTTTAGTTAAAGAGTCTATTAATCAGCTTTATTTCAAAGTTGTACCAGCTGAATCTCACCAGAGACGCTGAGAACCTGCTAGCTGCTGGGTCCTTGAAGCTGGGGTAGGGCCTGTATAGCCGGAGTAGTCCCATAGTGGCTGCCTCACACTGGAGAGACCAGGATCCTGGTAGTTGCTCAGTCCATAGGGCTTAGGTGCCTCAGCAGTCCCAGTCTGTTTCCAAAAGTCCAGAGAGATCCTGAAGAGCCGCGGGTCCTCAATTGATGATAGAAGTCTGGAAACACTGCTTACAGCATTCTAGGGTTACTCCAGCCTGCATCTCCAGATGTTTCCAAATTCCTCCTGTATATCACCTCCAAAGGCTTCTGAAGCACATTACCAGGTAAAGGTACAGCAACAACTCCCCTCCCAGTGCCAGTATTCTCACGTTTCAAGGGGAACTAGACTCCATCATGGCAGGGAGGCGTGGTGGCAGGAGACGCTCCGGAGCAGGAGCAGAAAGCAGAAGTTCCCGTCTTTAAGCAGGCATAAGAAGCTGTATTTTATATTTTTGTTTTATGCATATGAGTGCATTGCCTGCATGTATGCTAGTGTACCTGTGTTGCATAATGCCCTTGGAGGTCAGAAGAGGATGTTGGATCCCCTGGAACTGGAAACCAAACCAGGGACTTTTGCAAGAGCAGCCAGTGCCCTTCTTAACTGCTGAGCCATCTCCCTAGCCCCCATACAGAACATCTTAATCACCTTTATACCCTCTTCCCCATTGGCACTCATCCATAGCTCTCCTCCCACTGGATTTCATACACTCTGTCATTTGTGTTAAGCCTATCATGTCAGATTAGTGTCCTCAGATGTCCCTCAGTGCAAGCTCATCCACTGAGGTCTAGTCAGCCTATCTGGAGCCCCTCCCTTAAAGAAGATCAGCTCTTCCTCATCCAGCAGTAATTAGCCGCCAATAATTCTTTGACTAAGATGGGGCCTACTGCCCATTTCAAGAGTTCTGTGCTGGGTTTTTGTCTGCTTGAATTTGCATGGGTCTTGTACATGCTGACACCATTGCTGTAGGTTCATATGACCAGGGTCCCAAGAGCCTGTAGGACTCTTATTTCATATGGTCACGTACCTCCTACCTCACTTTGAAAATCTTTTCGCCCCCTCTTGTGCAATGGTCTGTGAGCCCTGGGTGGGTGTAGTCTTGTCCAAGAACCCCCAGTCTGCAGACTTTTACTCTCTATGCTTTGGCCATTTGTGACTTTGTATTCTTGACCCTCTGTTGCATAAGGGAGCTTCATTGATGAGAATTGAAAGATGCATTGGTATCCTCTTTATCCCTTATTCTATGTTCTGTGGGCCTTACGTATAGAGATTGCATCATAGATATGCTACTTGGGCAGTTCACAGACAATCACTGTGTGTGACCAGTCATGGAACTCTGTAATTATCTCTGTTCTTTGAAGCTTCTTTGATGGGAGGTGACTGGAATATTTGTCTGTAAATTTAAGGATCCATATTTTGCACATAGTAGGAAAGTACATTTGTTTAGGGATGTGACAGCCTTGGGGTTTTCTCTAAGATCCTCTCCAGCTACACGTATTTGGCTAGGTTTATAGTCCCACACATGAGTTTCCTCTCATCGAGTGGACTTTAAGTCCAATTAGGTAACTGTTGATTACCCCAAGATAATGTCTAGCTGTGCTAGACATTGATGTGGTTATTAGGCCTTGACACTAGGATTGGACCGTAGACTGATGTTTTTCTTTACTAGCTTGTATAGTGCTCTCCAAAGTGCCCTTCAGGGAGGTGGCTTCCAGGTCAGTTCCAGCTCTATTGCTCCAAAATCCTATGTCCGAAGTATGTCCTGTCTTCACCAATAGGGTGTTACCTTCAAGTTCTGGGAGGCAATCAAGGGCTGTGGCAATAGCCTGGGCAATTTCAAGGTATTTCCTTCTTTGCTATTCAGAGGTCCACTGGAGCCAAGGGGAATGGCACAGTCCTGGCTGCTGTGTATTTCAATGAAACTGAAGCTTCCAACTTCAGTTGGGCTCAAGTTCTGTCACATGGTCCTCTCTTCTGCAGGTGTCACCAACTGTGAATTTCACACTGGTAGAGCAGAGAAGATTTTGCCATCACTTTTAAGGTCAGAAGAAGATCAGCAGTTAACTGTTGCTGTGGTGAACCCACCCCGCGCTGCACTGCGTAAGGAGGGCAAGCTAGTTGAGTGTTTCCCGCGGGGTCCACCAGTTCTGCATCTTCATTCCCATACCAGGCTAAGCGGCTCCTTGTAGGCTTGCCCTCACTCAGCTACTCCATTCCTAACTAGTCATTCAGTGCTGGCCAGTGTGGAGTTTGGGACAACAGGGACCATGATGGGCGAAGTATACTAACAGGTTGTTTATTTTTTCAGATTACCAAGTAATTCGAGCCATTCGGAACTGCACAGCCATCCATACTCTGGTTTTTGTTTCCTGTAATCCTCATGGTGAAACCACAAGAAACTTCACTGAGTGAGTCCTGATACCTTCCTAATATGACTTTTCCATGTGATAATGATACAGCTCAGTTGGTAGACTATTTATCTATCGTACATGAAGCCTTCCCGGGATTTGAGCCTTAGCACTACATAAAACAAGGCCTGGTAGCAAATGCCTATAATTTTAGCACATATGTTTTAGAGGCAGGAGGATTAGAACTTTAAGGTCAGCTTTGCATACATAGTGAGTGAGATTAAGGACAGCCTGATCCAGTCTGAAAAAAAAAAAACTGAGAGAAAGATGCAGGACAGTTATGGCAGAATGCATGATCTGGGATGGGGTGGGGGTGGGGGGGAGGGAAAGGGAAATAAGCCTGAACTGAATTGGAAAAAATGTATGAAATGCACAAAGCATCAATAAAAATTAATTTAATTAAAAAAAAAAAGTTATTTTTTTTTTAAATCAGTTATCCATGCTTATTGTGCAGTTTGGAAAATGTAGAGAAGCATAAAGAAAAAGAAAGAAAAAAGGCATTTAGTACTTTGGGGGGGGTCTTTTTGAGATACTATCTCCCTGTAGCCCCAGGTGGCCTAGAACTTGTTATGTAGACCAAGGTATCCTTGAGCTAACAGAGATCCACCTGTCTCTGCCGCCCAAGTCCTGGGGTTAAAGGTGTATGCCACCATGCCCGGCTGCATTTAGTGCTTTTTGGAAAAAAAGATTTATTTATATTTATTTCTGTGTATATATGTAAGAGTGCATAAGTTTATGTGTGCTACATGCATAAAAGAGCTCACAGAGGCCAGAAGAGTGACATATCCCCTGGAACTGGAGTTAGAGTGGGTGCTGGGAACTCAACCCAGGTCCTTTGTAAGAGTAGTTAATGCTCTTAACTGCTGAGCCATCTCTCTGGTTTCCCATTTTATCACATTAAGTAGTTAATTATAGGGCCTTATCTAAGCTGAGACAAGTCAGGTACTCAGTTTGGGTACCAATTTTTAAGATGGTACCAAAAATTTCAATGATAAAGATAAATTTTAATATGCAATATTTTAGAAAAATCAGCTCCCTCAACTTATAATGAACAAAATTATTATTTTAAAGTATTTTATGTTTTCTGGGAAAATACAATATCTAAAGTTAATTCTAGAAGATAAAATAAGCCTTAACAGATTGTAAGCATGGAAAAAATTGAGAAAGTTGTCTGAGAACTCCCACCTGAGCCTGGCCTTGGTAGTACATATCTGTAATAATTCCAGTTCTCAGGAGACTTAGGAGGGCAGCCTTGGCTATATACTGAGATCCTGTCTTCCTTTTATTTTTTTGTCTTTTTCTCTTTTTCTTTCTTTCTTTCTTTCTTTCTTTCTTTCTTTCTTTCTTTATTTATTTATTTATTTATTTATTATGTGTATGAATGTCCTGTCTGCATGTAGGTTTGTGCACCCGTGTCGTGCAATGCCTCGGAGGTCAGAAGAGGGTCTCAGATTCCCCTGGAACTGGAGTTCTCCTGGAATTGGAGTTACAGACGGTTCTCAGCCGCCATGTGGGTGCTGGGGATCGAACCCGGGTCCTCTGCAAGAGCAGTTGGCGCTCTTAACTGCTAGGCCATCTCTCCAGCCCTTTTTTGTCTTTTTGAGACAGGGTCTCTCTGTAGTGCTAGCTGCCCTAGAATTCGCTATGTAGACCAGGCTGGCTGTGAACTTATAGAGATCTTCCTGCCACTGCCTCACAAGTGCTGGGATTAAAGGTGTGTGCCACCACACTGGGCTGAGAGAGGTCTCATCTCTTAAATATAGGAAAAAAACTTTTAAAAAAAAAAAAAAACTTCCACTCCAAATAAAATCATCAGGCTCAGTCTACCAGTCTTATTTACTTGCCTTTTTCTTTTTCTTTCCTTTTTTTTTTTTTTGGTCTTTTCGAGACATGGTCTCCCTGTAGCCCCAGCTGTCCTGGAACTCACTCTGTAGAACAGGCTGGCTTTGAACTCACAAAGATCTGCTTGCCTCTGCCTCCCGAGTGCTAGGATTAAAGGCATGCACCACCATGCCCAGCTACTTGTCTTTTTCTATATAATTACTCATATTTTTATGATACAGTTTTCAGTGTTTTTGAGTATGTGAAAAAGGTGACATCTCATTCAGTGGGTAAAAAATGGACTATTTGATAAATTGTGGTAGGCACTACATGTGCAAAAAATATTGCCTCAAGCCAGGCGTGGTGGTGCACGCCTTTAATTCTAGCACTTGGGAGGCAGAAGCAGGTGGATCTTTGTGAGTTCAAGGCCAGCATGGTCTACAAAGTGAGTTCCAGGACAGCTGAGGCTACAGGGAGACCCTGTTTCGAAAAGACCCCCCAAAAAAATATTGCCTCTATATCTAGAATAAACTAGAATAAATTATAAATGGATTTAAATGTAAACACTGGGAATCCATAAATGCACTCTAAGAAAGCAATGGATTTCTTTCTAATCTCTTTGTGCTTTCTAACTAAAAATTCAGAAGTTGTAGAATAAAAGGCAGTTCATCATTTTACTTATTAATTTTTTGGTTACCATACAAATAAATGGGTTTAATATGACAGACTTTTTTGTTTTTTACATTTGCTTATTTATTGTGTAGGTGAGGCATGCATGTGCCACAGTGCATGGTGCATTTGTGGAGGTCAGAGGACAGTTTATAGGAGTTAATTCTTTCCTTCCACAATGAGTCCAAGGGATCAAACTCAGCTCATTAGGCTTAGTGGCAAGCACCTTGACCATTTTGCCAGCCCTAATTTTTAAAATTGTTCCTTTATTTTTTTTGTGCTGTTTCATACATATCTCATCATTATGCTTTGTTCTTATGTATCTCTCATTGCCCTTTTAGTCCCTGTTCCTCTTAGTTTTTTATAAATATTTTATAGGGCTGGAGAGATGGCTCAGTGGTTAAGAGCACTGAGTACTTTTGCAGAGGACCTGGATTTGATTCCCAGCACCGACATGGCAGCTGACAACCATCTGTAACTTCAGTTCCCGGGGAATCCAGCACCATTGTCTGACCTCCATGAGCATTGCATGACATGGCTGCACTTACATCCATGCAGGCAATACACATAAGAAAATAAAAACATTAAAAATATGTTATTATTAGTTTAATTTTATGTATAGGAGTTTATTGCCTACATGTAACTAAGTTGCAGTGCTCATGGAGGTCAGAAGAGGGCATTGGATCTCCTGGAACTGGAGTTACCAAAAGTTGTTAGCCACCATGTGGGTGCTGAGAATTGAACCAAAGTCAGGTCCTCTGCAAGAGCAGCCAGTGAGCCACCTCTCCATCCCTCATTCCTCCCATTTTTCCTCTCAGAGATCTTCCCCCTTGTCTGTTCATTAGGATGTTTCACTATCCTTTCTTCTTCCCACTTTCTCCCTCCCTGCAGACCTCTTCCTTCCCTCTCAAAGTATCTTTCTACTTTTATGGCTCCCTTCCTCTCTCCTTCCCCCTTTCCCTCTCCCTTCATTCTACTCTGAGAAAAATCAAGGGATATGTGTCTAACTCTGACTTGTTTTGCTTAACAGTGATCTCAGTTCCATCCATTTTCTTTTTCTTATGAAGAATTTTTATTGAATTTTTGTGATTTTCATGCAATATAGTTTGACGGCATTTGGATCTGCTCCTCTATCTGTACCTCCCCCTGCTGCCACTGCCACCTAATTTAATGTATTCCCATATATATATATATTCCCATATGGCCTGGAGTTCACTCTGTAGACCAGGCTGGCCTTGAACTCACAGAGATATGCCTGCCTCTACCTCCAGAGTGCTAGGATTAAAGGTGTGCCCCACCATGCCCGGCCGAAGATGGTTCTTAGCTGCCATGTGGGTGCAGAGAATCGAACCCGGGTCCTCTGCAAGAGCATTCAGTGTTCGTAACCACTGAGCCATCTCTCCAGTCCTGGATGATCTTTCTGATGTGGGTCTGTATGCGGTTTGAAAGTATTTTGTTGAGAATTTTTGCATCTGTGCTCATTAATGAGATGGGTCTATAATTCTCCTTTTTGGTTTTATCTTTGCCTGGTTTTAATATTAGAGTGATGCTGGCTTCATAGAAGAAATTTGGAAAATATCCCTCTGCTTGAATCCTTCTGAACAACTTGTGTAATAATTGTTGTAAGTCCACTTTAAATGTTTTATAGAATTCTGCCATGAAACCATGTGGGCCTGGGCTTTTTTTAGTTTCTTATTATATCTTCAATTTCTTCATATATTATGAGCCTGTTTAAGCTGTTGATCTCTTCTTGGTTAAGGTTTGGTCACTCCAGGTTTTCAGATATTTGTCCATTTCTCCAAGGTTTTCAAACTTAGTAGAGTNATTCAAAGCCTGAGGCAGCCTTAGGGGCAGGGTTCCTGCATTGATATTTTGATTTCTGCGATGGGCCGAAAGATCCTTTGGTTCCTCCGCCCTGCCTGCTGCAGATTAAGCCAGCATGGGAGCCCTTTATTTTCTAGGGAAAATAAGAGTTAATCAGGAAGTTACTGACCTCCAGAAACAAGATTTGGAGTTCTAAATGCTACTCCGCAGTTTTCCGATATGTCAGTGTATGACAAGAAGAGGAGTGCTAACCTGAGTCCTCTTGTATGGTTTAAGGTTTACATCTAGGTTTTGTAATTGTTAAGAGTGATCCAGTGAAGATTTAACCTCCTTGAAACTAGGAACACAAAAGCGTGAAGAAAAAAAAAAAAGACAAGAAACTGGGAACACAACTCTAGGTACATAGTAAACATATAGAAAATCTAGTTAATATCAGCTAGTGTAAGCAATTATAGTTCAATAGTTGTTCTTTTTTTTTTTTTTTTGGTCTTTTCGAGACAGGGTCTCCCTGTAGCCCCAGCTGTCCTGGAACTCATTCTGTAGACCAGGCTGGCCTTGAACTCACAAAGATCCGCCTGCCTCTGCCTCCCAAGTGCTAGGATTAAAGGCGTGCGCCACCACGCCCGGCGTCATTTGTTATCATAATGTTAGCCATTCTAACTGGAGTAAGATAAAACCTCATAGCAGTTTTAGATTTTTCCTGTTTTCAAAGAATGTTGAACCCTTTTTTCCAAATATTTATTGTCCATGTATATTTTTTTTATTTCAAGATCTATTAATTTCATTAAAGGCTGTTCATTTTGAGCACATAAAAATATAATCATGGGGGGCTGGAGAGATAGCTCAGTGGTTTAGAGCACTGGCTGCTCTTACAGAGGACCTAGGTTTGTTCCCAGGACCCCTATGACAGCTAACAACCATCCGTAACTCCTGTTCCTCGGTATTCGATGCCCTCTTCTGACCTCCATGGGCATTGCATGATAAGGGTGTATATACTTACACTTACATACATACATGCAGACAATACACTCATACTCATAAAATAAAAACAATAAAATATTTTTAAAATTATAAAAAATATATAATCATGTGTTGGTTACCTATGGGAATATTTTCTGAGAAGTTAATACTCAGGTGGTTTTATCATTATTGAGCATCATAGGGTGTAATTACACAAAGCAAGATGGATACATGGTAAAGAGGGAACCAACTCCCCCAACAAGTTGTCCTTTGCCCTCCACACATGCACACACAAAAATAAAGAAGGGAGGAAGGGAAGACAGGAGAAAAGGGGACAGGAAAGATTGGGTAATGG
Organism: Rhizomys pruinosus; assembly: GCA_009823505.1. Taxonomy (NCBI): domain Eukaryota; kingdom Metazoa; phylum Chordata; class Mammalia; order Rodentia; family Spalacidae; genus Rhizomys; species Rhizomys pruinosus. The sequence goes on along the minus strand of VZQC01005780.1, from coordinate 8,186,902 downwards.
AATACCTATGATAAAGAGGAGGGGAAACTATCTGGGGGAAGGAAGTGAATCAGCCAGAAGGGACAGGAGGCATAGGGAAGGGCAGGGGGGGGGGGGGGGGCGAATGACGAGAAAAAAACTGTGGCACATAGGAAAGAGCCATAATGAGACCCATTAATTTGTGTGCTGTCTTAAAGTTAATTAACAAGCTGGGCATGGTGGCGCACGCCTTTAATCCTAGCACTCAGGAGGCAGAGGCAGAAGGATCTTTGTGAGTTCAAGGCCACCCTGGTCTACAGAGAGTGTTCCAGGACAGCCAGCCAGAGTGACAGGGAGACCCTGACTCGAAAAAAAAAAAGTTAATTAACAAAAAATTTTCCCCTCCCTTCAGAAAAAAGTCTGATAACAATTATGTGTTTAGAAAGAACTGGGGGGTAGGAGATGGACCAGCAGTTAAGAGCACTTACTGCTCTTTCAGAAGACCCCAGCACCCACACGGTGGCTAACAACCATCTGAAACTCCAGTTTCAGGGGATCCAATACCGTCTTCTGAACTCTACAGGCATTGCGCAATACAGGTACACTTGCACACACATAGGCAATACACTTATTATTTTTTTTTTTGCAGGTAATAAACTTAAACACATAAAATAAATAGAAAATATTTTAAAAAGAAAGATCCAGGGATATGTGAGACATGAAAGGAAATTTATTGTCTACCTTTTTATGTTATTTTATTTTATTTTGACTCAAATGAAAATATTCATTATTAAATAATACCAAAATGCAGTAATTAAGAGCAAACCTAGAATTCTCTTATCTTACTGAGCAAAACAGTATGGCTTCAAAAAGGCAAGGCGGTTTTATTTTGATAAGCTACTATATGCATATGGTAGGAAAAATCTAAATAGTATTAAAGAATATACCATTTGGGTATAAATTGGTATAGCCATTTTAGAAATATTTAGTGATACATATCTTAAGGCCTTAAGATTTTTAGCTGTAATATTTAATAAGTTGAGTATATTGCTTTGTGTTTATGTGTGTGCTGGGGTTCAAATTCAGCAATTTGTGCACACTAACTCAAGACTGATATATATCCCAACTTATTAAATGAATTTTATTTGTGTGCATGTGCATGTTTGTGTGGTTGTGGACACCCATGTTTAGAGGCCAAAGGACAGTTTCAGGGGTCATTTCTAAGGAACCATCTACCTTTTTCTTTGAGAAAACATCTCTAATTGGCCTGGGTTTCACTTAATAGGCTAGGCTGCCTGCCTAGCAAGCTCCAGGGATCCACTTGGCTCTATCTCCCCAGTGCTGGATTTTAAACATGCGCCAACACACTTGGCATTTTATGTGAATTCTGGGGCTTGAAATAAGGTCCTTGCCAATGGAACCATCCCCCCAGCCCCTTAGCTATATTTAATTTAATATTTTCAGCTTATAACAGTCTTCGTGGGCCATAAGTTGAGGAGTACCTGTGTTCCAGTGAGGAAGATGGAACTCTGAGCAATGAATATGAGAAACGTGCGGCTGTGGGACTGCAGAGGAAGGACTTCCATTGTAAGCAGCTTCCTTCCTGTAGCTGCTTCTGTTCCTCTGAACTGATATTCTGATTGGTTTCTACAGGCTATGTTGTCCTCCAAACTCTGCTGAGAAGCTTCGAGGAGAACCTTTTGTCCTGAGAGAAGTTGTACCTGTGGATTTGTTTCCCCATACCTTACACTGTGAGCTGGTCCTCCTCTTCACTCGATAAGCAGCCTCCTAGAACACTACAGGCTGTTTGTTAAGGCTGAAGTTTCAGAAACATCCAGGTTTGTCATATTTCTGCATCACAGACCCTGGGAGCCCTCACTAGGGAAACCAATCTTTGAATCATGAACAGGAAGAATATAGCAGGCCCCCTTCTCTGAATCAGATCCAACCTTAGCTGTCATATTCTCTTGGGATTGTGCATGTTTGTGTAGTTTTCGCTACTCACAACTCCTTGAACCTGGATTTGTACTGTTCCTTCCTTTTGCCACTTATGCACCCTTGTCTCAATTTTAATCTTGTACCTTCCATCTAATTTCTGCTTTTTTTTTTTTTTAGCAGCTAGTGATATCTTCATATTGACTGGGGTCTGGGTATTTGCTCTGAGATTTTAACACTTGTAATTTTGTTTGAGCTAGGGTCTCAGCTCACCGTGGAGCTGAAGACGACTTTGAACTTCTGATCCTTTTACCTCCGCTTCATGAGTGTAAGGATGACAGGACAGGCATGTGCCATCATACCCACTTTTACACTGTGCTGAGAATCAAAGCCACGGCTTCACATATGCTATGCTATCTACCAACTAAGCTACATCTCTGGTCCCTTTCAGCTATGTTTAAGAAATGGAACCAAGTTGAGCTTTATAGAAAGCAGAGCAGGCTGGAGAGATGGCCTAGTGGTTAAGAGTGCTGACTGCTCTTGCAGAGGACCCAGGCTCGATCCCCAGTACCCACATGGGGCTGAGAACCGTCTTTAACTCCAGTTCCAGGGTAATCCGACTCCCTCTTCTGACCTGCGCAGCATTGCAAAACAGGGGTGCACAAACCTACATGCAGACAGTACATTCATAAAAAAAATTAAAGCCAGGCGTGGTGGCGCACGCCTTTAATCCTAGCACTTGGGAGGCAGAGGCAGGCGGATCTTTGTGAGTTCAAGGCCAGCCTGGTGTACAGAGTGAGTTCCAGGACAGCATGGGCTATAGGGAGACCCTGTCTCGAAAAGACAAAAAAAAAATGAAAATAAAAAAATAAAAAAAAGAAAATAGTTACCTCTGAGGCTAGGTGGTTCAGCAGTTAAGGATGCATACTACTCTTGCACGGGACCAGAGTTTAAGTCCTAGCACCCACGTCATGTGGCTTACAACCTCCAGTTCCAGAAGATCCTCCTTCTTCTGGCTTCCACTACAATTCAAATGCACAAACACATGCTGAAACACATGATGCACATAATTAAAAAAAAAATACTGGGTGCAGTGGTGTACGCTTTAATCCCAGCACTCTAAGGCAGAGGCAGGCAGGTCTCTGAGATTGATGCCAGCCTGATCTACATAGCGAGTTCCGGGCCAGCTGCAGCTACATAGTGAGACCTGGTCTCAGAAAAAAATAATCTAAAAAGCTATAGGGCTGGAAACAAAGATGTTTCAGTGGTTATGAGGTAGTGCCTGATGGAATATTCAAAGAAAATAGGAATTATAATCTTGGTTTTCTCTCTCTATGTGTCTATACCAATTTGTCAGAAGGATGTTTGCTGGCCTATGGTTCCTCTTTCTATTTTCCTCAGATGGAGACTTCTGCAGGGACTTTCAGATGGCAGATTCTTTTTTTTTTTTTTTTTTTTTTTTTTTTTTTT
>VZQC01005780.1:8144796-8162841 GCA_009823505.1 Rhizomys pruinosus | reverse complement strand
ATATATATATATGCATATTTATGGTTTATATAATGAATACAATTTCAAGAGGCTGGGGCAGAGTTCAAAAACTTTCAGAAGTGGGCTGTGGGAGAGTCTGTATCAATAAGACAAAGAACCAGACCGGTGCCAGGAAGGAACTGCCAGAGTTAGGTTTGAGAGCAAACCTGCAGAATTCAGCTGTGGGGTGAAATGCAGAACTAGATCTAGTGCAGGAAATGGGTCAGGAGCAGGAAATGGTGGGTGAGTTCCAGTTCCATGTGGCTGAACAGGTGGGTGGGCAGGCAGTGTCTGTGGGTCCTCATTCCTACACACACACACACACAGGTGGATGGGCAGGCAGCTGAGTGGGCTCTGTCTGTGGGTCCTCATTCCTTCACACACACACACACACACACACACACACACACACACACCCCCCAGGTATTAGATTATAGGTTGATGTAGGGCTGTGCAATTGCAGTGTTAAGTGTCCCATCGATTTATGGAGTCTAGGTGAGGAAGTTATACCCCTTAGTCTAGCATGTGAGAAGTTCTTAGGCCTGGTTTCTCTGATAAGATTTTATTTTATTTCTTTTTTTTATTATTTATTGTCATATGTGTATGAATGTATTGTCTGCATGTAGGTTGGTTCACCCGTGTCGTGCAATGCCGTGGAGGTCAGAAGAGGGTGTCAGATTCCCCTGGAACTGGAGTTAAAGATGGTTTTCAGCTGCCATGTGGGTGCTGGGGATTGAATCCGGGTCCTCTGCAAGAGCAGTCAGAGCTCTCAACCGCTAGGCTCTCTCCAGCCCCTTCTTTCTTTTTTTTAATTTGTTTATTTTTTAAGGGATTCTACAATATAAGAGCACAGTTGTTTTCAGATCACATTAACGTCGCTCAGTTTGCCATACAATTAGGTGATTGGTGCTAGCATCCACAGATGAGGGTTACCATTCATCGTTTGTTTTTCTGGGACTGTGTTACTTCACTCAGCATGATATCTTCTAGCTCCAGCCATTTACCTGCAAAGTTCATGATGTCATCTTTCTGTAACGCTGCATAGAACTCCAGAAGTACATTTTCTCTATCCATTTGTCAGTTGAGGGGCACTTGGGTTGGTTCCAGCTCCCTGCTATTGTGAAGAGAGCTGCAATAAACATGGCTGTGCATGTATTTCTGCAGTAAGATGAGTCTTGTAGGTACATACCCAGGATTGGTATGGCTGGGTCAGGTGGCAAGTTCATTCCAAGTCTTCCAAGGGTTCTCCACACTGTTTTCCATAGTGGCTGTATGAGTTTACATTCCCACCAGCAGTGGATGAGTGTTCCCCTTTCCCCACAACCTCTCCAGCACTTGGTATCATTTGTTTTCTTGATCCTACCCAGTCTTATTGGAATGATTAGAGTGACACTTGCTTCATAGAAGGAATTTGGGAGAATTCCTTCTGTTTGTATCCTTCTAAACAATTTGAGAAATAATGGTTGTAATTCTTTTTGAAATGTTTTATGGAATTCTGCCATGAAACCATCTGGGCCTGGGCTTTTTTTTAGTTGGGAGGTTTCTTAGTACGTCTTCAATTTCTTCATATATTATGGGTCTGTTTAAGCTGTCGATCTCTTCTTGGTTGAGCTTTGGTGATTCCCAGGATTTCAGATATTCATCCATTTCTCCTAGGTTTTCAAACTTAGTAGAGTATAGGTTTTTGAAGTATTCCCGTATGATTGTCTGATCTTTTCATTGTCTGTTGTGATATTTCCCTTTTCATCACAGATTCTATTGATTTGGAGTTGTTCCTTCTTTTGGTTAACTGTGCTAGAGGTCTGTCTATCTTGTTTATTCTCTCAAAGAACCAACTTTTGGATTCATTGATTGTTTTTGTATGGTTTTCTTTGTTTCTATTTAATTGATTTCTGCTCTGATTTTTGTTATTTCTTCCTGTCTGTTGTGTTTAGGGTTCCCTATTCCTCTCCCCATGAAATAAGAGCAATGGTAGTACACACACTCTGTCAGTATAACTCATCACAAGCTGAAAATGCATTTAATCCACCTGACCTACTTAAACCATAGCTAGCAGCATAGTGCATGGTAAAGTAACAGCTTTTTACTTTTGTCATCACATAGCTAACTGGGAGGCACCGACCGTCATGAGAGTGCACAGGATTATGTATCATTACCTAGGAAAGAATTACATTCAAAATCCAAAATATCAGATCAGATATGAACAAAAAAAAATCCAAAATATGTTTTCTACTGAATGCATATTTTCTACTGTTGCACCATCATAAAGTTGAGAAATTATAACTTGAACCTTTGAAAGTTGGTACTTAATTTCAGGCAAACAAAACCACACATTGGAAAGAGTCCCTTCCCTGCTGCTGTGGGTGTTTGTTTCTTGGCATTTATGCTATGGTTAAATGTTACAGCTTCTGGTGAAATTTTTAAATACAGTTTGAAGAAAAAGCACAGAAAAGAGCCAGGGAAGGCTATTCCTCTCATTTTGACACCTTCATAATATTGCTTACTAAAAATAATCCACTTGTCGAATCCCTTTGTAAGAAGTGCTAATGGAAGACATGTTTTTCGAAAATAACCACAATGAGGTGTCATGGATTAAGGGCTTTGGTACAGATGTGATAGAGTTCCTGTCTGGGAGTAATAGCTCAGCACCATAAATTGGTCAGAACACTTAATAGCTTGCCTTCTTAACCTCCAAAGAGGAAACTCATTTCTGAGATGGAGGGTTTTTTTTTTTTTTTTTATCTTTTTGAGACAGGGTCTCCCTGTAACTCTGGCTGTGCTGGAACTTGCTATTTAAACCAGGCTTGGCTTGAACTCACAGAGATCTACCTGCCTCTACCTCCCAAGTGCTAGAATTAAAGGCGTGTGCCACCACGTCTGGCCAAAACCAGGGGAGGGAGTTTTTTAATACTATACTGTGTATAATCTGAGATTAGCTACTGTATTAGTCACTTTTCTGTTGCTGTGATAAAACACCAGACCAAGGAACTTATAAAAGGAAGAGTTTATTTGAGCTTACGATTGGCGGTTCCAGGGAATTAGAGTCCATTGTGGCGGGAGGCGTGGCGGCTGGATCTGGAGCAGCAAACCGAGGGTCACATCTCACAAAGAGCACAGGAAAACAGAGGGCAACTGTAGACCACAGAGGCTTATTAAAACTCACTAAGCCTGCCCCAAGTGACACACTTCCCCCAGCATGGCCACACCTTCTAAGACCTCCAAAAACAGCGCCACCAACTGGAGACAAATGTCTGAATACTTAGAGCCTATGGGGGACACTCATCCAAACCACCACAGCTACTGAACAGAAAAGAGACATAGTGGGAAAACATGGTAAAATCCGAATAAGTCTTTAGTAACTAGTACTGTACTAATTAATGTTAATGTGATAGTTTTGATCAATATACAAGAGTTAGATAAGATGTTACCATTAGGGCAATCTGGGTTGAAAGGTCTACAGAAATTTTCTGTACTGTATTTACAATTCTTCAATAAATCTAAAGTCCATTTTAAAGTGGGAGCTTAAAAAAGCCCTAAATAACTGGGCATGGTGTCACATAGATGTAATCCCTGCACTGAGGAAGCAAAGGCTGGATGGAGGATCACAAGTTTAAGACCAGCCTGGGCTACATAGCAAGGTTCTGTCTTAATATTACGACCCACAAGAAAACCAAATGGTTTGAAATTAAAAAAAAAAAAAAAAAAAAAAAGAAAGAAAATATTGATGGAAAGCCAATATATAGGAAATCAAGATCTAGATAGGTGTTGAAGCCAGGTCTCCAGGGAGAGAATTTCACTAAACTTAATACCCAGATGTGTGCTAGATAAAGACTGACTAATTCTAAGTACTCCCTGTGACAAGGCAACAGACAGGCACCCGGTAGCTAGTAATGTTTTACAAATAAGGAACTTCTGACAGTGTCCAAAAAGTTTGTTTCTTTCAGTGTAGTGAGTGCAGTTCAAATCATAGCAGCCTGACTTAAAAGATGTCCAAATATAAGTGTGTGAACTCCATCCTGGAATTGTTTAGTTGCTTTAGGGTTTGGATGGAATTTCTCCCTTTAGTGCTAAATGAGAAATTGCAGTTATGTTCTAGTAGATTCTTTTATAAGAAAGGAGCAGTCAGGGTGCTGCAAGTCCTGATTATGCAGAGATGCTAATCACGCTAGTCACGTATCATGCAAACTCCAATCATCATTTTCTATCTGCCCTCCAAAAGGAGGAACAGGTAAGGATTATCCCACCCGACGATCTAGTAGATTCCTTGAACATAACTGGGGAGCCCATTTTAAACCCAGGGCATTCAATTCTCCACTCTGAATCATATTACATGTTGAGTTTCTCCTACGTCAGCTGAAGGGCAGGTGCCTCTGTAGCCTCATGTAATGAGCGTGGAAAAAATATTTTTTAAATATATCATTAGACTGGGGAGGTAGCTCAGTTAGTAGAGTAACTGTCTAGCATCCATGAAACCTTGGGTTCCATGCCAAGCAACGTGTAAACTGGACATGGTAATATATGCCTAGAGTCCTAGCACTTGGGAGATGGAGGCAGATGGATTAGTTCAAGGTCATCACTGGCACTATAGTAAGTTTGAGGCCAAGCTGGGCTCTAATGGGACTCTAGCTCAACCCCAACCTCCAAATAGTGTAGGAGCCAAGTATGTAGGTGCATGTTCTTTATCTCACCAGGAGACAGAAGGACCAGGAGTTGTAGGCCAGCCCAGCCTGAATTATGAGGCCTTGTCTCAAACAAAGCAAAATGTATTATGGAAAGGGGCATGGAATCTAACAGAATTCTAGTGCTCATTGCTTTGTGAAGTTCTTTAGTGATGTTCTTCTTACATGTATGCTTTATTTACATAGTTGCCATCAGCATGCTCTCTCCATCATCTGTTGTTTTCACTTTACATTATTTCACATTCTGATTTCCACCCACACAGTGCACATAATTGCATGCTTAATGGCTGTGTAACATTCCACTGTATAGAACAGCATGCCAGTTCTTAGGACTGGGCTTATTTTCTTGTTCAGACCCAAAGGGCTGCTGTCTCTTAGCACTAGAGGTCTATTTTAGTTCCTGGAAGTGGCGACTAGCAGGAGCGTGGGATTATGTGGGATTCTTGAGTCATCAGCACACAGCACAGTCTGAGTGCTTTGTTAACATTGTTCTGCCTATTACTCCACAGCAGAGACTCCCCAGGCTCCCTGGACCTGAACCAGGTACCTCCTGGGCACAGAAGCAGAAATATAAGCCCCCTGGCTTCCACAAACTCTGACCCCGATCTAATAGTATCCACATGGTAACAGTAGGAAATACCTGATGCTTTCTTCTTGGCCTAGGATAACAATGCCACTGTGTCTCCCACAGAGTCTGAAGTGAGGGAAACAACAAGAGAAGTGGGAATAGATTATTATAGCTGAAGGAATAAGATACAGAGCCGGGATGCTGTGGCTATAGCTATAAGTGCATTTGTGAAGATGTAGTGGTCTGAGGGGATAATTTCAAGGCCCAGAAGGTTGGGTGACAGTTCTCATTCTCCATGCCCCTTCCTGTTAGAAATCCCAAGCTTTGATTTTTCTGATCAAGAGTTTACAGGGTTGAGTAGTAAAACAATGAATCCACATTTGACCCCTAATGCAGCCATGACCACTGGCATTTTCTGGTCATGAATATTTGTTGGCAGGATTCTCATGAGGAAAGAAAAAAGGTATTTGGTGCATTTCATTATTATGTCTTTCTAGTAGCAACTGCCTTGAAAATGATGATTCGATGAGACTGGGGAAAGGAACAACCATATTCAAGGCGTACCTGTTATGGCCCAAACGTCCACCTCAAATCTCTCAGGGATTTATGCCTAGGTTAGCTACTATTGGTTTCCATGTGTTGACCCTAAATTACCAGTGTTTGTTTCTTAATCTTTTTTTTTTTTTTTTTTGAGACAGGTTCTCATGTATCCCAGGCTAATGTCAAACTTGAGGTGTAGTTGTGTATGACCTTGAACATAGGATCTTTTTGTCCCTCTAGGGTGCTAGGATAACTGGCACACACCATCAAGTCCAGTTTTGTGTGGTGCTGGGGATGGGACCAAGGCCTTGGGCATGCCAGGAAAACATGTTGCCAACTGAGTTACATCTCCATCCCTCTTTCTTAACTTTTAATATGTTCTGCTTATATCACCTGTTCTGCAGATCACAGACTACCAAGAAGGCTGCCAAAAGGGAGTTCTATTAGTAGTGGGTAGAAACAATACATGCATGATTAATGAGGACGATAGAATAGGAACTGAGAAACATTTGGAGCAGACGGATCCCCTTATCCACAGTGAATTTAGTTCCAAAGTCCAGGTCTGTCTTTTTTGGAAACAGGGTCTACCTGTAGCCCCAGCTGGCTTAGAACTCCCTAAGTAGCCCAGGCTGACCTCAGTGTCACAGAGATCCACTGCCTCTGCCTCCTGAGTACTGAGATCAAAGGCATGTGGCTACAAAGCCCAGGTTTGTCTTGAAAGAACAAACAGGTACCTGAGCCATGTGGAGTTTGGATGGCAGGCTAGGTTCATATGCTTGAAGTACCTCTGACAGAGTGTGATGGTTAATCTTTATTGTGGATGCGACTGGATTTAGAGTCACCATGGAAACACCTTTGGGTATGTCTGTCAGGTTGTTTCCATACAGGAAGCTCAATACAATGGAGAGAAGACTCACCTTGAATGTGGGCAGCGCCTCCCATGGCCTGGGGACCCAGACTGAAGAAAAGAGGGGAAAAAGGAGAAAGTGAGCTGAGCACCAGTGTGCTGGTAGCTTCGGTGTCAACGTGACACAGCTGGGTTGAGGGGTCTTCAGTTGGGGAATTGACTCCTTTGGACTGGCCTGTGGCCACATCTGTGGAGAATTGTCTTGATTGTTGAGCAGTGTGGGAGGGCCAAGCCCACTATGGGTGGTGCCACCCCTGGGCAGGTTTTTGTGTACAGCATAAGAAATCAGGCTGGGATGGGCGTGGTGGTGCATGCCTTTAATCCGCGCGAGCGCTTGGGAGGTAGAGGCAGGCAGATCTCTGTGAGTTCAAGGCCAGCCTGGTGTACAGAGCAAGCTTCAGGCCAGCTGGGACTAAAAGGGAGATCCTGTGTCAAAAAGACTGGGGAAAAAAAAAAAAAAGAAAGCAGGCTGGGCATGGGCCGGGAGAGCAAGCCAATAAGCAGCATTACTCTAAGGCCTGTGCTTCAGCTCCTGCTTCCAGATTCCTGCCCTGAGTTTCTATGCTGGGCTCCCTCAGTGATGAACTATGACCAGGAGATGTGAGTCAAATAAACCCTTTCCTCAAGTTGGTTTTGTTCAGAGAGTTTTGTCACGGCGATTGAAGAGAAGCTAGAACAACTGGCATGCCTGTCTCCCTGCTTCCTGGCTGGATGCAGTGTCACCAGCTCTTTCCGATTCCTGCAGCCGCAGCTACAGCCATTCTTGACCTTATGCCTTTCCCTCTGTGATAGACTTCCCCTCAAACCGAGAAGTTCAATAAACCCTTTCTTCCTCAAGCTGCTTTTATCAGGTGTTTTATCACAGTAATCAGAATAGTAGCAAATGCACAGGACCTAGCCTCTGAAAGTCCTGCCGGGAGGCTGACAGTGATAAGACAAACCCCATCTACCTTTAGGAAAAATTGCATTCTTTATTGAAAAATTTATTCTTGTCTTGGTCGCTGGGCTGCCCCACTGAGATACCTCTTTGGTGGTGGTAAGAGTCTCAAAGACTCAAATATGAGAGCCATGGGTTGTAATTACCGTGGCTACTCTAAGCTCTTCAGCCTTAAGATACAAGATACATGTTTTTGGGTTCTCTGTAAGATGTTGCATTCGGCCGGGCATGGTGGCGCATGCCTTTAATCCCAACACTCAGGAGGCAGAGGCGACAGATCTCTTTGAGTTCAAGGCCAGCCTGGTCTACCTAGCGAGCTCCAGGCCAGCTGGGACTAAAGGGAGACCCTGACTCAAAAAGACCAAATAAAAAAAAAAAAAAAAAAAAAGAAAATAGAAGATGTTGCATTCTAATGAAAAGTCGATTGGGAAAGTTCTCTGTGAAGTTACACAGTAAGCCTCCGAGAAAATGAGAAAGATTTTAGAGATATCAAATAGCTTTAGTGTCCCAATTTTAGCCAGAGAGACCACTCTGTCCTTGTCCTCATCAACACGAGCTTCCACTTTCTTTACAATAGGATGAGGTGTCATGGGAAGTCAGATGCTCCATGCCTCTGCTGCAGCTAATGATTTGACTGTGTGCTGAAATCCATGTGATCATTAGCATCTTCTGCGAATGCTTGATATCACACGTAGTGCTGCTGTTGCCACCCTGTGAAGCACCTATCATTTACCCATTTAATTCTTCTCCAGAGCCTCATTGTAATACCATTTTCATTCTTAAATAAAAAAGAAAGCACTCAAAAGTTGACCATATTAATCTGACCCAAGTGGACCCAAGAGTAACTGGACAATGTCTCTGCATCCCATCGTCCAGCGGCTCCTCACAGCTTGCCTCATTCTCATGCCGCTTACATTTATCCATCCCAGCAGAATGGTTTCATGTGTTGTTATTCAATTTCCAATGACGTAAGTTGTTATTGAGAATGGAGTTATTAAGTGAGAACAGAGCTTTTTCTACTCATCACCAGAATCATTGAGATTTTGGTAAATGTCTTGCTTGAATGAAAATAGATCTGTGTAAGGCATTTATTTGATTCTAGAATTCAATAAATTTATGTAGAAAATAAATGATATAAATATATAGCTCATTATTTCTTTGCTTTTGTCCTATCGTTTAAGGATAAATTATTACTTCATTGTTTTATATCGACTATAGTTTATATGCTAAGCAATGTTTCTACATGTTTCATACCATTTTATTCAATAAACAATTTAAATGCCAAAATAAATACATAAATAAAATAATGCTTCTTTAAAAAAAAGATGTTGCATTCTAAAGTAAAGTACAATGTAAAAGTATAACTTTCTAATGATCTAACCAAACTCTCTCCCTAAATCATAGTATTAGCTGATCTCTAATGAGCTACTCAAGATGTTCTGAGCACTATACTAGATGTAGTTATTACTTTTTTTTTTTTTTTTTTTTTTTTTAGACAGGGTATTTGTAGCCACAGCAGGTCTGGAGCTCGCTGTGTAGACCAGGCTGGCCTCCAACTCAGAGACCCTTCTGCCTTTGACTCCTGAGTTCTGGGATTAAAGCCATATGCCACCATGCCCAACTATGATAGATAGATATATATATATTTTGGTCTTTTTGAGACAGGGTCTCCCTTTAGTCCCAGCTGGCCTGGAGCTCACTATGTAGACCAGGCTGGCCTTGAACTCACAGAGATCCACCTGCCTCTGCCTCCCAGGTGTTGGGATTAAAGGCATGTACCACCATGCCCGGGGCTATTTTAAAAATATTTTATTATTGCTGGGCGTGGTGGTGCATGCCTTTAATCCCAGCACTCTGGAGGTAGAGGCAGGTGGATCTCTGTGAGTTCAAGGCCAGCCTGGTCTACAGAGCAAGTTCCAGGACAGCTGGTTCTACAGAGAGACCTGTCTCAAAAAAGACCAAAAAACTTTTTATTATTTTTATTTGACGTGTATGAGTGTATTGCCTGCATGTGTGTAAGTGCACCCATGTCGTGCAATGCCCATGGAATTCAGAAGGGGCATCGGATCCCCTGGAACTGGAGTTACAGATGGTTGTTAGCAACCCTATGGGTGCTGGAAATCAAACCTGGATCTTCTGCAAGAGCAACCAGTGCTTTTAACCAGTGGGCCATCTCTCCATCCTGTATGTTACTGTTATTTCTGACTAAATTGGGAGAAGTTTCCAGGTCATTTAGCTTGTAGCTAGATACGGGGCTTGCTTCCTTTTTTTTTTTTTTTTTCGTCTTTTTGAGACAGGTTCTCCTGTAGCCCCAGCTGGTCTAGAGTTTACTACATAGACCAAGCTAGCCTTGAACTCACAGAAATCTGCCTCCTGAGTGCTGGGATTAAAGGTGTGCACCACTATGCCCAGCTGATGATTGATTTTTCTTAAAAACCTTGGTTGATTGTAGTCTCCTGTCTGATAAAACTCTTTTCTGTGGTGGGGATCAAACCTGTTGGCTTGTGTGAGCTAGCAAGCATCCTACTACTGTTTTGCCCTAGTCCTAAGACCCTTCTCCAGTGGAGGCATTTGCTGCTTCCCAGGATGAGACTGTAGGATTTGCTATCAGGCAAAGTATGGGAAAATAGATGGAGTGAGAAGACAAAATGACTCAGGGCGGATACAGGCTTGACACATAGGAGATGGGGATTTAGTGAGTATCTCTGCCTGTGGCCAGACATACAGTCTTGGCTATGTCATTTCCTCTGTATAACATGGGTTGAACTAGAGGTTTATAAAGTTCTTCTTGGGCTGGAGAGATGGCCTAGAGTTGAGAGTGCCGACCGCTCTTGCAGAGGACCCGGGTTCAATCCCCAGCACCCACTTGGTGGCTAAGAACCATCTGTAACTCCAAGTCTAGGAGAGCTCCAGTTCCAGGGGAATCTGACACCCTCTTCTGACCTCCGCGGCATTGCATGACACAGGTGCACAGACCTGCATGCAGACAGTACATTCATACACATACAAAAATAAAAATTTTAAAAAAGACAAAAAAAGTTCTTCTCTGCTCCATGACTAATAAACTGAGGTTCCAAGCCTATGAAAGACCCATAAGGCATTTAAAGTGATTCCCTTGGACTTAAGAACAAATATTGCAGCCTTAGATAAATGCCATATCCTCCAGGGAAGGTTCTAAAACAAGTTTTCTTTGAAAGGTTTCCCTCCCTCAGATTATGGGCTGCTTAGCTCATTCTGCTTGAGGCAGTATAGGGTAAAGGTAACAGTTTGGAATGTGGAGTTGGACATTATTTTTATTTGATTGTGTGTATGTGTGTGCTGCATGTGCATGTGGGGGGGGGGGCGTGTGCAGGCATATGGAGGTGCTGTTCCATTACTCTTGGTTGTGTTATCCTTCAGACAGTTCTCACTCAATCTGGAGCAAGTAAGCAGCCAGCAAGCTCCTGTGACCCTCTTGTATCGGCTTCCCATAATTGCAGGTGTGTGTATGGTCACCCTGAGATTATTATTATTTTTTTGGTCATTTTGAAACAGGGTGTTCCTGTAGCTAGCCTGGAACTAACTATGAAGAGCAGGCTGGCCTTGAATTCACAGAGATCTACATGCCTCTGCCTCCAAAGTGCTAGGATTAAAGGTGTATGCCACCACACTCAGATGAGGTATTTTTTTTTTAATGTGGATGCTGGGATCCAAACTCAGGTCATCATACTTATGTAGTAAGAGCTCTTATTCACAAGTCGTCTCTCCAGACTGTCTGGGGTTGGACTTAACTTTAAAAACCTGTTCTGCTACCTCCTAGTATGTGATCAGGGACACTTTATCTGATTTCTCTGAACATCAGTTTCTGCTTCTGTGAAATGGTGATAATAGAACAAACATCATAGGCTTCTGAAGATAAAAGACAATATCTGTAAAGTGATTAGCTTGGCATCTCACAAAATGGAAGAGCTCTGTCAACCGTGTCTGCTAGCGCTATCGGCATCTAGATACTGACCGAGTTCTCCTCCTGCGGGTATGGGTATACTTCAGCATTGTTCCCTGACTATAGCTTTCTCTTTCTGGAGAGGTGCATGTGTGCATCTTTTGGCCTAAACTAGCTCTAGTCAGACAGATTTGGATTCAATTCCTTGCTCTGCTTTTAACATTTTCCTCTGGTGGAAAATGATGTCAAATATTACCTGTCCTGGAAGATTGTGAATAAGACAATAGACGGAAAGAACTTAGCACTGTGCCTAGCATCGAGAAGGCACTCAGCAAATGGGGCCTGCGATAGAAAGGATAGTAGCAGCAATAGTAAGGAAATGCCACCGTGTCAACTGTAGCATCCTGGGAGTGGAGGGGCTGATGCACTCGGGTGTTAAGAGGCAGTAGTTGCTATTCCCAAAGAGACAGCAAAGCAATTGCTGGGCTTTCCTTACAGTGCCTGGGACTTTAAAACAGACTTGGTTTGGGGGGTATGAATAAAAAGAATTGGTTAGAACATAATTCTTATTTATTTTGCCAGTCTCTTTTTATTTGAGAACCTTAAAGAGAAAGGTGTGATTCTAAAGTAACTGTGTTCTCCTAAGGCTCAGTTTTAGTTGTTCATGACATATTATCCATAAGCTTTGTCAGGAGCATCAGGACATGTGGAAAGTCTTTGTTCCTCTTTCCTGAAGTAGATTGTGCCTAACTTCTTGAGCCTCCTGGTAGGTATAGAATGAATTTTCTGACTACCCCACAGATAAGCAAAAATTGGTGGTTCTCAAGAATGTGGTATTAGAATAGCAGACTTGTGCGTGGGCAGTACAGGCATTATCAAGTAGAAGTCCAAGACATGAGTGTTCCTGCTGGTTCTGGAGATGAACCCATGTGCTGAGAGCTGGTAGAGGAGATGATTCTTGTACTTTCTCTCCATTCTTTCTTTAATAGTCTGTTATATCTAATCAGACAAAGAAAGCAGACAGTCATTTTGCAAGTGAAGCTAAGTCCCTGGTTTCTGTTCCTTCCCAGATGACTTTGGAGGTGCTGGCCAGTTTCCAAGGGACGCCACAGTATACCCACCCTTTTTTCCAGCCATGTGCATTCTCTTGACTCATTTAAGGAGTACTAACCACAGGAATGGAAGGCGTCTCCACACGATCTTCCAAAATCTTTTCTTCTTTGTCCCAGGTATCTATTCTCTTCTTTGGCCTTCTGGCTGAGGCTATAGAGATGGAAATGCATTTTGATTTTAGGTAAAGATTTAGGGGTAGTTGCTGACATTTAGAAAGACACATTTCTGGGGGCTGGAGAGATGGCCTAGTGGTTAAGAGCGCCGACTGCTCTTGCAGAGGATCCAGGTTTGATCCTCAGCACCCATATGGAGGCTGAGAAGCATCTGCAACTCCAATTCCAGAACTCTAGTTGCATATGACCTCCGCGGCATTGCACTACACGGGTGCACAAACCTACGTGCAGACAGTACATTCATACACATAAAAAAAAATAAAAAAAATTAAAAAAGAAAGACACATTTCTGTTTTTAGGTTTTTTTTTTCCATATAAGTAACTTAATGTTTGTTTTTTCTTCTTTTGGGGGGGGGTTAGAGACAGGGTCTCCCTGTAGCCCAGCTGTCCCGGAACTCACTCTGTAGACCAGGCTGGCCTTGAACTGACAGAGATCCTCCTGCTTCTGCCTCCCAAGTGCTGGCTTTAAAGGCATGTGCCACCATGCCTATCATCTTTTTTGTTTTTTTTTATACTGGGGAGCAAATGCAGGGCTTACACATGCTAGGTAAGTGTTCTACCACTGAGCTCTAGCTCCAGCCCTCAGACTTCTTTATCTAATGCGACCACTACTCCATACCTGCTATAGTGTCTTTGGGTAATGAAAGGGACTACAGGGCAAGAGGAGATTTAGGCCTTTTATTCCTCAAAATGCTGATCAGCTCCTGTTTTCTTTTTCTGTTTCCCTTTTTTCAGCGTTTCTGTCTTCTCCCGTCATTCCATGATTGAGAAGATCAGAGAACTGAAGGCTGAGAATCTGGAGCAACACTGAGACATTCATGCATAGAATAATATTGATAGGCTCCATAGAAGAGTATGTTCCATTTTCTCCTCCACATGGCAACTCAGAGAGCAGAAGCCCTGTTTTGAGAAGCTCTACTGCTAGTTGATTGCCTTTACCTTCTTGCTATTTATCCTACTGACGTGACAGTTGAAGTTGTGCCAGGAGTGGTGGTATACCTAACAATGTTGGTGGACACTGCCATATCCCCACTTGGAATATCAGATTCTGAAGACTTGCTTAGTGTGGCCCGGAATTCATGCGTCTCCTAGAATTCACTGCTCATGTTGAAGATTGATTCTTGCTTCTATTCTTATTGGTAAATCTAATAAAGGAAGCTCAGTACCTGTCTGATGAGCATCTTTCTCCACAGCTTCGGATGGTCCTGGAGGTTGACGTGCTCACAGCCGGTATTTGATTTCAAGTATACAGGTCATCATATTGATCACCAATAGCAGCCAATAGCCAATGTAGCCCTATAATTATTGGCTTATGATGCCTCTTTGGGAGATTTTTCATGGTTGTACATGGTTCCTGTGACAAAAATGAACAAAGAAGGCCTCAGATCTAGGGCCTGAATGTTTGGGGCCCACAGGCCTGATCACTGTTATTTAAATAGCAGAGAGGTACATCCACACTGTGCTGTGGTTAGAGGTTCTAGGCTTCCAAGGAGACACTCAGTATTCACATCAGAGAAAATGGATGAAGTACACAGAAATTGAGGCCCTTTATTAAAGTGGCTCTGAGGTCTTCATTAGCAGACCTCAGGCTAGTCAGTGGGAGTCTCTGAGCACTTAGTTTTCTCATCTGTCAAATGGGGATATTAAAATTTTCCAGGGCTTGGAGAGATGGCCTAGTGGTTAAGAGCTCCGACTGCTCTTGCAAAGGACCCGGGTTTGATCCCCAGCACCCACATGGTGGCTGAGAACCATCTTTGGCCCCAGTTCCAGGGGAATCCAACACCCTCTTCTGACCTCCGCAGCATTGCATGACATGGGTGCACAAACCTGCATGCAGACAGTACATTCATACACATAAAAAATAATAAAATAAAAAAAAAGTTTAAAAAAATAAAAAAAGAAAAAGAATAAAATAAAATTTTCCAGCGCCACTTTGAAGGCAGAGTGTAATATTTGCTATCATTTTCTTTTTTATTATTTATTTGTTTATGTGTATGAATGTAGTGTCTGCATGTAGGTTTGTGCACCTGTGTCGTGCAATGCCGCGGAGGTCAGAAGAGGGTGTCGGATTCCCCTGGAACTGGAGTTCTCCTGGAATTGGAGTTACAGATGGTTTTCAACCGCCATGTGGGTGCTGGGGATCGAACCCGGGTCCTCTGTAAGAGCAGTTGGCGCTTTTAACCGCTAGGCCATCTCTCCATCCCCAATATTTGCTATCATTTTCAAGTTAACAATCGTCACTGCAGATGTCGCTAGAAAGGGAGGGACTTGGCCCCAAATCCAACATATGGGGCTGATGATGTATGGGTTGCATTAGCCAGGCTCTAGAGGAAAAGAAAGAGCTCACACTTACCACTCGGCACATGGACTTAGTCTCTTTCACTAGCCTTTCCAGAAATAGATAGTCAATGATATCACCAGGCAAGAGGGCATCCTTTTTGTCTTGTTTGCCAGGCTAGAACAGCATGTGAGAGAAGGAAAAAGACTCGAAAGAGTGAGAGCAAGGTAAGGTCAGAGGGAAGGGAAACACTAATTGTACTACAAGTACTACATATCCAGGAATTAGACTTCAAGACATGCTCAGTGAGATGTGCCAGACAGTTTTCTACCCAATTCTCAGTGGAGGATAGAATAGTGCAAATTATTTGAATCCAAGATCATCCTCAGGGCTCGTTTCCCACTTCCCCTACGTCATGCCTCACGCTTTAATTAGAACTGCTAATTGAGATACGAACAGATGTGGAGTTCTTACATCTCTCCAACTCTGTTCATGCTCTAGTTGGGGTTGCTAATGAGGATTGAAAAGGGCAAAAGGGGGGTAAGGAGGGGTAAGGAGTGACAGGCTACTTGCATTATCTCCCTGAAATGAGTACCAGTTACATAAATCTTGAGCAACCTGCTAAGGGAGGAGACTATTGGAATGGGTTGTACAAAATAGGGTTTGTTCTCTGCCACCATGAAGTTTCAGGATCAAAAACGGAAACCCGAAAAGAGGTGCAAAATCTGGAAAAGAGCCATTAGGGAGAGTCTGGGGCTCAGAATGGGAGGTCTGGGTATTATTTCTCTTTGATGGAGCTTCAGAATTACCTTTATACATTTAGGTAACATGTTCCACAGGCAGTATGTACTAGAAAGTGGCTCTTGAAGCTGGGCATAGTGGTGCACGCCTTTAATCCCAGTGCTCGGGAGGGGGAGGGAGGTGGATCTCTTTGAGTTCAAGGCCAGCCTGGTCTACACAGCAAGTTCCAGGACAGCTGGGGCTACAGGGAGACCCTGTCTCAAAAATACCAAAAAAATAAAATAAACAAAACAAACAAAAACAAAAAACCAAGGCTCTTGAAAACAGTCCCCGGCAAGCTGGACCTCTCTACCTCCCTGAGCCTAAGGGATGAGAAGGTCTAGTTCCCAATGACAAAAAGACCATGCAGCCCTTCATCTTTATACCTTTCTTAATGTACAAATAGGGATGAGAAAGGCCACAAGGGCAGAAGCTTACATTAAGATGGGCTTCCCTGATACTCTTTCATCAGACATCAGGCGTGTTAAGGTGATCTTCGCTTCATGTATACGTCCTATGTCGCTGGAATCCACAACAAAAACAAGCCCGTGTGCCTCAGCATAGTAACATGGCCATCTTTCTCGGCCTTTTAGGTCTCCAGTCGGGTCGTAGAGAGAGATTGGATAATCATCTAGTACAAGTGTAGTCAGTGTTGGTTTCATATCATTGTGCAACTTGCTGGGAATTACTATACATAGAGGTAGAAGGAAAAGCAACAACAACAAAGTAGAATTATAGTTAGATGGAGTTGTTCGTCTTGGTTCAGAGCCTGCTCCTTCTGAAGCAGCCTGCCACCTTGCTCTTACTAGTGGATGCATCTTTCTAAGGCACACTTTACCAGTGCTACCTCTCCTGGCTTTGTAACTTCAGAGAGTAATGTGAATGGTAGCCATGGTGTGTTTGGTTCCTAGCGAGGCATTCCTCCCCCTGGTCACCCCATTCTACATACATGCCCTGGGCCTTCATGAGCTGCTATTATCTCCACAATTACGTGCTTGGTTCATGTCTGTTTTAGACAATACCAATTTAGATATTGTTTGTTGTAGAAGATTTCTCTTACCACCATCCTCGGTCTAAACAAGGTGGCTTTTTTTCTGTTTTACCATTATAACACATGGTATTATAGTTTCTATTCTTTACTTAACCGAGTTACAAACAACAACAGGATGGTAACTCTTCCTTTTATTCATTGTATTCATGAAGCTGAGCACAAATGCTGGCACACAGGCACTCAAATATTTGATGAATGAATGAATGGTAGGCCTTTCTCTTCTGCCTTTTCTTTAAGGCCCAACTGCCACATTCTTTAGGAAGCCTTCTCTAACCTGCCTACCTCTTACCATTCCCTCTCAGCACATTGTTGAATTAGTCTTCTACCTATACCTGTGCTTTCCATTTACCTCAGAGTAGTGTTTCAGTAAGTGCTTACAGTGTCTATTACTATGAATGAGGGCATGAAGTAGTCTCCTGCATGTCACTTCCAAGAAACTATGTCTGGTCTAGGTGTGGTGGAACATACCTTTAATCCCAGAACTCTGTAATATTGAGGCCAGCCTGGTGTACATAGCATCCAGGCCAGCTAGGGCTGCAGAGGGACCCTGTGTCAGACAAAACAAAACAACCTCCCAAAACCTCCAAGAACTACAGCAACAACAAAACAAACCATGCTAGACTAGGCAGGCACGTTTCCCACTTAAAAGCCATGTCTAGAGGCTGGAGAGATGGCCTAGTGGTTAAGAGCGCCGACCACTCTTGCAGAGGACCCGGGTTCGATCCCCAGCACCAATATGGCGGCTGAGAACCATCTGTAACTCCAATTCCAGAACTCCAGTTCCAGGGGAATCCGACACCCTCTTCTGATCTCCGTGGCATTGCACGACACGGGTGCACAGACCTACATGCAGACAGTACAGTCATACACATAAAAAATAAATAAAATTTAAAAAGCCATGTCTAGTGCTGTGGGGATAGCACAGCCGTTAAAGATGGAGGCTAAGAGCTGGGCGTGGTGGCACACGCCTTTAATCCTAGCACTTGGGAGGCAGAGGCAGGCGGATCTTTGTGAGTTCAAGGCCAGCCTGGTCTACAGAGTGAGTTCCAGGACAGCTGGGGCTACAGGGAGACCCTGTCTCAAAAAGACAAAAAAGA
>VZQC01005780.1:8122897-8144512 GCA_009823505.1 Rhizomys pruinosus | reverse complement strand
AAAAAAAAAAAAAAAAAAAAAAAAAAGAAATGGATTTTACAACAGTCCTTACATGCATCTGAGTTTGTTGAATTGGTAGGTATAGCCAAAGTATCTGCTCACAATTATCAGTTAGTGATTTCATGGATTCTTTTTTAAAATGTTGTTTTATGTGTCTGAGTGCTTTGATTCCTTGTAGGTAAGTAGACCTCTGTCATGCAATAGCCACAGAGGCCAGAAAAGGGTCTCAGATCCCCTGGAACTAGAGTTACAGACTATTGGTAGCCCTCATGTGGGTGTTGCTGGGGACCAAACCTGGGTCCTCTTCAAAGAGCAGCCAGCGGGGCTGGAGAGATGGCCTAGCGGTTAAGAGCACCGACCGCTCTTACAGAGGACCCGGGTTCGATCCCCAGCACCCATATGGTGGCTGAGAACCGTCTGTAACTCCAATTCCAGGAGAACTCCAGTTCCAGGGGAATCCGAGACCCTCTTCTGACCTCCGCGGCATTGCCCGACACGGGTACACAGACTTGCATGCAGACAGTGCATTCATACACATACAGAAATACATAAAATTTTTAGCCGGGTGTGGTGGAGCACGCCTTTAATCCTAGCACTCGGGAGGCAGAGGCAGGTGGATCTTTGTGAGTTCAAGGCCAGCCTGGTCTACAGAGTGAGTTCCAGGCCAGCTGGAGCTACAGGGAGACCCTGTCTCAAAAAGACCAAAAAAAAAAAATTTTTTTTTAAATTCTCTTAAAAAAAAACAAAAACAAAGAGCTGCCAGTGCTCTTAACTGCTGATTTCATAGATTTTTGACACCCATAATTGTGAATACAAGACTAGAATTGGTAACTGGTTTTTGTCTTTTTTGAGACAGGGTCTCCCTATAGTCCCAGCTGGCCTCGAACTCACTCTGTAGACCAGGCTGGCCTTGAACTTACAGAGATTCTCCTGACTTTGCCTCCCGAGTGCAGGGATTAAAGGCATGTGCCACCATACCTGGCTAGAATCAGTAACTTTATTTGTAGTCTCAGATCTGTGACATTTTCCTTAGGATTGACAGAATAAACCCTTAGGCTAAATTAGTAATATGATTTGAAATTTTTGCAAACATTTGTTTATGTGCATTTATGAATATACATTTATGCATATATAATATGGACATTATATTTTAATGTGATTTAAATTTTTTTGATTTATTTTTATTTTATGTATTTCAGTGTTACGCTTGAATGTCTGTAAGTGCACCCATGCCATGCAGTGCCCATAGAGGACAGAAGAGGGTGTCAGATCCTTTGGAACTGGAGTTATGGATGTCTGTTAGCCATCAAATGGGTTCTGGGATTCAAATGTGGATCTTCTATGAGAACAACAAGTGTTCTTAACAATCCCCTTAATGTGATTTTTATAACATTTCTGTCTTTATATTAGTCAATGATCTTTTTTTGTTATGTGTGTGTGTGTGTGTGTGTGTGTGTGTGTGTGTCTGTGTGTGTGTGAAAAGACAACTTGGAGGAGTCAGTTCTCTCCTTCTAGTATGTGGGTTTTGAAGATTGAACTCAAGTTGTCAGGCTTGGTAGCAAAGTGATTTTGCTCACTGAGTCATCTGGCCCGCCCATCTCTTTAAATGATAGTTTTCAGAAGACATGTAGTTTTTTTGTTATTTTTTTATTTTATGTGTGTAAGTATATTTCTTGCATGTAGGTAGCTTCACCTTTGTCATGCAATCCCCACAGAGGTCAGAATCAGGCATCTGATTCCTCTGGAACTGGAGTCGCTAAATATTGTTAGCTGTCGTATGGCTGCTGGGAACTGAATCTGGGTCCTCTGCAAGAGTAGCCAGTGCTGTTAACCACTGAGCCATCTCTCCAACCCCAGAAGACAAATAAATTTTGATACAATATTTGCTATGTCAGTATTAGATACTTTAAAATAAGTGAATAGGTTAAAACCCCGAAGGGTGGTGCTGGAGAGATGGCTCAGCACTTAAGACCACCACCTTCTCTTGCAGAGGACCTGGGTTCAGTTCCCAGCACCCACATGATGGCTGACAACTGGGTGTAACTCTAGTTCTAGGGCAACTCATGCCCTCTTCTGGCCTCCATGGGAACTGCAGACACATGGTACACTTGCATTCAGGTAAAACACCTACACAAAATAGAAATAAATCTTAAAAACTCCGATAATTAAAAAATCTTGTTTTCTGCATTTCAACAAGCTTTTATTATTTTTTCCCTGTCAGAGCAAAACACCATTCCCCTATTTTTTTCTTTTTACTTGAAAAACCAGTTCCTTCAATAATGCAATCTATTGCTGATGATACTAGATGCCACACAAAGTTGTTCCCTGTCAATTTGCATTTATCTTATTTTCTCTAAGAATTTATTAACACCTTGAGGACAGGTACTGATGCTCATTCATCTCTATATCCCTAGCTGAGTATGGTTTGAGTATGCTGTGCTTCAGAGTTTCATGAATGTGATTATTAGCCCCCACCCTGGACCAAATGGTTGGAATGCTA
Source organism: Rhizomys pruinosus (assembly GCA_009823505.1). Taxonomy (NCBI): domain Eukaryota; kingdom Metazoa; phylum Chordata; class Mammalia; order Rodentia; family Spalacidae; genus Rhizomys; species Rhizomys pruinosus. The sequence continues at coordinate 8,142,012 of VZQC01005780.1, read as the reverse complement.
GGAATGGAAGCATTTTTATGTGTTACAAACTGCCTATAGTTAGCAAGATCAGGTGATTCTTCTGCCCTTTAAAGTTTGAGAGTCACTGCTCTAGAGAGCCATCAAGCTTATCTGTGCTTATGTGTTTCAGCATCTCTGATGAACCTGAGGAACATAGGCTCTTTCCAGACTGAACTATCTGAGCTTCCAGGTGCAGGGTCAAGGGGCTTGACTGCTTCCTAGGTGACTGATCAGTGCCTCACAGCATTGTTTTCCAAGATCTCCTGTGGAATGTTTAAACCCTAAGCCCCATTCTCTGAGAATCTGATTGCATAGATCTAGGTGGTGCTCAAGTATTAGGCTTTTATTTTGTTTTAGTTTAACCGCTAGGCTATCTCTCCAGCTTTTATTTTTAAAAAGCACCCAGGTGACTGGAACATATAGCCAGATTTAAGAAGCATTGATATAAATGTTCCCACTTAGGGCATCAGTCTTTGGATTTCTTTTCCTTTTTTTTCCTTTGGTACTGANTTAACCACTGAGCCATCTCTTCCAACCCCCAGGAAGACAAATTTAAATTTTGATACAATATTTTTGCTATGTCAGTATTAGATACTTTAAAATAAGTGAATAGGTTAAAACCCCGGAAGGGTGGTCTGGAGAGATGGCTCAGCACTTTAAGGGCACCACCTTTCTCTTTGCAGGACCCGGGTTCAAATGCCCACACCCACATGATGGCTGACAACTGGGTGTAACTCTAGTTCTAGGGCAACTCATGCCCTCTTCTGGCCTCCCACTGGGAACTGCAGGGGACACATGGTACACTTGCATTCAGGTAAAACACCTACACAAAATAGAAAATAAATTTCTTAAAAAACCTCGAATTAAAAAAATCTTTGTTTTCTGGCATTTCACACAAGCTTTACTTATTTTTCGCCTGTCAGAAGCAAAAACCTTCCCCTATTTTTTTCTTTTACTTGAAAATACCAGTTCCTTCAATAATGCCAATCTATTGCTGATGATACTAGATGCCACACAAAGTTGTTCCCTGTCAATTTGCATTTATCTTATTTTCTCTAAGAATTTATTAACACCTTGAGGACAGGTACTGATGCTCATTCATCTCTATATCCCTAGCTGAGTATGGTTTGAGTATGCTGTGCTTCAGAGTTTCATGAATGTGATTATTAGCCCCCACCCTGGACCAAATGGTTGGAATGCTAGGAATGGAAATACAATTTTTACTGTATGTTAACATAACTGCCTAAGTAAGTCTCAAAGATCAGGTGATTCTTCTGCCCTTTAAAGTTTGAGAGTCACTGCTCTAGAGAGCCATCAAGCTTATCTGTGCTTATGTGTTTCAGCATCTCTGATGAACCTGAGGAACATAGGCTCTTTCCAGACTGAACTATCTGAGCTTCCAGGTGCAGGGTCAAGGGGCTTGACTGCTTCCTAGGTGACTGATCAGTGCCTCACAGCATTGTTTTCCAAGATCTCCTGTGGAATGTTTAAACCCTAAGCCCCATTCTCTGAGAATCTGATTGCATAGATCTAGGTGGTGCTCAAGTATTAGGCTTTTATTTTGTTTTAGTTTTAACCGCCTAGGCTATCTCATCCAGCTTTCTATTTTTAAAAAAGCACCCAGAGTGACTGGAACAATATAGCCAGTTAAGAAGCAGTCTGATTAAATGTTCCCACTCTTAGGCTTCATTATGGAATTTCCTTTTCCCTTTTTTTTTTTTTTTTTTTTTTGATCTATATTTGAGACAGGGTCTCCCTGTAGCCCCAGCTGGCCTAAAACTGGCTATGTAGACCAGGCTGGCCTTGAACTCAAAGAGATCCACTTGCCTCTGCCTCCCAAGTGCTGGGATTAAAGGTGTGCACCACCACACCCAGCTTTCATGTTTGGATTTCTTCACTACTGTGACCATGCCATGCAAAAACAGTTTTATAGTGAAGAGTGTTGCCAATAATAATGGCTTGAGGGCTGGAGAGATAGCCTAGCAGTTAAGAGCACCTACTGCTCTTGCAGAGGACCCGGGTTCGATCCCCAGCACTCACATGGCGGCTGAGAACCGTTCGTAACTCCAATTCCAGGAGAACTCCAGTTCCAGGGGAATCCGAGACCCTCTTCTGACCTCCGTGGCATTGCACAACACGGGTGCACAAACCTACATGCAGACAGTACATTCATACACATACAAAAATAAATAAAATTAAAAAAAATAATGGCTTGAATGCCAAATTGTTTTGTAGCTGTTATTTTTAAATGTGCACACAAGTTATTACCTGTAGACTGGAATGGCTTTTCTAGACAACTGTGACATTCTTCTTAAAAACACTTATGGGTGCAGGGGAAGTGAGGTATTCAATTTGGGTTACAGAGCAACCTACCAGATTGACTCTAAGTGGTCCTAAGTGAACAAAGGTGGCCTGAGACATTCTTGAAATTGTAACACCAGTGCCCATTAAATTGTGAATGAAGTCATGGCCCTGAATCAATGCATTTATGGATCAGCCCCAAGTTATTCACTGAGCGCAAGGCAAGTTATGCTGTAACAGAATGTTTACATGCCACGTACTGCCCCAGGAATCAGAACAGAACAAAGACACTTCTCACAAACTAACAGCAGTGGTTAATTTCAGATGTGTGCTTCCCACTGCCAACTGACCATTAGAAACATCCAGGGAGTTCTTAAGATTAGGGGTTCCCAGGCTCCACCCAGAATGAGTAGGAATCCAGGGCTTAGGCAGAGTTGGAACTCTACAAAATTATCTCTAGTTTTGTCAGTAACCTTGCAACTTATCCTGATTCTTTCATTTACCTGTTGTTTACTTCCTTATCATTTCTGCCCGTCAGAATTGAGAGATGCAAGGAATCAGGTTTGGTGCATCTAAGGGGGCATACTGGGCTGAAACATTGGCTAAAATGTGCTTGGAGCTGCTATTAGGGGAGATGGAGTTGTAAAAAGTAGTCTTAGGGCAGTGGTGGAGAATTTTCATTCCACAATTATTATTGAGTGCCTATCTGAAGATATTGATAGTACAGATTCAGAGATGAAAAAATCCATTTCTTCTCAAGGGGCTCTCAATTTAAGGGTAGACTTGCAGTTGTGCAAGGATCTTGGGATAAGTGCATGTTAGAGGGATTTATGGAATAGAGTGTGACAGGGAATGGGATGCAGGGAATTAGGGAAGGCTTTCCTGTGGTCAAGTTGTGAACTGAGGTGCTTGATTAAGTAGATGGCAGAGGGATGAAATGCTAGGTACCAACACAGGAAACTTAGCTTTTGTGAAATGCACTGATGTGGCAGAGGAGTGGCAAAGCATTTATCCCAGTTTTATCAGAGGACATATATGGGGGACATGGGAAATGCAGCTGGGGGAGAAGTCAGCCCAAATCAGGGCCTTGTATGCTGCTAAGGAGGGTAAATTTTGCTTCAAAGACAATGGGGAGATGTGGAGCAATACTGAGCAGATTTTTCATGTGTCTCTCTGATAATTAGAGGGATAACTGGAGATGGCCAGATCAGTCAAAAGGCCTCTGTTGTTCAAGGGAATTGAAAGAACTGCAAGTAGACCAGTGGCAGAGATGTCAGAGTAACCAGTCCCTATACTTTGAAATCTTAGCCATGTCATCGTACTTCCATATTGATTTGATAAAAAATGATGGCAGGCTAGACACTGTCTAGCCTCCAACTGATTGTTAGCTGGGTGTGCCCAACTAGTATAGCAACTTTGTCCAGTGCTGTGTAACTGATTCTGAAAATGTTAAGGGGTTAAACTGGAGATATGGTATTAAACTGAAGTTTCTCAAGCTCTGACTCAATATTAGCTGTCACAGAGTTTCATGTTTTTAAACTTCTTTATCATCCCACACTTGTCTCTTATCTAGACCAAATTCCACATTAATTGAGCTCTGGAACTTGACAGCATTTCAAACATGCTATCCTTCATAATTTACTACAATGCTTTACATAGTTTAAGATCATTCATATTGACATCACAAGAGTACTTTTGATTAGGATATCTTTTATAAAGGGAACAGGTGAAAGACACTACATAAACAGCTTGATAATACCTGATGAGGGGAGAGTGGGAGAGGAGGGTGTTTATCTTTAAATGAGAGAAACTGAGGGCCAGTAGTAAGGTTACGATGGAATAAATATTTCCTTGAACCCTGGAAGGTCCACACCAGTATCTAATGCTCTTAGTTCCTTGCATCTTTGAAAGGCTTCCACAAGTTGACTTTTGCCTGAGTTGTCCAAGCCAATGATAATGACAGTCACTTTCCTGGAGGAGAAAAAAAAAAAACTAGTCAAAGCCATAAACCCCTTAATCTTTAGACTAAATAATTCTCTTCTTCCTCAGCACTTGAAGCTTTGCCTGCAGTAGTCTTAATGCATGTATCATAAGGGCAGCGAGGTGGTAGAAGTGGTCAGGCGGCCCCTCCCAAAGTCTCCAANCTAAAGAAATTAGTCTATTATTATTATTATTATCATTATTAATTTTTTGTCTTTTTGAAACAGGGCCTTCCTGTAGCATCAGCTGGCCTGGAACTCACTCTGTAGACCAGGCTGGCCTTGAACTCACAGAGATCCGCCTGCCTCTCCGCCTGCCTCTCCCCCTGCCTCTCCCCCTGCCTCTGCCTTTGCTTCCGGAGTGCTGGGATTAAAGGCGTGCACCACCAGGCCCGGCTGTTCCCAATTTTATACTCTTTATTTAACTACTTCCCCCCGGTATCATGGCCATTTGTTCCTTGTGAAGCTTTAAGCAGATACATGGGAAGAAATTGCAGATTGGTTGTAGAAAAGTAGTTTCTAACTTTACCTTTGTTTTTCTTCTTTGGTCTTTTGTCGAGACCAGCAGGCAGTTAAAAGGCAGAACATGATTCAACTTAGTTCTTAAATATTAAAGGAAAAAGATAGATGAGAAATCATACCCATTGTGAACTAAGTCAACTTATAACTACATAGATGTTGATAAACAGAATGTCTGTGAGTGTTAGAATTCCATTGCATCATTCGACTCAGCCCAGTCTGTAAATGCCATAGAGAGAGAATGGTTCTCTGTCCTTAACTCCAGTGACAAGTTTTGTGTTAATAGGTAGTTTCCTACAAAATAGGATAACTTCTTCTTCTTCTTCTTCTTCTTCTTCTTCTTATTATTATTATTATTATTATTTTGAACTTTTTGAGACAGGGTCTCCCTTTTAGTCCCAGCTGGCCTGGAAGTCACTAAGTAGACCAGGCTGGCCTTGAACTTAAGAAATCTGCCTGCCTCTGCCTGGTAACTTATATAAAAGCACCCCCCCACACACACACACAATGAGATGAATCCTGTCCTTTTAGCTATAGTTTGTCTCTACTAAGAATATCTTCACTCGATCTTTGGAAAAGGGTGGGATGATGCCTTGGGAAAGAACTAGCTTAGTTTAAAGAAAGACTGACTGTTGGAAGACCTGTTCCGTGTAGTAATTATCTATCGGACTTAGTTCTGTTATTGCCTCAGCTTCAAAGGTAGAGGTGTTGGCAGCTCATCAGCATGGATTTCATATAGTTCCTAGGAGTTGTAAAAGACCTTAGACATCACTGAGACTAATGTATATCAAATATCAATCCAGATGTCCCACTATCAGAGATTCCAAGGATATTGATAAGTTTTTCACATGATTTTAATGTGCATCCAGATTTTGAAGTGATGGCATAAGTAAAGGTAATTTAGGTAGCTGCTTCAAGGCTCCATGTTGTGACATATTGATATTTCATTTTTTTAATTTTATTTCTGTATGTGTATGAATGTATTGTCTGCATGCAGGTTTGTGCACCCATGTCGTGCAATGCCGCGGAGGTCAGAAGAGGGTGTCAGATTCCCCTGGAACTGGAGTTCTCCTGGAATTGGAGTTTCAGATGGTTCTCGGCCGCCATGTGGGTGCTGGGGATCGAACCCGGGTCCTCTGTAAGAGCGGTCGACGCTCTTAACCGCTAGGCCATCTCTCCAGCCCTCATTTCTTTTTATGACTGAAAAATAGTAGGTATTTCACATTTTATTCATATACTTATCAGCGGATGGACGTTTGGATTGCTTCTACTTTTGCTTTGGGGGGATCTATACATGGGGTAGTTTCTGTGCCATATAATATACCTGCTTTGAACCATTTGAAGAACTATCGGACTGTTTTGCAAGGTGGCTATAGCATTTTACATCGACACTAGCAAATGCTGGAGAGTTCCAGTTTCTGTACATCCTCACCAAAGCTTGTTGTTATCTTTTTATTTTTAGCTATTCCAGTAGGTATGAAATGGTATCTCATTATTACATTGACATATTTATTTCTCTAATGGTTAACTTTGTTGGAGCCCAGAGTTGCAGAAAGATCTAGTAGGGTTAGGGAAGGACATCAGTTGTTACCCAGATGAACCTGGCCTGTTTGTTGAACAGATTGTATTCTATCTTGTTAGTGGACAACTTAAGAGCATTTTACAGTCATCCAGTTATCCATTGTTTTGGAGAGCTATCATTTGCAAATAGAGACTCATTTCATAGCATTTTTACAGTAAAATTCACTCTAGGAAATCAGCTTCCATAAACATTTACTGGAGAAGCCAGATATATGACAAGTGATCAAAGCCATCCTTGCTCTAGTTTTGCTCATGAGGCTGATAAGACCTAGAGTCTGAAAGACCAGAGGCTAATTGTCTTGGTTTCATGATGATTATCTCTCTTGAAAAAATATTTTATTATTTTTTTACTTTATGTGTATGAGTGTATTGCCTGCACGTAGGAAGGTGTACACAATGCCTGTGGAGGTCAGAAGAGGGTGACAAATCCTCTGGAACTGGAGTTACAGATGGTTGTTAGCTACCATGTGGGTGATGGGAACCAAATCTGGGTATTCTGCAAAAGCAGGCAGTGCTCTTAAGCACGGAGCCATCTCTCCAGACCCAATGATTATCTCTCTTTGAGACAAGGCCAGTAACAGCTTCATGTCTGTTTCTTCTTTAGTTCATTTTTATTAGTATTAATTGTACAAAATAATGAGTTTCATTGTTATATTTTAATACATCTATATAATGTATTTTGATTATATTCACTCACCGTTATCCTTTCATGTCCTTCCTTTCCCTCCCAGCAGTTCTCTTCCTATTCACAGGTAGTCTCATTTTTACTTGCATTCACTGGCAGAGCTTCTCAGCTTGATCTTAGGCTCTGTCTAAATTGGCACCATACAAGTTCTTCCTTTTTATGTGTATGAGTGTATTGACTTCATATATGTAAGTGCATCTGTGTTGTGAAATGTCCATGGAGGTCAGAGAGGGCATTGGATTCCCCTGGAACTGGAGTTACTGATGGTTGTTAGTTACCATGTGGGTGCTGAGAATCGAAGTTGGGTCCTCTGCAAGAGTAGCCAGTGCTGCCAGGCGTGGTGGTGCACACCTTTAATCCTAGCACTCGGGAGGCAGAGGCCCGTGGATCTTTGTGAGTTCAAGGCCAGCCTGGTCTACAGAGTGAGTTCCAGGACAGCTGGGGCTATGGGGAGATCCTGTCTCGAAAAGACAAAAAAAAAAAAAAGAATAGCCAGTGCTCTTGACCACTGAGCCATCTCTCCAGCCCCCAAGTTCTTCCTTTAAGAGGAATGAAGGGTTGGTGGGATAACCGAAGTTATCCTAGGTAGTCTGGCTTCAGAGCTTATGTATTAGGTCAGGAATCTCATCTGCTGTACGGGTGCTTGTGACATGAGGCATAAGAGAATTAGTGATACTATTATTTCCAGTGTCTCTACTGGATAACCTTGAGGGGAATCACCTAAAATTAACCCTAGTGCCTGTAAAGTGAAGATAGCTATGTATTTTGCTTACTTTAAGGTGGTTATTTATCTGATAAGATGTTGAGTTTTTGCTGAGAAACATAAGCTATGGTATGTATCAGAAAGATTTGTTGAGCTTTTTTAGCCTTATAATATAGATTAACACAGCCCAGCTGTCCACTTAAAGGGTAGGCAATGTTCTAACAATGGCTGTCAAGGTTCTAGCGTATCTATGGAAACCACTACCTAATTCTTAGCAACCAAATATGTTTTCTTAGCTTATGTGATTACAGTTAATTACTAAATGAACTTTTATTCATCATAGTTTTTATTTCTTTTTAAAAATTCATTATAGAGGGGCTGGAGAGATGCCTCAGAAGTTAAGAGCTCTGCTGTTGCAGAGGACCCAGGTTGCTAGCACCCACATGAGGTTCCTCCCAAATGCCTTATTAACTCTAGCTCCAAGGTGTATCCAATGTCCTCTTCTGACTTTTGTGGATAACCACGTATATTGACTCCCATCCAAGTTAAAGACAGCTAAGAACTGTCTTTAACTCCAGTTCCAGGAGAATCCAATACCCTCTTCTGACCTCTGCAGCCTTGCACCACACGGGTGCACCTACTTACATGCAGACAGTACACTCATACACATAAAATAATAAAAAAAATTAGGGGCTGGATAGATGGCTCAGTGGTTAAGAGCACCAACTGCTCTTGCAGAGGACCCAGGTTTGATTCCCAGCACCCACATGGCGGCTAAGAACCGTCTTTAACTGCAGTTCCAGGGGAATCTGACATCCTCTTCTGACCTCCGGGGCATTGCATAACATTGTTCCTATGCCCTCTCAGGTGACAGAACAAGAAGACCAAAGTGTATATACTAACCTCTATATGCACACATATTTATTAATATATATTAATATGTATGTAACCTTTGTGTCTATATGGAGCTTAACATGAGCTCCTATCATTACTAATAAACTATCCAGGTCCTTTTGCTCTTCCCAGACTGTAATCATGGGTAAGTAAACACAAGATTTTCTTATACTGGCAGTCCTTGGCCCTTGAGTTCTCAAGACCTCATGGCTGGACTTGCACACCAGAAACTTATAGCTCCGAGCCCTAAGAGGTAGGGGTCTACTTTTTTTTTTTTTTATTAATTTTATTTATTTATTGTATGTGTATGAATGTACTGTCTGCATGCAAGTCTGTGCACCCGTGTCGTGCAACGCCGCGGAGGTCAGAAGAGGGTCTCGGATTCCCCTGGAACTGGAGTTCTCCTGGAATTGGAGTTTTAGACGGTTCTCGGCCGCCATGTGGGTGCTGGGGATCGAACCCGGGTCCTCTGTAAGAGCGGTCGGCGCTCTTAACCGCTAGGCCATCTCTCCAGCCCCAGGGGTCTACTTTTTTTTAAGAGGTCTACTTCTTAAAGCTTTAGAAACTAGTGATTTATGGGGCTGGAGAGATGGCCTAGCGGTTAAGAGCGCCGACTGCTCTTACGGAGGACCTGGGTTCGATCCCCAGCACCCACGACGGCCGAGAACCGTCTGAAACTCCAATTCCAGGAGAACTCCAGTTCCAGGGGAATCGGAGACCCTCTTCTGACCTCCGTGGCGTTGCACGACACGGGTGCACAGACTTGCATGCAGACAGTACATTCATACACATACAGAAATAAATAAAAATAAAAAAGAAAAAAAAGAAAAAAAAGAAACTAGTGATTTATGGCTCTAGGCATGTATGTTGGAGGCTGTGGCAGTTTGGATAATAAATGTCCCCCATAAGCACATATAGTTTGAACACCACAGTTGATGGTGCTGTTTGGAGAGGTCTGGGAACCTTTAGGAGGTAGAAACTTTTGGGCTGGAGTGACAGCTTAGTGGTTAAGGGCACTGGCTGCTCTTGCAAAGAACCCAGGTTTGAAACCCAGCACCCACATGGCAGCTAACAACTGCTTGTAACTCCAGTTCCAGGGGATCCAACGCCCTCTTCTGACCTCTGTGGGCATTGCATGACACTGATGCAGGCAATACACCCATAATAAATAATAAAATATTTTTAAAAAAGCAGGTGGGGGCTGGAGAGATAGCCTAGTGGTTAAGAGCACTGACTTCTCTTGCAGAGGACCTGGGTTCGATCCCCAGCACCCACATGGCGGCTGAGAACCGTCTGTAACTCCGATTCCAGGAGAACTCCAGTTCCAGGGGAATCCGAGACCCTCTTCTGACCTCCGCGGCATTGCACGACATGGGTGCACAAACCTGCATGCAGACAGTACATTCATACACGTACAAAAATAAATAAAATTAAAAAAAAATAAGGTGGAAACTTTCAGGAGAAAGTACATCACTGGGGGTGGGCTTTGAGGATTTATAGCCTGTTCCACTTCCTGTTTTCTCTCTCTGCTTCCTCTGTGTGGAAGAAATGTCTAATCTGCCTGCTTCCCACTCCTTCTGCCATGCCATACCTTTCCCCACCATTAGGGACACTAGCCTGCTAAGCTGTAAGCTAAAATAACAGCTTTTTTCCCTTAAGTTGCTTTTAGCCATGGTATTTTATCACAACAATAGAAAAGACTGCTCTGGGCTTTCAATACAGGTGGTCCTGGCAAATGGCAGCTATTATATTCCTTAGCTTCTAGCAGTAGTCAGTGACATCAGACAGTAGCAAGCAGCAGCAGGTGGTACTTTCTGTGTTAAAACTTTTGTACAAAAAAAAAAATTTTGTACAGACCTCAGGTGCTGGGATCCTTAGCCCTGCAGTGATAAGTGTTACAGCTCTCTGGCTTAGAGTGTCAGGGTCTCCAAGCTTTTGACCATGGCTTGTTTTATAACTCTCCAAAGCCATCGTTTTTTCCATTGTCTCTGCTCCCCAATATTTGCACTGTAGCCGCTCTCTGCAACTCTTCAGCTGCCCTGTAGTTGTTACTGCTGCTAACAGGGCAGTGGCTTCTGCCACCGTTTGCAACTCCTCAGCTGATTTTCTGTTGTTGCCTTCCTTTCTTTGTGTTATTAGCTCAGCTTACTATACTAAAAATAAAGATAAAAAAGAGGTTAAAAAAGACCTCTTAAGAGAAGTTTTTAACTGGGTCTAATGTTGCAACACAGTACAGGAGAATGTTTTCCAGATAGATCACAAAGTGAACCAAATATAGAATCAGAAATGGGTGTGGCTGTAGTAAGGGTTTCCATACCAAACATAGTAGTGCTGCATAAAATGAAGGACCACACCTGCCCCCAAAACAACAGCCTCAAATGAAGTCATGTGTTTGTACTAACCATGCCATGGTAACATTTGCACCCATCAAAGCAGTGCCTGATACAAATGAAGGCTTCTCTTTGTAACAATCATGGCAAATGCTAGAGCACACTTACACCAGTATATCACAGGCTCTCATGGAAATGAAGATTCATATTACACCAATCAGAGCAGTCATGCAAATGAAGATCTGTGTTTGTCCAATCATGATAGTTCTCATGCAAACGAAGGATTGCATATCAATCACAATGGTCCCTGATGCAAATGAAGGCCTTTGCACCAATCACAGTCTCTTATGTAAATGAAGAACTCTTTGCATGAATCATGGCAGCCTATTCAAATGAAGGCTTCTGTTTTCCCCAATCATGGCACAGCTCCTCATGTAAATATAACATAACATTTGTACCAATCACAGTCTTTCATTTGCATGAAGTTTGGACTAATCATTGCACAATCTGGAAGTGCTCCCCTTCTGACCTGAGTGAAAATAGCTGCAAGGTAGCCTTGATTACACTGAGGTTTCTGATAGCAAACTCTGCACAAGCTGTTTTAAAGCAGTTGCTTATGAGACTGGCGAAGTACCTTTTGGAATTGTAGTAGTTATTCAGCAGCAAGCAGTTGTGATTGCTTTGTAACTTTCTCAAAGCACCTGTGACAAGTTCAAAGTAGCTCATGCTGGCATGAGACCAGTCTGGCTGGCTGCTTGCCTGATTGTCCTTTGCTGAAGACTGCCATGGGAGGGAAAGGTCTAGCCATTCTAAGTAGGGCCTCAGTGTAGTCTTGATTTACATTTCTTTGATATCAAAAAAGTGTTCAATTTTTTTCATGTATGTATTGGCCATTTGTACTTCTTTTAAGAACCATCTGTCCCTGGCGTGGTGGTGTATGCCTTTAATCCCAGCACTTGGGAGGCAGAGGCAGGAGGATCTCTGTGAGTTCAAGGCCAGCCTGGTCTACATAGCAAGCTCCAGGCTAGCTGGGACTAAAGGGAGACCCTTTCTCAAAAAGACAAAAATAGGAACTGTCTGTTTGATTTTTGGCCGCTGTTATTTTGGTGTTTAATTTTTTTTTTTTGAGTATTCCTTGTCAGATGAATTTAAAGTAGTATAAAACAATGTAGAATAAATTATGAAGTTAAAAATTATTAAGATAAAAATAATATGAAGGAAAGGAAGGGACAGGGAAAGAGAAAAAGAAGCAAAGAAAAAGAATTTAAAAAGAAAAATGATGCAAAGAAGAGGGAAACAGGAAAGATCATTTTAAAGTCCAATTACAAAATAAAATTATGTAAATAAAATTAGATAAATAGAAGAGGAATAAAAATAGAAATAAAAATGTATATTTATGGAAGATTTATTTTGGCTCACGGTTTTAGGAGATACAGTTTGCAGTGTTGAGAAAGGCGTCACTGTGTTACATACATTGTATTGGCAGTCAGGAAACAGTGATAAATATTGGTACTCATTCTCTGCCTTTTCCTTTTATTCATTCTGGGATCCCTGCCCATGGGATTATGCCACCCACATGCATGGTGGGTCTTTTCACTTAAACCTCTCTGAAAATTCCCTCACAGACATGTCCAGCTGTAGAACTCCAAGATATGAAGAGTAATGCAGTGGGTTTCTTTTCCATCACTATCCTGCCAAACAGCAGGGGTCACTGTCAGTCCAAACCCCTTTACTGGATTTAAAGCTTCTGAGAACTGTGGGCTTTTCTTGTGGCTAGAACTGCCAATCTGGTCTTACTAGTGCTCTCTGGCTTACCTTGTACTGAGGCTTTGATTTCCTCTCGAAGAAGAGCTGGAGTTGAGCTGTGGGTTGTTTCCACTTTGCTTTTTATCACTTTTCTTTTTCTCTGTGTTTTTCAGCTGCTTTGCCACCTCTTTTTGGATTCTATATATTCTGCTTTGTCTCTTCTCAGGAATATAGTCTCCTTTGTTAAACTCTTCTCATTAATTGAATCAAATAGAGGAAACTTCTCTTTTTTTTCCCTTCACATAAGGAAACTATTGTTTTTCTACTTATATCTTTATCAAAATTGCTATGAAATATAACAATTAGCCAGGCATGGTGGCGCACCCCTTTAATCCTAGCATTAGGGAGGCAGAGGCAAGCAAATCTTTGTGAGTTCAAGGCCAGCCTCGTACAGAGTGAATTCCAGGAAAGTTGGGGCTACAGGGTGACCCTGTCTGGGGCTACAGGGTGACCCTGTCTCAAAAAGACCAAAAATAAAGAAAGAAATATAACCATAATAAAAATCTGCGAGCTGGGTGTGGTGGCACACACCTGTAATCCCAGCACTTGGGAGGCAGAGGCAGGCAGATCTCTGAGTTCAAGGCCAGCCTGGTCTACAGAGTGAGTCCCAGGACAGCTGGGGCTCAGGGAGAACCTGTCTCAAAAAAAAAAAAATAATAATCTCCAAAGTCTAGAATCATACAATGGCTTCAGAATGCACATGATTTAAAAATTATAAAGTGTTTCATATTTTCTGACCTTCACAAACACCTGCACTCATGTGCACATGCCCACTCCCAGACACATATACACATATATACATGTAGCGCCTGAGCTACTGCATTTCCCAAAGGGTCGGGCGAGAGGCTGAGGATTGAAAGAAAGACAGCGGGTCATCTGTGCTGAGGGGATGCCAGATGCCAGTTTATTGAAGAGACAGGGGGCCTTATATACAGACTTACAGCATAAGTGAAAAAAAAAACCAAGGTCAGAGGTTCATGCCCCCAGGCACAGGTGGTTCTCTGGTGTGGGTGGGTCAGGCCTCCGAAGGAGGGTAACAAGAAGTTCCAGCAAGATAAGCACTGGGTCAACAAGCTGGTCAGCAGATCACCTGGGGGCCAGGACCCAACAGATCCCCCTTCTTTATATATTGCATTAGTGGCCTTTGGTAATGCTCTCTGGCATGTCAGAGGCCAACTGTACATTAGGAAGTGACGTCTCAAAACACTTTTTCATGCTTACACTAGGTCTTCGACAACAGGGATTTACTGCCTTATTCCTTGCAAATATTCCATTTTTACAGGCAAAAGGCCTTTATAATTTGGGGGGCTTGAATCCCCCAGCCAACATCTCCTTGGTAAAAAAATCCATTGCTGACATCAGAGCTCTCCTGTATTAACATATTTTGCTCAATTACACAGCTTATAAATTACTATTATATTTGGCTCCAAATAGAGAATTATCCTTTCATAGTTCCCATGCCTATCAGTCAATTAAAGAAGGTAGTTATACCTGTTTTTATAAGAAATTACCACTATTTAACAGTTGGCTCTAATTTACAGTTAGGGAGTGACTTCAGTACCATCGTGTTTTTCTTTTTCCTATAAAGGGGAGAGGTAGGAAGGTTTCTCAGCATCTGGAAGGTAAACTTCATCAGGGCCCACTACAAACAGTTATCCCAAATAGAATTCAGAGAGATGCTCAGTGTCTGTGACTCAGGCAATCTGAGGTTCCTTTTTCTTTAATGTTCAGATGGGTCAGCCTCTCTGCTGGTATTTCCCAGTCCATCCTGCACAGCCAAAAGTTGTGCATTTTCAGGCATTTAGGTTGGTGTTTTTACCTGTGGGAACATACAAATCTCCTCCCATTGTTAGTTTCAAGACCTCAAAATTAAAAATTTATCAAAAGGTTTGGAATATAGAAGGAATATTATACCACCTCCCCCTTTTTGTTTTTAAAATTTTTATGTTTTGACCTATAGATGCCTAAGTTGTATTACACACACCCATAAACAGGAACCAAGGTGTAAGTTTTCATCAAATTTACCCAAATTGTTTTTCATTGACTGTATGAACACAGAAAAATATAGAGATCATTTGTGTACCTTAACCCCAAAGTTGTTGGAAAGTCAATACAGATTACAAATAAAACAATTAACATTTTATATTCCCAATTAGTTCAAATGTATTACCATTTTAAACTGCAAACCTTACAAAGTGGATTTTAATAACTATCTTTCTCCAAGCTCTTGGCCTTCTCCAGGCCTGGCATGAAAACCTGCTTTAAAGATTTTACAATATCTAGCTCTTAATAAAATTTTCTTTTACAGTTCTTATGCCCATCAGTTAATTAAAGACTGGCTAGATATGCCCCATGAGAAGTTGTTACCATCATTACCATCTTGATTTTTTTTTTTTTTGTGGGAGCTTCTAGGAAGCTTCCTTTGTCTAAGGGGAGGGGACACACAGTGCCCACTTTGTGGACATTGTGGGGAACTGGCCTCATTGCGTAGAGGTCAGTCGGTCACTTCTGTGACCTGACCGGAGAGGTAACTTCCTACTCAGGTCCTTATCCTGGGACAACGAGACATGTTTCCCACTCCTGGCTGTAACTTTCCACCTGCCCAAGCCCAGGTTAGGAATTTCACACCAGCTTCCCAGGTTGGTGGTCAGCAAAGGGAGCCTTTTTCCAAACCAACTGGTCAACCAAATGAAATGCAGGCCTCAACACCAGCTACCCACTGGTCATCTGAACAAAATGCAGGCTTAGCCTGTATGTGTGCAAAAAATTTAAAAAGAAAAATGGCGGCCGCGAATTCCGCAATGATGTTAATTGGAATTCAATTTTTTTTAATTTTTAAATTTTTATACCTTTTATTTTTTATTCCCAAATACCCAAAAACTTATTAACACTTTAATACAATGAAAACCTGGTTGCATCTTTGTTTTAGATGTTGAAAGGGCGTAACCAGTAGGTGGCAGTGTAGATCCATTATTTTAAAATTTTTAATAGATAACCCATAACCTTTGTTGAAATTGAATTATGTTTTGGCTGTTTAATATAAATTTGCGTCTTGAGAAGGAAGGGCCACGTTCCAACTCAGAGGCAATGTTTTTACTGGTATCATGGCTGTTAACATTAAAATATACTTAGAACACAAGTACACACATCCATACACACGTGTGCATGCACATACATACACACATACATACATACATAATAAAGATTTATTAGGTTGACCTGTAAGGGAAGAAAGCCATATTGTTTGATGTCCAATGAAAAACATGAAATTTTTATAATTTGTTATAGGGTTATTTTTACATAATTAGAATAAATGTCCTAGTAACTCATAAAACAGCTGAGATCCATATGCCACCTCTTAGGCCCATTTGCAACCACTTGCCTTCAATGAACTATACCTAAAGTTTACTATTCTTTCCCTATCCTGTCCCTTTTGGTTAATAACTCCTAAGCTGTCCCTGTGCTAAGCCTGTCCCTATGCTATTTACAAATCTAAAGATTGAGGATTCCCAAAAGTAGACAGGCCAAAGTTGTTTGTAGTCTTGGAACGATCCATCTTGTCTTGCTATTAAGGACTTTGGAAGAATGATAATTATTCATAATCACAACAATTCCCATTCACTCACACATACACACAGCTTGAAGATGGGCTTAAAGAAACACAAAACAGTTTTATTCAAAAAATTTCTTATTTAAATTAAACCAAAATATCAACTTATATTGTTAAAGAGACTTTTACCAATGTTCCTTAAAAAAAGACAATTTATTGGAGCAAGTTTGTTTTGTTAGAACTTCAAGGCCTGTAAATTCTTCTAGACTTTAAGTTAAACAAGCTGAGATGGATTCGAATTACTTAACTGATACAACTTGGTAGGGTGGAGGGCCACAGTCTGTCTCCTGAGTATTGAAATCAAAGCTGCACTTTTAAAACACAATGAACACTGCCCCAGACTCTTGCCTGAGACTTTATGCTTCCCAGTGAAACACAGTATACTGTAAAGCCAGCCCTTCCCCTACCAGCTATCCGCTGTTTCCAGAGCAGGAGAGGGGCACAGAACAAACATTGGACTAGATTAACCAGAGTATCTACAAACAGCTACAAACTGAAAAATGTAGACTAGGCAGCCCAGAACTCACAGACATCCATTTGGATTAAACGTGTGGGCCACCACCAAGCCTGGAATTTACAAGCTAAATTTGCATCATAGAAGACTGGCCTCTAGGAACACCTCTATGGAATGCTTGCTGCAAATGCTCCAGGGGCACACCAGTCCTTCCAGCCTCGGTGACCTTCGCCACCAGAACTGTGGCCAGAAGGCGGAAGGCAGGCCCCCAGGCTTCAGGGCAGGTTTCAACCACATTTCAAAACCTCCAGCAAACTGAAAGGAGAGGAAGGACTCCTCTCACAATTTCTCTGAATACCCACCACCTGGGAAGGCCGGGGAAGCAACAGATACCCCCAATCCAGGGAAGCCAAAACACCCACGGGCTGCATAATCGTGTCCTGCCAAGTGGGTGAAAACCCACAAGAGAATGCAAGCTTCCCAAAGCCTATCAGAGAAAGGGTCTCCAGCACACAGGCCAAGTCTCCATCAGCGCCATCCACAGGCTCACCACCAGAGTCAATAGGAGAATTCCCTCTGCATTCATCCTTAGCCCATGCCTTCACTGATTCGGAGATGCTAAACTTTCTCCATGCCACAACTTGAAACACAACAGCCACAGCAAACCACAGCACATAGTCAACAAACACATACCATACATCACAAAACAATTCCTCCTGGAACATAGCTTCCTTGAAAGTGTAATTTCCCATCTTGCAGAGATTCTAGCTTACCAAACTGGTCTCCACGCCCCACGTTGGTGTCGCCATTTGTGGGGTCCCTGCCGGGATACTATCAGGTCCCTCTTTCTTTACAGGGAATCAGGGACTAGTTTTTTATAAGGTTTTTATGAACTCTTTAGCTGTCTTATGTTTAATTCCTGTGCCTTATTTCTTTAAAAGTTCAACCGGTTGCTTTGCCAAAAGAGAATGAGAACTAAGGCACCCATTTCCAATTCGCCCGCTCCTTACCTTATCTGAAGTGCTGGCCAGCCTTCTCGGGCAATCCTTCAGCAGTCTTCCCTTTCCCGATCTCGGTGGGACCTCCACTTGTAGCCCTGCGCTACTGCATTACCCAAAGGGTCGGGCGAGAGGCTGAGGATTGAAAGAAAGACAGCGGGTCATCTGTGCTGAGGGGATGCCAGATGCCAGTTTATTGAAGAGACAGGGGGCCTTATATACAGACTTACAGCACAAGTGAAAAAACCGAGGTCAGAGGTTCATGCCCCTAGGCACAGGTGGTTCTCTGGTGTGGGTGGGTCAAGCCTTCTCCATCAGGCCTTCTCCGAAGGAGGGTAACAAGAAGTTCCAGCAAGATAAGCGCTGGGTCAACAAGCTGGTCAGCAGATCACCTGGGAGCCAGGATCCAACATATACACATAGTTAGAAATAAAAATCTTTAAAAAACATCACATGGGATGGGGGGGTTCTGCAAGAGCACTAGCTGCTCTTTCAATTCTCAGCACTGATATGCTGGCTAACAACCACTTGTAACTCATTCCAGGGGATCTCATGCCCTCTTCTGATCTAAGTGGGCACTGCACAGCAAGGGTGCACTTACATACATGCAGGCAATACACTCAAACACAGAAAATAAAATTAATAAAATTGTTTTTGGTCTTTTTGAGACAGGGTCTTCCTGTAGCCCCAGCTGTCCTAGAACTTGCTGTGTAGACCAGGCTAGCTTTGACTCACAGAGATACGCCTGCCTCTGCCTCCTGAGTGCTGGGATTAAGGACTGCCCCACCACACCCAGAAAAATTAATAAAATAGAGACCTTCTCTGCTGCCAGTTATCATAGGCTGTTTAAAGTTAGAAAACTGAATAGAAACACTGAATATTGTAGAAATGCACTTTGCTCAGTAATACTTGAGTTGTTGCAATATTAGACTACCCATTTGATTGTTACAGAAAATCCTTAACTGTAATTGATGGTTGTTGCCATAATAGTATATTGCCTGTATTTCTACCTCTAGTAATGGGCTTTATGTGCTAGATTTCAATATCGTTGAGCCTGGGCAAGTGCACAAGTCTTTTATTTTATTTTATTTATTTATTTATTTATTTATTTTTATGTGTATGAATGTACTGTCTGCATGTAGGTTTGTGCACCTGTGTCGTGCAATGCTGTGGAGGTCAGAAGAGAGTGTCAGATTCCCCTGGAACTGGAGTTAAAGACAGTTCTCAGCCGCCATGTGGGTGCTGGGGATCGAAC
>VZQC01005780.1:8110480-8122057 GCA_009823505.1 Rhizomys pruinosus | reverse complement strand
ATTTATTTATTTGTCTTTTTCGAGACAGGGTCTCCCTGTAGCCCCAGCTGTCCTGGAACTCACTCTGTAGACCAGGGTGGCCTTGAACTCACAAAGATCCACCTGCCTCTGCCTCCCGAGTGCTAGGATTAAAGGCTGTGCACCACCAAATCCAGCTTATTCTTGCCTTTCTAATTGCAGAAGTGCCCCAGGCTGGCTTCTGTTCTTGACCTAAGGGTTTGGCTCTGTACACCACATTCATCCTTTTTAGCCCCACATGACCTCGAATTCACTACGTAGACCGGGCTGGCCTTGACCTCATGGAGATCTGCTTATCTCTGCCTCCCAAGTGCTGGGATTAAAGGCGTGTGCTGCCACACCCAGCTCTTTTTTCTTTTCTTTTTTTTAAATTCCATCTATTTTTTATGTGTACGAATGTACTGCCTGCATGCAGGTCTGCGCACCCGTGTCGTGCAATGCCGCAGACGTCAGAACAGGGTCTCAGATTCCCATGGAACTGGAGTCAAAGACGGTTCTCAGCTGCCATGTGGGTGCTGGGGATCAAACCCGGGTCCTCTGCAAGAGCAGTCGGCGCTCCCAACTGCCAGACCATCTCTTCAGCCCCTCTTTTTGCTTCTTAAAAAATATTTTATGTGGGTGGGTGTTTTTCCAATGTGTATGGAAGTGCACCACATGTGTGTCTAGTGCCCATGTAGTTCTGAAGAGGGTATTGGCTCCCTTAGAACTGAATTACGGACATTTGTTTGCTGCCATGTGGGTGCTGGGAACCAAACTCAAGTCTTTTGTAGAAGCAGCCAGTGCTGGTATCCACTGAGCTATCTCTCTAGCCCCCTTTTCTTTTGTCTTAAAAAAAAGTTTATTAGCCAGCTCCATGGCGCATGCCTTTAATCCTAGCACTTGAGAGGCAGAGGCAGGTGGATCTTTGTGAGTTCAAGGCCAGCCTGGTCTACATAGCAAGTGCCAGGACAGCCAAAGCTACAGGGAGACCCTGTCTCAAAAAGACAAAAAAAAATTATTTTTTATGTGTATCAGTGTATTCCCTGCATGTGTGTAAGTGCTCTCACTTTGCAATGCCTACGGAAGTCAGAAGATGTTGGATGCCCTGGAACTAGATGTTTGTTACCTGCCATGTAGGTGCTGGGAATTGGTCCCAGATCCTCTGCAAGAACAGTCAGTGCTCTTAACTGGGGAGCCATGTCTCCAGCTCCCTCTTCTTTTGTCTTAAACAGTGTACTTTCTTTCTCCCGTGAAGTTGTAAGATCCCCTAAGTTACTGCACTCTCTCCCTCTTACTTCCCCTATTCTCCCACACCTTTTCAGAGAGTCCCTTTTGGTAAACTTTCCATTAATCATGCTAATTTCAGTATGCCATCTGTTTCCTGGCAGGACCCTGACTGATGCAGATGAGGTCTTAATTTTCAAAGAATTAGAATACAATGAAATAAGCCTAACAAAATATGACTAAATGTGATTCAATTTACCTCTCTCTGATTAATCTAGGCTCTTGCCATGCTTTCAGATAATCGTCATGAACTGAAGTCTTCAGAGAATCATAGACATACAGAATACTAACTAGCAGAATACTAACTAGCAGTTATTCATTACTTACTGTGCCCCAGTGCTATGTTAAGCATGTGTTATATGCATTATTTCACTTGGTCTCCTCAGCAATCCTATGAAGCAGGCAACATTTTGTTGTTGTTGTTGTGGTGGTGGTGGTGGTGGTTTTTTTTTGTTTTTTTGTTTTTTGTTTGTTTGTTTGTTTGTTTTGAGAGAGGTTTCACATATCCCAGACTGGCCTTAAACTTGCTAATCATCATCATCATCATCATCATCATCATCATCATCATCATCATTGCCAAGGATGACCTTGAACTTCTGACCCTACTGCCTCCACCTCCAAGTGGTGGGATTACAGGGTGCACCACCACACCCACTTCATTCTGTGCTCTTTAATGTCAATCACTTGGTCTTCTAGCTAGAATTTATTGCTTATTTGAGAGAATTGCTTATTTCTAGAAGAAACTATTGCTTATTTGAGAGCAGGAAATTTAGAGTGCATCAGGAATGTGGGGTTGTAATGCCTAGAATTCTAGTGCTTTTGAGGTGGAGGCAGGAAGATCAGTAGTCAGCTACATAAATTTGAGGCTAGACTGATCTATAAAGAAACCCTGTCCACCCTCATCCTAAAAGAAAACCTAAAAGAAAAAAGACCACAGAGTAACTCAGAAACCTAAAAAAGGAAGCAGTTGTAGAAAGAAGATCTTGGCCTCAGGTCACTGCCAGATGTTTACAGTGGGACTTCAAGGATGCATTAATTAGCTGCTGTTCTCGGAGAGACAAAAAGGCAAGAATAAAAAGGCCCCAAGTAAAAAGCAAAATTTCCCACTTTCTAACAATCATACCCTAGCTTCTTAGAGCCTGACCCAGTGACTCATGATGCCTTATACAAACAATTAGGTCCTGACCTCTACTGTCACCTGGGGCATCACTTCAAATAGTTCTGAACAAGCAACATTTTAAGATTTACTCCCTCAAACTGCCCCCCTGAACTCTATTCAAATACAATCCTGCACAATTGGTTCAGGAGGCAAAACTAGGTAACTTCTTTTTTTTTGTCTCTTTTTTCTTTTCTCCTACTAGGTAACTTCTAACTGCCAAAAATGGACCCCATTCCGTCTTGGAGGGATTTAAGGTGGGTGGTCCTCTGAAAAGGACAGACTTTTGATGTTGAAGGTTTTCTCACAGGTCCAATGCTTTCTCATGCCCTAGAGCTCTGCCTCTCTAAGACTGGTTCTTCTGAAGGAAAGGGAGGGGCCAGAGGCCAATCAATCAGCCAGACAACCTTGTCTGAATAAGGGGGAGGAGCCAGGGGCATATAAATGGACGGCAGGTGATGGTGGCTCACTCTGGCCATTTTGGCATCTTGGGCAGAGGTCACCAAGTCCATGCTGAGACTTTGGATGGACATGAGGGAATGGGTTTGCTGCTCAGCCTGTAAGTGATATTAATTTACCTCCAATCACTCTGTAAGCAAGCCTGAGTAAACTGACTAGACTTTTCTGGATCGGGGTTTCCAGAGCCTTTCCATGTTTTGCCTGGGAACCACAGGTGGCAGAGGCTGGACACTACATGTGTGGGACCTTCTGGGGAGGAATCTCTGTGACAAGGGGGTTGGGGATTCACCATCTACAGTGTCTATTCTTTATTAAAACTTTTATATCACTTCTGGTCTGGTCAATTTATTTACCCTGTACCTAGACCTCATCAGCCCCTCTCTGACTCTGCTCTGAGCAAAGCCTGAATCTGTACATTTGGCTGGTACAATCAAAAAGTTTGCTTTGTTGTTCTCTGCTTCTCCTTGCTCTATTTGCATCTCACTCCTACCCCATAGTCACTACCTGCCCACTTGCCTATGTCTTCATGCTCACAAATTAAGAAAGTGTATCACAGGTGATGATTCCATGAAATGTTTTCTAAGTAATAATCAGGTAATTTCACACTAAAATCACAGTGTAATACTACTCCCCACCCATAAGAGCAACTGAAATGAAAAAAGACTGGAAATACCACTGGTCTTAGTTTCATTTCTGTTGCTGTGATAAAGTACCCTATTAAAAGCAACTTAGGGGGGCTGGAGAGATAGCCTAGCGGTTAAGAGCGCCGACCGGTCATGCAGAGGACCCGGGTTCGATCCCCAGCACCCACATGGTGGCCGAGAACCGTCTGAAACTCCAATTCCAGGAGAACTCCAGTTCCGGGGGAATCCGACACCCTCTTCTGACCTCCACGGCGTTGCACGACACGGGTGCACAGACTTGCATGCAGACAGTACATTCATACACATACAGAAATAAATAAAATTAAAAAAAAAGCAACTTAGAGGAGAAAGGGTTTCTGTTAGATCACAATTCCAGGTTACAGACCATTGTGTGAAGTCAAGTTGGAAGGAAATTGAGGAAGCTGGTCACATCACATCCATCATCAAGAACAGAGAGAAATGAATGCATAGGTGTTCACCTGTTTGCTTGTGGTCAACTCGAGTTCTCCTCTCTGCATGGTTCATGACTCTCTGCCTAGGGAATGGTGCCACCCATAGTGGGCTGTGCCCTCCCACATCAATTAATTTAGTAAAGATAATCCCATACAGACATGCCCACAGGAAAACTTGATGTAGACAGCCCCTCATTAAGACTCTTTTCTCGGGCTGGAGAGATGGCCTAGTGGTTAAGAGCACCGACCGCTCTTACAGAGGACCCGGGTTCGATCCCCAGCACCCACATGGCGGCCGAGAACCGTCTGAGACTCCAATTCCAGGAGAACTCCAGTTCCAGGGGAATCCGAGACCCTCTTCTGACCTCCGCGGCATTTCACGACACGGGTGCACAGACCTGCATGCAGACAGTACATTCATACACATACAGAAATAAATAAAATTAATAAAAAAAAATTTTTAAGACTCTTTTCTCAGGTTGTGTCAAGTTGATAAATAAAGCTAACCATCATACCATATATTGATGAAGACATGAATATATTAGATGTTTTGTGTGCTAGCTTCGGCAGCACATATACTAAAATTGGAACAATACAGAGAAGATTAGCATGGCCCCTGCGCAAGGATGATACGCAAATTCGTGAAGCGTTCCATATTTTTCAGTGCTATTACTTCGCTCCTCCTCTGCAACAAGGTGAAGCGTCTCTCATTGGTAGAAAATCCTTTGAAGAACCAAGGGATGCGGATCTTGTGTGAAGCCTTGAAAAAAAAAAAAAATAGATGTTTTGTATAGTATTGGTAGCAATGTAAAGCCATACACTACTTTGGAAAACTATTTGCCAGTATTTACTAAGGCTGAATGTAGGTATACCCTAATGTTCAATTTATACCACGTATAGATATTTAATCTACAGAATCTCTCCTATATGTGCATAAGATACTCACATATGCACCAGATAGATAGATAGATAGATAGATAGATAGATAGATAGATAGATAGATAGATATAAAAATTTTTATGGAGCATATGATGTGTGTGAGTGTGGGGCATGAGGGTGCCATAGTGAATGGGTGTCAGAGGACACTTTTCAGGGGTTGTTTCTCTCTTTCCACCTTGTTGAGGCATGGTCTCTTGTTTCTGCTGCTGTGTTGTGTACTCCAGACTAGCTGCTCCACAAGCTTCCAGGCCATTCTAGTTCTGCTTCCCCTCACTGCAATTCTGGGATTACAGAAGTATGTCATTTGCATCTAGCTTTTTTTTTTATATTCAGGAATTTTCTTTTTTTCTATTTTCTTTTCTTTTCTTTTATTATTTTTATTTTATTTTTTGAGACAGGGTCTCCCTATAGCCCCAGCTGGCCTGGAACTCACTTTGTAGACCAGGCTGGCCTTGAACTCACAGAGATCCTCCTGCCTCTGTCTCCTGAGTGCTAGGATTAAAGGTGTGGGCCACCATGCCCAGCTTAAAGACACCCACCATGTAGGTGCTGGGAATCAAACCTGGGTCCTCTGGAAGAGCAGTTGGTGCTCTTAACCGCTGAGCCATGTCTCCAGCCCCAGCATCTAGCTTTTTAAAAAAAAAAAATTTCTTATTAATTTTATTTGTTTCTGTATGTGTATGAATGTACTGTCTGCATGCAAGTCTGTGCACCCGTGTCGCACAATGCCGCGGAGGTCAGAAGCGGATGTTGGATTCCCCTGGAACTGGAGTTCTCCTGGAATTGGAGTTTCAGAGGGTTCTCGGCTGCCATGTGGGTGCTGGGGATCGAACCCGGGTCCTCTGCAAGAGCAGTCGGCGCTCTTAACCGCTAGGCCATCTCTCCAGCCCCGCATCTAGCTTTTTATGTGGGTTCTGGAAATTGAACTCAGACCATCATGCTTTATTGGCTGGACCATTTCACCATCATGTGTATATGAGAGAGACAGTGGAAGATTTTATGATAACAAATTGAAAGCAAGCTAAATTATCATCAACAGAATGAGTATAAAATTATGGTACTTATACTATGAGATTCCATATAGCAATTAAAATTAATGAATTATAGATACATGTAGCAATATAGAGCTAGAGAAAAATGTGCCAAAATACATTATTGAAGAGGGAAATTTAAAAAAATACAGTAAAATATAAAAATAACCAATTACATGTGATATTGTTTATGGTGCATGCAGATAGTAAAATATAGCTTTTTGGTGTTCTTCCTCCCTTGACCACTGCTAGTGACTGCAGATTCCCTGGAGTGCTCCAGCCAGCTGGTCAGCTCTCCAGGTCCTAGAGGTGGAAGGGAGGGGGAGGGGGAGGGAGAAGGTACTGGGAAGCCTAGCCGGGATGGGGGGGTGGGGGGGTGCGGGGAGGTGGACTCAATAAGAGTCTTGAGAAATTCCATGGGGGAATAACTCAACTTTATTTTTACAACCAGGGTATTTATAATTATCAAGGACCTTGGGGTGGGAATGGGGTTGGGCCATAGAGAGAATTACAAGCATAGGTGTGTACTCCAGGATCACTACAAGGAATTAGTGGACAATGCTTCTTTTGCCTAAAGGCATCAAAAGGCAGTTGGCACGGGCAAGGTTCCAAACGTGAGCAGGGAATTCAAGCAGGGGATCCAGGCCAGAAATGCGAATGCGCTGGGTGTAGAGAAAGTAAGAATAAACAATTTTATATTTATGATCCATGCATATATTTATAGTATATGAATACATAGTAAGTGGAAAATTGTTCTCACTAAGCACATAGTACCACCAACTGCCGCAGAACTGAGAGTGAGCCATTTTTTCTCATCTACAACACGAGACTAAGAAGTAGAGGCTTATGCCGGGGCATGGTGGAGTAATTCTTATATCCCAGCACTCAGGAATGGCAGAGCAAGGCAGGGCGGATCCCTGTGAGTTTTCAAGTCCAGCC
Organism: Rhizomys pruinosus; assembly: GCA_009823505.1. NCBI lineage: Eukaryota > Metazoa > Chordata > Mammalia > Rodentia > Spalacidae > Rhizomys > Rhizomys pruinosus. The sequence goes on along the minus strand of VZQC01005780.1, from coordinate 8,115,156 downwards.
TGGTCTACATTAGAGAGTTCCAGGACAGCTGGCTGCAGGAGACCTTGTCTCCAAAAAAAAAAAGACAAAAAAAAAAAAAAAAAAGAAAGAAGAGCAGAGGATTTTGGTAATCACAGCATGTGCATAATGATGAACTCTCCAGTAGCTAAGCCCTGTACAGCCTAGGACACATTCTGGAAGTTTGCGGAGTTGGAGGAATTAATAGTGTTAGTCTTTTTCGTAGGAAGGCAAAGGGTAAGGTTTCTATAAACTTTTTTTCCACATCTTCACTTTCTGTTTCCTGGCCAGGAATACTGAGTTTGACCTTGCTCGGGCGTATCAATAAAACAGGACTGGAAACATGAGTAAGTAGGTGAATGTTTTGACCTAAACCTGAACTCCTCCAGCACTTCCTAAGTCAGGTTGACATAGCTCTGAGGCAGCAGCTGAAGAGACAAAATCCAAACCAGGGGAACCAAAAAGCTGTAAGTGGTCATTCAAGTATTCTGGAAAATGAAAGACAGTACATCTTTCCTGATCTGCTGTGGTGGCTTATATCTCAGTTATTTGGCAATTGCCTTCAAATGCCCTAAACTGTTAAGGTATTTGAAAATCTATTACGCGGTAATGTGAAATACAGAGCAAATTTTAGAAAATGAGAGGACAAGGGGCTGGAGAGATGGCCTAGCGGTTAAGAGCGCCGACCGCTCTTGCAGAGGACCCGGGTTCGATCCCCAGCACCCACATGGCGGCCAAGAACCGTCTGAAACTCCGATTCCAGGAGAACTCCAGTTCCAGGGGAATCCGAGACCCTCTTCTGACCTCCGCGGCATTGCACGACTCGGGTGCACAAACTTGCATGCAGACAGGACATTCACACATACAGAAATAAATAAAATTAATAAAAAAAAATAATGAGAGGACAAGCCGGGCGTGGTGGCACATGCCTTTAATCCTAGCACTTGGGAGGCAGAGGCCGGCAGATCTTTGTGAGTTCAAGGCCAGCCTGATCTACAGAGCGAGTTCCAGGACAGCTGGGGCTACAGGGAGACCCTGTCTCGGAAAGACCAAAAGAAAAAAAAAATGAGAGGACAGTTTTTCATCAGTTGTTTCTATTCTTTGGAGTTTGCTTTTGCAGCCTGACCCATTTTTTTTAATCTATCTGATCAAACAAAGACTCAACAAGAAGAACCTTGGAAGATGTTTGGGTAACTAGGTACACCATAACTTTAAACAAATCAATTAACTTCTTTGAACTTCAAATACCTCATCTATGAAATAGAGATAATGCTGATTCAGTATCCTTTATCTGAAATGTCCAGGACCATGTTTTCAAGTTTCATAGTTTTAACGATTTTGTAATATTTATTTACATAGACTTTACCAGTTAAGCGTCCCTAATCTTAGAATATGACATTCAAAATGCTTGAAAACAATAAAATGCTTCTGGTGTTCAAAAAGTTTCAAATTTCAAAACATTTTGGATTTATGGATTATACATGCTCAATCTATAGTAGTGTATCTCCCTGATATGTTGATTGAGGTACATGAAGCACTTAGACAGATACCTGGTACAAGGTAAATAAGTAATAAGTAAATTAATATAGATTATTTTTTGATACAGTACCATTGAAGCAAAGGAAGATAGCTTTTTGAGAAGAGGTGAGTCTACATAATGCCAAATGTAGCTCAGGGTCAAGGAGGATGAGCATTGAGAAATGGCAAGGTTTCTGAGAATTGACTAGATATACTGAATGATATTTACATTTGAGATTTATCTTCTGGGTTCCTTTTTTTGTACTAGAAATGGGAATCAGAGTTAAGAAAACCCATCACTTTTTGTGCTCAGGATAGATATTTAAGTTCAAAGCAGGCGATGTTTACAAAAAGGAAACATAGAAGATAGCTGCAACTGTGACAGGCAGAGTAGACTCTTTCTGCTCTTGTCCACTAGAATGTTCTATGATGTGGAAGTGTTCTGTATCTGCATTATCAAATGCACATGTTTCTCCTGAACACTTGAAATGTGGCTAATTTGACTGTAGAACTGAAATTTTTTTTTTTTTTTTTTATTTTTGAGACACGGTCTCTCTGTAGCCCCAGCTGTCTTGGAACTCACTCTGTAAACCAGGCTGTCCTGGAACTCACAGAGAGCCACATTCCTCTGCCTCCGAAGTGCTGGGATTAAACGTGTGCACCACCATGCCCATGGAACTGAAATTTTATTTAATTAATTTATTTATTTATCTTCTATGTATATGAATGTACTGTCTGCATGTAGGTTTGTGCACCCGTGTCGTGCAATGCCGCGGAGGTCAGAAGAGGGCGTCGGATTCCCCTGGAACTGGAGTTAAAGATGGTTTTCAGCCGCCTTGTGGGTGCTGGGGATTGAACCCGGGTCCTCTGCAAGAGTAGTAGGCGCTCTTAACCGCTAGGCTATCTCTCCAGCCCCACCCGGAACTGAAATTTTAATTTTACTAGCTCTTACTTAGTTTCAATTTACATGTCCACATGTGGTTGATGGCTGTCATAATAGATAATGCAGCTCTCACTGCCCCTTGAAAAACCTTCAGTCTAATTAGGGAAACAAAGCACATGCTCTTGAGATCAGTTAAATAGCAAAAGAACTGGCATCAGACAGTAGGGGCTTAATTGCTCAGGAAAAAAAATCCCCTCAGCTAGAGAATTTGAGTCTTCAGACCAGGTGAAACTTGGGCTTGACCCACAGGGTCAGGATATGAGAAAACAAGGTAGGAATTTATTCCAGGTGGTTAGAAGAGGTAAGCAAATGCTTGGAGATGGAATCACTTACAAATGAGAAATTTGATAATGACTATTGTAAAATAGAGCATTAATACTACAAGTTACCTGAGTTTGGAGCAGCAGACTACCCTGAATCCTAAGACAAAGAACTGTAGCTGTCCACATAAGCCAGTATTCTGCAAAATGTCCTTTAAGCACATATTCCCAGAACTACCTCAATATACTAAATCAAAATTTCTGGCTTGGAGCCTGGGAAATCAGTATTTTAAGTGTATATGGTTCACATTCAAGTTGAAGATCTATTAGATAAGGAGAAGGGGGTCCTTTGAAGCTTTTGGTCAAAGGAGTGATGGCAGAGAGAATTGTTTCAGGAAGTTTAATAAAGAAGAAAGGTGTAGGATGTAAGCTAGAGGAAGGAAAGCAGTCAGGTATGTGTTACAGGAGTTCAGCTGTGGACTTCCCAAGTTGTCTTTTTTTTTAGACTGATATACTTAGAATTGTCAGCTCAATTACTAAGATTTCTCTGCAAGGCTATTTGCATTTTCAACATCATTTTCTGTTTTAAATGACTAAGACCCAGGCACCAGAGACTGACTTCTTGGCTTCAAATCTCAGCTCTACTATATAAACTTTTAGGATAGACAAATGTATTAACTTTTTCTGTGCTTTCAGGTCCTTATCTTTAAGCTGGAGTCCATCCTGGATCCTAGGTCATAAGGACACTGCCAGTATCAAATTGGTTCATTAAGGATCTGTTAGTTTGGAATAATCCAATTTGTATAATAGAACTAGATAACTACATTGCACAAAATATTTTGAATTTGTACACTCAACACATTAGAATATTAGGGTTTTTTGCCTAATGAATTGTGTTTCAAACCATACTGTTTCACTTAATTTAACATATGATTGACCAAAGTATATCTAAAAAGTAAGTGAATTGTTCTCACCAAATGTATGAACCTATGGTTAGTTCTTGGTTATGAATTTTTTTGTATTTTTGAATTTTTGAGACAGGGTCTCCCCGTAGCTCCAGCTGTCCTGGAACTCACTATGTAGACCAGGCTGGCTTTGAACTCACAGAAATCCACCTGCCTCTGCCTCCCAAGTGCTGGGATTAAAAGTGTGTGCCACCACTCCTGGCTTTTTTCTATGAATTTTATGTCTTTACAAATCTCACTCTCAAGCCGGGCGTGGTGGTGCATGCCTTTAATCCTAGCACTCGGGAGGCAGAGGCAGGTGGATCTTTGTGAGTTCAAGGCCACCCTGGTCTACAGAGTGAGTTCCAGGACAGCTGGGGCTACAGGGAGACCCTGTCTCGAAAAGACCAAAAATAAAAAAAATAATAATAAATCTCACTCTGTTGCTATAAGCTTTCAGTATATGCTGCTTATGATGTTTATTTTAGAAGACCGAAAATGATTCTTCGTTTTTTTTTTTTTTCCCAGAGGTTAAACCAAGTAGGAGAAGTCAGGGGTTCTAAACACATGACTTAGTAATGACCAAAGATGGGGGCTGGAGAGATGGCCTAGCGGTTAAGAGCGCCGACCGCTCTTACAGAGGACCCGGGTTCGATCCCCAGCACCCACATGGCGGTCGAGAACCGTCTGAAACTCCAATTCCAGGAGAACTCCAGTTCCAGGGGAATCCGACACCCTCTTCTGACTTCCGCGGCATTGCACGACACGGGTTCACAAACCTGCATGCAGACAGTACATTGATACACATACCGAAATAAATAAAATAAAAATAAAAATTAAAAAAAAATAGCAATAACAGTCGGGCATGGTGGCACGCACCTTTAATTTTAGCACTTGGGAGGCAGAGGCAGGTGGATCTTCGTGAGTTCAAGGCTAGCCTGGTCTACAGAGTGAGTTCCAGGATAGCTGGGGCTACAGGGAGACCCCGCCTCAAAAAGACCAAAAAAAAAAAAA
>VZQC01005780.1:8073976-8088506 GCA_009823505.1 Rhizomys pruinosus | reverse complement strand
CATTTTTAGCTATAAGTGATAATCCATGAGTACAAGCATCCTTCATGCAAAACCTATCTGCAGGCTGTTGTGCCCAAACACCTACAGCCCCACCATCCAGTGGGGGGTGACAGGTTGTTTGTTCAATCAAGTTGATCAAATGAGTGTCCAGACTACATTGCTGTAGTTTCACCATTCACCCCAATCGCAGCCCTTACATTCTACCATGCCCCCTCTTCCGCAGATTGTTCCCTAGGCTTAGAAAAGGGGCACAGGTGGATGAGAAGCAAAACAGTCCACTCTCTCTGGAGCTGTTGTCTTGGACTCTGGTCAATTCTGGCTGTTTCCTTTCTTGGGCGCATTGTTAATTGTTAAGCTATCTCTCCAGCCCTCAATTTCTCCATTTTAATAAGCAATAAGTACACAAAAAATTTATTCCATTGATAGAGATTGCATGAAATTAGTTAGGCTATGGGGTTTTATATGACCAGGCACTTTCATATTGGAAGGTGATAATCTCCATTTTGTTAAAATTTAAATGTATTTCAATAAAATTTGAAAATGTTCATATTTTGTAAGGCTTATTTCTAGGTGTTCCATCCATTTTTTTTTGTCTTTTTGAGATCCCTGTAGCCCCAGGTGGCCTGGAACTCACTATGTAAACCAGGCTGCCCTTGCACTTACAGAGATTCTCCTGCCTCTGCCTTTGCCTCCTGAGTGCTGGGATTAGAGGTGTGTTCCATTCATTTTAAAATAAATAACCTTTCTTTCTTTTTTTTTTTTTTTTTTTTTTTTGAGACAGAGTCTCCCTTTAGTCCCAGCTGGCCTAGAGCTCACTATGTAGGGCAGGCTGGCCTTGAACTCAGAGCGATCCCCCTGCCTCTGCCTCCTGAGTGCTGGGATTAAAGGTGTGCACCACCATGCATAGCCTAAGAGGGTTCTTAGCTGCCATGTGGGTGCTGGGAATTGAACCCAGGTCCTCTGCAAGAGCAGTCAGTGCTCTTAACCACCGAGCAATCTCTCCAGCCCATAACCTTCCTTTCTAAGTGCCAAGGTAAACCTACCTACTATGATTTCAGAAATGAGGAAAGAAGAGGAAGAGCAGACCTGCCTGATGGAACAAGTTTCTGAGTGAATATTAAATGAGTAAGAGCTTTCCTTTTGGATTAGTATTCTTCAGGACTCTAACTTTCCATGAAAGCTTTCAATTTAATATTATTATTATTATTAATAGCAGTAGTAATAGTACTATAACCACTGTTATTTGACATAAAGGAAGAACAGAAAGGGGCCCATATATCACCTGTAAAAAGGCTTAGAGTTTAGGTAAGGGAGACATCTGGCCTGTCTATGCCGCTCCTTTTTAATGTATAGTATAGTATGGATCCCATGGATCTGAAAAAGGTTTAAAGTTCAGAGATTCTTTAAGTACACCAAAGTGTGAGGGAGATGAATTGTCAGTGCTGATGATAACCACAAGTAACTCTATAATATCTCAGCAAATTGGGAAACTAAGGCACATAGATATTCAATGAGTTCTACAAGCTCCTGCATGCCTGAATCAAGGATTCCTAATCCTAAGTATCTGTGTTGCTGCTCTAAGCTCAGAGGTCTTCATTATTCTACGAACATCCATCAAGCACTTACTGTATTTCTGGTGCTGTGTGTTAGCTTGTGAGGATACAGCAATGAACAAAATAGATATGATCCCTTCTGTCATCATGAGAGTTCTAGTACAGTTTTTGATGCATGCAACTGGAGTGAATCATTGTAGAAAATTAGTTTCTTGAAGCTACACATTAAAGATGGTACTTCAGGGACTGAGAGATGGCTTAGCAGTTAAGAACACTTGCTGTTCCTCCAGAGGACTTGGGTTTGATTCTCAGCAACCACATGGTCAACAACCATCTATCTGTAACTCTAGTTCCAAGGGATCCAACACCCTCTTCTAGCCTCTGCAGGGCATTGCACATGCAGGCAAAACACTCATACACATAAAATAAAAATCATAAATATAGAAGGGACTTCAATTAGAAAGGGCATTGTTTATAAGTCTTACAAGATTACATTTTTTCCAGATAGTTCTTTTACTTTCTCATTTACTACTCTTTCATAAGGCTGTTCCACCAGAAACAGCTCTATTACCTTTATATATGATAGTTCTAAAACATACTCCTTTTGAAAAGTTTGTTTATATATTTGTATGATTATTAAATTTTTGCATTGTATATTTACCCAAAATTGCTAATCAGAAACTTAGAAAATAGAAAAATATAGAAGGATCGGTTTTATTATTTTGATTTGCTGACTACTGTGGTGCTTGTGATGAAATCCAGTGATTTTATGCATTATGCTATGCCAATACTTTGTCATATACCCAGCCCAAAATATATTAAAAAACTGATACAAAATTTATCACATTAAAGGAGATTTTTTGATTAATTTCTTTCCATTTTCTTTGTGTGCAAGTGACATTTTGTTCTATTATATCTATATATATTTTCAGGTTTATAATATGATTTTTAAATTTTATTTATTTTTTTATGTGTATGAATGTACTGTCTGCATGTAGGTTTGTGCACCCGTGTTGTGCAATGCCGCAGAGGTCAGAAGAGGGTGTCAGATTCCCCTGGAACTGGAGTTAAAGACAGTTCTCAGCCGCCATGTGGGTGCTGGGGATTGAACCCAGGTCCTCTGCAAGAGCAGTTGGCGCTCTTAACCCCTAGGCCATCTCTCCAGCCCTGCTATTTTTATTTTTTATGTGTACGAGTCTAATCCCTGCATGTGTTTGAGTGTACCTGTGCCATGCACTGGTCGTGGAGATCAGAAGAAGGTGTTGGATCCCCTGAAACAGTAGTTACAGACAGTTGTTAGCTGCCATGTAGGTGCTGGGAATCAAACTGGTTATCTGCCATATAGGTGCTAGGAATCGAACCCGGGTCCTCTGCTAGAGCAGTCAGTGCTCTTAACTTCTGAGCCATCTCTCAGCCTCCATAATATGGTGTTTTGATATGTATACCACCTTATATAATTACTATTTGTATATTTGAACTTTTTTTAGAAAATTATATTAGAGCTCTCAAAATTATTCATCTTATAACAGAATGTTCCCTTTAACAAAAATCCCAGTTCCTCCCAAGCGCCCCCTCCCAAGCCCCAGTCCTTAGAAAACAGTTTCCTATTCTATTTCTTGGAATCCAACTTTTTGAACCTCCACATATAAATGAGGTAATCCATCATTTTTCTTTCTGGGTCTGGCTCATTTCGCCTAGTATAATATAATGTCCTCCAGGTTCATCCACTTTATTACAGTGAGAGGATTTCCTTCATTTTATTGTTGACTAATACTCAGTTGCCTGCATACACCACATTTTCTTCACCATAGCATCTATAACATACATTTAGATTATTTCAGTTATTTTCATATATTAGCTGTTCTGGATCATCATGGTACAGTGAACATAACAGTGCAAACATCTCTTTGAGATCCTGATTGCCTTTTCTTTAAGTATGTACTCAGTAGTGGAATTGCTGGATCACATGGTAGTTCTATTTTTTTTTTTTAATTAGTAACTTAAAATTTTTTTTTTATTTTTTTATGTGTATGAGTGTACTGTCTGCATGTAGCTTGGTGCACCCATGTCGTGCAATGCCACGGAGGTCAAAAGAGGGCATTGGATTCCCCTGGATCTGGAGTTAAAGATGGTTCTTATCCGCCATATGGGTGCTGGGAATCGAACCTCGGTCCTCTGCAAGAGCAGTCAGCGCTCTTAACTGCTGAACCATCTGTCCAGCCCTGGTAGTTCTGTTTTTAATTTCTTTAGTTAACCCCCATACTATTTTCTGTACTGACTACCAATTTACACTCTATCTGTGGATAAGAGTTTTATTTTCTCCATATCTTTGCCATATTTAAAAAAATCATGGCCACTGTGTCAAAGAACTAACTGAAACGGTGAACTTATGCTCAAAACAGTAAACTTCTGTATCGAGAATTTTGAGAGAGACTGAGAAAAAGATGAAAAACATTTTTAGCAGAATGCATGAGCTCTAGTGGGTTGGGAGGGCAGAGGGGGGGTACAGGTCTAGATTTGATTTGTAATTTTGTATGAAACACATAGAGCTTCAATAAAAAATGGCTTTGAAATAAAAAAAATCATGGCCATCTTAAAAGTTATTAGGTGATAACTTATTATGATTATTTTTACATGCTAGGCATGGGCTCAATGCTGAGCTGTGCTATCAGCCCTCGCTGTCATTTTCATTTTCATTTCTCTGATGATTAGTGATGTTGGAAACCTTCACATATCTGTTGGCCATTTATATGTCTTTGTTAAAATATTTACTGAGGGCTGTAGGGATGGCTCAGTGGTTAAGAGCACTGACTGCTCTTGCAGAGGACCCCGGTTCGATTCCCAGCACCCACATGGTGGCTAAGAACCATCTGTAATTCCAGTTCTAGGGGAATCTGACGCCCTCTTCTGACCTTCATGGCATTGCATGGCATGGGTGCACCAACCTACATGCAGTCGGTACACTCATATACATAAAAAATAATAAATAAATAAATAAAAATTTAAACAATTTAAAAAAATTAAAAAAATAAAATGTTTACTGAAGTGCACGATGATGTTTGTTTACAGAGCTATGATCATATAAGTTTACTTTTAGCTGAGGATTTCAAGCCCTACCCATCATCTCTGGACCTTTGGGTGTGGTTATTGGCTTTGCCCCCAACATTGACTGATTGCTTCCTTTTCCATTATTTTACAGCTGTGCTAATGGTTTTTTCCCTGATATCTGTCACCTATGGGGCTACCCTCTGCAATATGCTGGCTATCCAGATCAAGTATGATGACTACAAGATTCGCCTGGGGCCCCTGGAAGTCCTTTGTATCACCATCTGGAGGACATTGGAAATCACTTCCCGCCTTGTGATTCTGGTGCTCTTCTCAGCCACCTTGAAGTTGAAGGCTGTGCCCTTCTTAGTGCTCAACTTCCTGATCATCCTCTTTGAGCCGTGGGTCAAGTTCTGGAGGAGTGGTGCCCAAATGCCAAACAATATTGAGAAAAATTTCAGCCGGGTTGGTACTCTGGTGGTGCTGATTTCAGTTACCATTCTCTACGCCGGTATCAATTTCTCTTGCTGGTCAGCCTTGCAGTTGAAATTGGCAGACAGAGATCTTGTTGACAAAGGGCAAAACTGGGGACATATGGGACTGCACTATAGCGTGAGGTTGGTAGAGAATGTGATCATGGTATTGGTTTTTAAGTTCTTTGGAGTCAAGGTGTTACTGAATTACTGTCATTCCTCGATTGCCTTACAGCTCATCATTGCCTATCTGATTTCCATTGGTTTCATGCTCCTTTTCTTCCAGTACTTGCACCCATTGCGCTCACTCTTCACCCATAATGTAGTAGACTACCTCCATTGTGTCTGCTGCCACCGGCACCACCAGGGAAGGCCTGAGAACTCAGAGCCATCTTTCGAGGCTGAAACAAGACAAAGCATTGTCTGATTTTTATCTTCTGGACGTTATGGGATAGGTTGGGTGTTATCAAGAGCAACTGTAAAATTGAAGGAGAGGATGAGACTCCTGTGTGAGTCCTCACCAGAACATTTTCTCGATTCTTCTATTAAGTCTGTCCACAGAAAGAGTGGCCTCTAAGTAGGGTTGACTTTTTAAAGATTGGCTACTGTGTTTGGATACCAGCACTGGTCGTTGTTTATCGAGGAGAGTCAGAGATACTGCTCATCCCCCTCTCACCCAAGTGAGTTGGAATAACATCCAGGCACGTCGGGCTCCTTGTGAATTTCCTGCTTTGTTCATTTGTTTGAGGCATTTCTGAGCTGCCCTAGACTAATCTGAAGCCTCAGAACTCTACCAGAACATATCCCAACTGATCAGAGGATATGACAGTTTACTAGCAACTGCCAATTCTCTGGAAACCTCTGACTATTGCTGAACCTTTAAACTGTAAGAGTGGCTGGAGTATTTTCATTCTAATGAGAAACCGTGGCTACGAAGAAAATCTCCAGTATTTAAGAGCTACTCCCTATGGAGCTAGTACTCCACAAGGATTTTACTAATGGTCATTCAGAAAAGACTTTTCTCTCTCTTTTTTTTTTTTTTTTTTTTTTTTTTTGTCTTTTCGAGACAGGGTCTCCCTGTAGCCCCAGCTGTCCTGGAATTCTCTCTGTAGACCAGGCTGGCCTTGAACTCACAAAGATCCGCCTGCCTCTGCCTCCCAAGTGCTAGGATTAAAGGCGTGCGCCACCACGCCCGGTCAAGACTTTTCTCTTTTTATCCAGTCCTTGATAGACACCCCCTGAGGAGGGAGACCATAATAGGATTCCTTCAGGAAATTAACCAGAATGACACTTTGGGGAGGGCTCAAGGTCACTATGTAGCTGAGAACTATGTAGCTTGAACTGATTTTCCTGCTTCCCCCTCCTGAGCACGGGGATTGGGGCGTTTACCGCTGCTCCAGGTTTACGTGGTGCTGAGCACTCTAGCAACTGAGTGACTCTCCTTAGGGAACTGTGTAGGCCTCCAGCTTATCAAGAGGAATGTTTGAGGGAAAACTCTCACTCATTAAGCCCTTAACAGGAACCCCCTTCCAATGCGGCTTTTCTGTGCTCTTGGCATTTTGCTCTTTGATGTGTAGACATCAGAGAACTTGAATTGTAACTGAAAATGTTGCTGATATGTGAAAGAAATGAAGATTTCTCTGTGTCTGCTACTGACCTGAATATTTCATTGATTTTCTTTTTAGAGAGAAAAGTAGTAATGGCTAGGACATCACCTTCATGTGGTTTGCCTTATGGTGGTGGGAGGCTAGTACTTCGCAGTGGAGTGAAGGTGGAGGAGAGAAACCAAGTGACATTAGATTTTCAACGCTGCATTCTCCCTGCAGGATTTTATTTGCTAATGAGAAGTGCAGATTATTTCCAACCTTCTTGTCATTAATACACCCTAATTGGCAAATACACGTTTTCTCGTATCACTCAGATATTTTCGTGGGCATGTCAGCTGGGTGCCTAGAATGTAACCAAACAATTGATGTTACTATGGTCACTGCCACTGTGTACTAGGAACCCAAATATCTCAGCATTTATCTAACAAATTCTTGTCTCTTTCAGATCAGCAAAGTGAGATAAACTCCTAGAAGTATGTACTAGCTGAGGAGCTATTGGCAATTGATGGCAGCTGTAGGAGGGTCAGTTTTCTTGTGGAATAAAGCCCCAAAGAGTCTACCTAGTAAGGAGAGAGAGAGAGAGAGAGAGAGAGAGAGAGAGAGAGAGAGAGAGAGAGAATGAAATTGAGAGTGAGTGAATACTGTTGGGGGTATAGGGGAGGACTTGGGGAGGAACGGGGAGTGAGTGAGTGGAATTGATCACTTATTTTACTTATTTAATTTTTGTCTTTTTGAGACAGGATCTCCCTTTAGCCCCAGCTGGTCTGGAACTCACTATGTAGACCAGGCTGGCCTAGAAGTCACAGAGATCCTTCTGCTTCTGTCTCCTGAGTGCTGGGATTAAAGGTGTGTGCCACCACGCCCAGCCTTGATCATCTATTTTTTTTTACTTAATTATTATTTTTATTTTATATGTACCTGCATGTACGTAAGTGTTCTCATGTCGTGCAATGCCTTTGGAAGTCAGAAGAGGGCATTCGATCCTCCTGAACTGGAGTTATGGACGGTTGTTAGCCACCATCTGAGTGCTGGGAACTGAATCTGGGTTATCTGGAAGAGCAGCCAGTGCTCTTAACCAATGAGCCAGCTCTCTAGCCCTGATAATTTACTTAAAAAAATAAATTAAAAAGTATTTATTTGTCATGGCCACCATGTTTCAAGAAATTATAAACAGGCACTGGCCCAATAGAAACACTGTGACTCATGGGCCCTGTACCCCTTGCCTGGGCTCAGGGGAAAAAAGAAAAAAAAAATAAACAATCTGATGTAAATGATGAGAACAAGAGGTAAAAATTGCTCAGGCAGTTTAGGGTAAAAGACACCCAAAGAAAAGTGCCTGAGGCCAGAGAAGCCAGAACTATCTTTTTAAAAATTTTATTTATTTCTGTATGTGTATGAGTATACTGTCTGCATGTAAGTTTGTGCACCTGAGTTGTGCAATGCCGCGGAGGTCAGAAGAGGGTGTTGGATTCCCCTGGAACTGGAGTTCTCCTGGAATTGGAGTTTCAGATGGTTCTCAGCCGCCATGTGGGTGCTGGGGATTGAACCCGGGTCCTCTGCAAGAGCAGTCAGTGCTCTTAACTGCTAGGCCATCTCTCCAGCCCCAGAAGCCAGAACTATCTAATCCAAAGATGTGTCTCTGGATGCCAGGAAGAGGATCTGGACTTTTCCTTATTTTTCCCTGAAGTAGTACCCTGGTCCTTGAAGCCATGCTGAGGACCTAACTAGAACCTGGAGGGACCTGGACACCTGGAATGGGAACTGGACTGACCAGCTCCGACCCTTCCACTCCTCTCTCCACTGTTAATTCCTGAGCAATGAAGTTCGATGCTATCCTAAGGACCCCTCCTGCTGTACAGGGGCTCTCGCTTCTTTTTCTCTCCTAACCTCCCTATAATAAACTACTTCTTTTTAAAACTCACCCTCTGTAGTCTGTAAATTTCATTCTTTGATTTGAGAGAGAGGAATCTGAAAGCCTTTAGCTTGAGGTGGCTTTGGTGGCCATTGCGTCTCCAGGACCCTAGTCTCTCGAGCTAAATAAGCATAATAGAGCCAAGAAAGGCTCTGCCACCTCAAAGACACCCCAATATTTCCAAATCATAAGGTTTATATTATAATCCAGTTTTTTTTTCCCTAAAGTTTTTGGTTTTAGCCATTTCCCTTCTTATTCTTACGTTGGTGGTGGTGGTGGTGAGTCTCCCTCTAATTCTTTTTTAACCAGAATTATCCTATTTCCTGGCATGTCTAGTGTGATTTTCTCAACTTCAACTGCTTTGGGGGAACTAAAGTGATTTGCTACTTAATTTGGAAGAAGAATGTAATTCTGGGACAGCAGAGATTTTCTTTTGCAATCTTGACTCATATCATTTTTTTTTATGTGTATGAATGTACTGTCTGCATGTGGGTTTGTGCACCCGTGTCGTGCAATGCTGTGGAGGTCAGAAGAGGGCATCGGATTCCCCTGGAACTGGAGTTAAAGACAGTTCTTATTCACCATTTGGGTGCTGGGAATCCAACCCAGGTCCTCTGCAAGAGCAGTCGGTGCTCTTAGCTGCTGAGCCATCTCTCCAGCCCCCAACTCATATCATTTTATCCTGACAAAGAAGAGAGTTTGTTATCACATAAGGATGACACTGACTTCAACAGTTATATTTAAGGTGAAGAAAAATGATCAGACTTCTAGAAGAAAACTGCCTCTTTTCAAATGCCAAATTCTTCTGCCTAATGGTCAACATGCCCTTAATTAAAAGCAGAAGCACCATTTGGAGCAATAATTTGGTGCATAAAAGCAGGATGAATCAGCTAATTAAGGGGAGGGTATTACATAGAGCCAAGCAGGTCAGTTAGAACTGGAGTGTACATAGATGCACAGGGCAATGAAGAATGCCTCAGTGCCAGATCAGGCAGAAATTTTTCCTGCATGTCCTCCAGCCTCAGTGACTTAACGTCCTAGGAATGCAGAGAGTTTAGGGATAGAGGTGTGGACTAACTTCCAACCTGAAAAACCAGCTGCCCTACCCAAGGAGAGGAGTTGAGATTTTTTTTTTTTTTTTTGGTCTTTTCGAGACAGGGCCTCCCTGTAGCCCCAGCTGTCCTGGAATTCGCTCTGTAGACCAGGCTGGCCTTGAACTCACAAAGATCTGCCTGTCTCTGCCTCCCAAGTGGAGGAGTTGAGATTTATACATCACTCAAATGAGCCCCTAGAACTTTGTCTGTGTTAGTTTTCTGTTCCACAGAAATCTTCCAGACAAAGAAAGGAATCGTGGCCGGGCATGGTGGCGCATGCCTTTAATCACTAGCACTCGGGTGGCAGAGGCAGGCAGATCTTTGTGAGTTCAAGGCCAGCCTGGTCTATAGAGCGAGTTCCAGGACAGCTGGGGCTACAGGGAGACCCTGTTTTGAAAAGACCAAAAACAAGAAAGGAATTGTGGAATATGAAATGGTGGGCAGGGGAAATATCCATTTCCATTTTCAAACATTGCTTTTTGTTTCTCTGTTTTAAGACAGGGTTTCCCTGTAGCCTCAGCTGGCCTGGAAGTCTCTAGGTAGATAAGCCTGGCCTCGAACCTACAGAGATCTGGCAGCCTTTGCCTCCCAAATGCTGGGATTAAAGGCTTGTGCCACCATGTCCTATCTGCCAACACGTCTTTAAGTGTTCTCTTTTGGACATCTGAAATTATTTTTTCGGTACTAGGGCTTGCGTTCTGGACATTTAGGCAAGTTCTGTAGCACTATGACTATAAATAAATACCAGAGTTTTTTTTTACAATTTCTTTTTTTCTGGTCTTGAAACCAGAAAAACCCAAAGACTCAGGCTGGTCTTGAACTCTGTAGCTTAGGTAGGCCTTGAATTTGCATTCTTCCTGTTTTGGCTTCTGTAGTAGCTGGGATTGTAGACCTTCACTACCAGGCCCAAATATTTTCCCTGAAATCTTAAAGCAACACAGGACGGGATATAGGTATATAGACAAGTCTTACTGAATGGAAGATTAGGCAGAGATTCAACCAGCAAATGGTTTCTGGGAAAGGAAGACAGATCCATGTGTTTGGAGGAAAAGAACTAGTCAAGTAACAATTTCCCCTGAGTAGTCGACATACTAACAGCTATTATCATATTACTAGAAATTTTGGTAGGCTAAGTATGTGCAAGGTAGCATGTAGGCAAATATAGCACATAAACTAACAACTGCCATTTTCATTTGTTCCATAAATATTTTAAAGACTATATACACAGAACTATGGAAAAATTAAATAGCTTATATTTATGAACATTGTATGTCTAGTACAGTACCAAGTGTTTTATGTACATTCTTTTTTATTTATTTTTATTTTATGTATATGAGTGTTATGCCTACATGTGTGTATGTGCACCCATGTTGTGCAGTGCCTGTGGAGGTCAGAAGAGGGTGTCAGATCCCCTGGAACTGGAGTTACAGGAGTTAGGCACCATGTGGATGCCGGGATTTGAACCCAGGTCTTCCGCAAAAATAGCCAGTGCTCTCCAGCCCCTATACATTCTTTTGTTTATTCCTCACAACCATCTTGCTTAGATATGTATTTGCTGTTATACTGAGACTATTTTCCAAGTAGAATGAATCTAAGGCACAGAAAGGTTAAATGGTCTACACAAGGCCACAGCTAGTGTCCAAGCCTGGGTCCAATCATGAGCTAAGCTTCTAAGTTCTCTCAGATCTTTATGAATTTATTTTAATACATTGGTAGTTTCAGGATTCTTTTCTGATACGGTTGAGTTCATGGCAAATATTCTTTTCTACAAACACGTCTTATCAGAGGACACAACTCAGTTCTATCTAAAGAAAAGTCAAGTCTTCAACTCTCAGCAGAGAATAGAAAAAAAAAAGACAAAAAGAAAAAAAAATAAAAGTCAAGTCCTAAAAATCCTGAGGTGAAAACTGAGTGTGTGTTCATTTGTACTGGTGGGTTGGTACAAAGGAATGGGAGGATGGATGGTTAAGAGGTCATTCTTTCCTACTTTCAGAACTTTGTCTCATGCATGTGCTTTGTTCACTTTGGTTTTTGAGGCAGGATCTTGCTCTATAGAGCCTATGCTAGACTATACCTCACTATGTAGTCTGGCTGGCCTTGAGCTTCCAATCTTCCTGCCACTGTCTGCTGAGTGCTGGGATTACAGGCATATACCACTATGCTTGGCTCATATATATTTTTAACCACATGCCTTCCAAAACTCTTCTCATGGGAAGAAAACTGAAGGGAGTAAGTCCCACTTAGCAAGTCCCCAGAAACAATCAAGGCAACTCTGAAGCCCATTCTTTTACAATTCCTCTTACCAACACTGTTTTATTTTTGTTCTTTGAGACAGGGTCTCACTACATATCTTGCACTGACTGACATGGACTTCTCTATGTAAACCAGGCTGGCCCCAAACTCACAAAGATCCACCTGTCTCTTCCTACCCAGTGCTGGCTTCAAAGGTGGGATCCACCATCTGAGAAGCTGACTCCTAGGTCTAGAGCAGACAACTAAGTGGATGGTTAGTTAACTCAGTTCTGAGAGACTGAGTTAACTTTTAGCACCCTTTCATCTAGCCTCCTCCTGCACAACTGCACCCTTGCAAAGTCAGGCTCCTTATCATTATAGCTCATTGCCACTTTCCAGAGTAAGGGTAGGGTAGGTGCTTGGGGTAAGGTGATCAGCGGGGTGGCCCACCAAGGCCATGAAGCTCTGTCGCTGAGAAGTCCTTTAGTAGAAAACCAGCTGACTCTGTACTCTACTCAGAGTGGGAATTCTTATTCTCCAAAGCTTTTGCTCTTTTACTTTCTTCCTGACTTTAGAGAACACACACACATCCACAATCTTTTTGTCCTCCTTTTTAAATGTCTGGCCCAGTCAATCACACACTTCAGATGTTAGTGCCTTGGAGGTATATAGTAAAAGTGTATTGTTGCCCTTGACAGGAAAGTACGTACCATGTAAAGCAGGAGTAACGAGGCCAACCTGTGTTAGATATGATAGGTAAGTGTGCAAAGAACACATGCCATGCATAAAAATACCATTTGAATACGAAGCACATTTACACCTATTACTTGTCATTAATGCATCATTGTTAGACTAACAAGCCCTCTGACTTGTACACACAGATGGGCATTGTTCAGGCTTTCAATTTCCTGAATATCAGTAAGCTTTTATTTTGTGCCAGGAAAACCTGTATGAGTATCTCAAAGTACTACATAGATACTTAAAAAATGGAAATGCCCGGGTGTGGTGGCACACGCCTTTAATCCTAGCACTTGGGCGGCAGGGACAGGCAGATCTTTGTGAGTTCAAGGCCAGCTTGGTCTACAAGGTGAGTTCCAGGACAGTTGGGGCTACAGGGAGACCCTGTCTCGAAAAGACCAAAAAAAAAAAAAACAAAAAAAAAAAAAAAAAAGAATGGAAATGAATCCTAACTATGAATGGTGTAATATAAAAGTTGTTAAACCCTTTTGGAAGTTGTTTTGTCAACATTTGTCAAGATTAAAGGGACATACATTTTGTCACAGAATTTTATCCTCTAGGAATTTTTCCTGAACAAATAATCACAATTGTGCAAGGAGCTATACACAGGGGTATTCCTTGCATCACTGGTAATGCTGTAATTGGAAAAGCACCTGTTATGAAGAATGGGATGGATGCATACAGCATGTGCTGAGTGAAAAGATAAGTGAAAAAAATCAAGTTGAACAAAATTTAAGTGATTTGGTTATAATTATTCAAACTCAGGAAACAAGGGTATTATTGGAAGAAGGATGATTCCACACCCCACCAATATATCCACATCCTACTGCTCAGAACCTGTGCATACACGATGCTATACGGCTAAAGGAATCAAGGCTGCTAATCCATTGACCTTGGAATGGGTTGTCTAAGTATGCTACATGCAGTCCCAAGGGTCCTTATAAGACAGTGATGTGCAAATGAAGGCAGACCGATTTGAAGATGTCCTATGGTTGGCTTTAACAATAGAAGAGGTTACAATTCAAGGAACCTAAGAATGTAGCTGCTTCAGAAGCTTCAAAAAAACAAAGAAACATTGTCCACAGAGCCTCCTGAAGTAGTGTGGCCCGGCTGACACACTGATTTCAGCCAAGCGAGACTGATTTCCAACCTCTGACCTCTACAACTAAAGATGAAATATATGCTCTTTTAAACAGTTCAGTATGTGGTGTTAGTTACAGCGCTGCATTAGTAGTAGTTAATGCAGAAGGAAAGATAATTACTTGATGATTTAGTGTCACATTAACAATAGTTTCTAAGACAAGCATAGTGGCCCATGTCTGTAATCCCATCACTTGGGGGTTGGGTGGCTCTGATAGGAGGATTGCTATGAATTTGAGATCAGTCTGGACTATGTGGTGAGTGTCTAGGCCAGCCTGGACTACAGAATGGGACCATGTATTTAAAGTTTGGGGAAGTGTCTGAGATGGCTCAGAAGGTAAAGGCACCTGCCACCGAGCCTGACAAGCTGAGTTTGATCCCTTGGACCCACACGGTGGAAGGAGAGAACAGATTTTCACAAGTTGTTCTCTGATCTCCATATACATTCCTCAAATAAACTTTTCATTTTCCTTCCTTCCTTCCTTCCTTCCTTCCTTCCTTCCTTCCTTCCTTCTTCCTTCCTTCCTTCCTCCTTCCTTCCTTCTTTCCTTTTCTTTTCTTTTCTTTTCTTCTTCCTTCCTTTCCTTTTCTTTCCCCTTTCCTTTCCTTTCCTTTCCTTTCCTTTCCTTTCCTTTCCTTTCCTTTCCTTTCCTTTCCTTTCCTTTCCTTTCCTTTCCTTTCCTTTCCTTTCCTTTCCTTTCCTTTCCTTTCCTTTCCTTTCCTTTCCTTTCCTTTC
>VZQC01005780.1:8014746-8061619 GCA_009823505.1 Rhizomys pruinosus | reverse complement strand
ACATATACCCCTTGGCTTTTACCATCTTCTAAAAGAGAGAAAAAAATGTGTTGACCCTGAGTGTCAGCTGACCTCTGGTTGTTCTTGGTTCCCTACCTAAGCATTCTCTTGTCACTGGAGTCCCATCTTGGAACTTGGAGACATGTGTTTTGTTTTTTTTTTTTTTTTCACATTGTAATAGAATTTTTGTGATTTTTTTTAAATTGATGTTTCATGTATTTCAGGCATAATTTTTCAATTCAGTTCAGGCATATTCCCCTTTCCCTTTCCCCCACCTCACCCCACCCCGCCCCAGAGCATGCATTGTGCCATAACTGTCCTGCAGAACTGAAAAAACAAAAAGAGAGACATATGTTTTGTGATCCTTGCTAAGTGAATGCTGTTTGCAGGCTCTTTCTTCATCCTGTAAGTCGTCCTTCAGCTAAGGAAGGGAACCTCCTTTTTCTTGTTTCCTCTTGTTGTTTTTGGCTGTAGTTCCAGTTGGGGCCATTGCAGGCCTCCATGGGCTCTGAGAAAGTGAGGAGGAGAGGAGGGCGTGTGCAGGCTCTGTCCTTGCAGAGTGCTCCTGGGCTGACAGAAGGGAGCAACCGGGTGAGGGCAACGTCCTGTGTGGCCAGGATAGGAGGGGAAAGGAAGACTTCTGTTACTGTCCCTGTCTTCCTTTCCACCTGCTTCTTGCCTGTTATCTTATTTCTCTGCAGACCACTTTATCCCTCACTCATTTGGCAAATATCTTCTTTATTTTTATTTATGTGTATGAGTGTCTTTTCCTACATGTGTGTAAATGTACCACATATATAAAATGCCTGTGAAGGCCAGAAGACAGCATTGGATCCCCTGGAAATGGAGTTATAGATGGTTATTAGCAGCCATGTTGGTGCTGGGAACTAGACCTGGGTCCTCTGCAAGAGTAGCCAGCATTCTTAACTCCTGAGCTATCTCCCCATCCCTCAGCAAATATCTTTGAAGCCTGCTGAAGGTAGAGCCCCACAGCAGCCAAGTGGAGGGTGGTAAGGGAAAAGTTATCAGGGTGACAAATCCTGAATTGGTTTACCATGTGGGTTTCAACTTTGTTAGTGTGGATTTAGCTCCCACAGAGTCCTTAAAGGCTCGTTGGTTTCCTTCTCACCCAGCCTTACTGTTACCTTAGGATTTTTATTCACATGCTCTACAGGCTTGGTCTTGTACTGAGAATGAACAGTGGTTTTCTGTACCGGCTCCTGCATCTTGAGGAGGGATTTCCTTCCTACAGGTGTAATGGTGTAATTTCTCCTTTGAATAGTTAAGATGGCTTCCAGCCTTTTTCCCTAGAAGGCTATCTGTGCCCCCCCCCCACCCGTTATTGTTTTATTTTTCCTTATCTTTGAGCAGGTATCATTTTGTCCAGATTCACTGTGGGTTACTTTGGTTTTACTCCCTACTTCATCTACAGGGCATTCTGTGCATCTAGAGCTTGGCCCCAATCTGAGGCAGGTACTGGGTAGGCAGGATCTCCATCGAGGCCCTCACCTGCTTCCTGCCTATGAAGCAGAGCTCACATCTGCCTGCAGAAGTGAGGCAGATGAAGAGTCACTGAAACATTGGGCAACCTGTTGTAGTCACAGAAGCCATTAAAATTACTATTTTCCCAGAGGTTCGCTGTTTTACATGGACTTTGTCTATGACCAAATATGATCTTGTGCCTTTGTATATAGCCCTGGCTTTCAAACAGTTTCCTAAACTTTTTTTCCTTTAGCTTAAGTGACTGATACAAGCACCCCAAATCCAATATTTTACATCTCTTTTGTATTCTTTCTTGATGATACATCTTGGCACTAATATTAATTTTTCCAGGATCTGAACATTTAGTATCTTTTGATCAATAGATTGCCTTAATCTCAAAAGTTTTATGTGAATTTATGTTGCCTGGAGCAGTATAAGGAAGATATTACTGTATCCTTGCCAGGCAGGACTTAAATTATTTTGTGACGTTAATTCTTAAAACCTCTGTCTTATTTTAAAATTTATTAAAAAATATAATAAATAAAAAAAGAAAATGTTCAAGTACTCACAAAAGAGAATAATACAGTGGACCTCCATGTGCCATCATTCAGCTTCAGAAATGGTCATTTTACAAATTCTTGTTTTTCTAGTACTGGGGAAACAAACACTTTACTATTGATTGAGCTGGATTCCTAAGTTCATTTTGTGAATCTTTTTTTGTGGCATTTTTGAGACAGCGTTTCCCTGTAGCCCTAGCTGGCCTGGAACTTGCTATGTAGACCAGACTGGCCTTGAACTCACAAAGTTCCACCTGCCTCTATCTCTCATGTGCTGGGATTAAAGGTGTGTACCACCATGCCTGGCAAGTAATAATTTTTAAAAAAATATTTATTTATTTTTTGTGTTATGAATGTACTGTCTGCATGTAGGTTTGTGCACCCCTGTCATGCAATGCCTCAGAGGTCAGTACAGGGTGTCGGATTCCCCTGGAACTGTAGTTACAGATGGTTCTTAGTTGCCATGTGGGAGCTGGGGATCGAACCTCGGTCCTCTGCAAGAGCAGTTGGCACTCTTAACCGCTAGGCCATCTCTCCAGCCCCAAGTAATAATTTTTTTAAAATAAAACATTACTTCTGTGCCATGATCAGATCAACAAAAATGAACAATAGTTCCTTAATTTTCAGTCAATAATCAAATTTTCATAGTTGCTTTCAAGCTGTCTTTTCACAATGAATTTATTTAAATCAGGACCTAAACAAGGCCCATCTTTTGTACTTGGTTGATGAAATCTTAATACACTCTTTTTGTTTGGTTTGGTTTTTGAGACAGTGTCTCCCAAGTAGCACCAGATAGCTTGGAATTCAGTCTCTAGACCTGACTGGCCTGGATCTAACAGAAACCCCGCTATGCCTCCCAAGTGATAGGATTAAAAGTGTGTGCCACCAGGTCCAGTTCAATTCACTGTTATTCAATAAAACTCTGGCTTCCCTTTTCCATATCACTGATTTATTTTTATTTATTATTTTTAAATTTTATTTATTTTTGTATGTGTATGAATGTACTGTCTGCATGTAGGTTTGTGCACCTGTGTCATGCAGTGCCGCAGAGGTCAGAAGAAGGCATCGGATTCCCCTGGAACTGGAGTCAAAGACAGTTCTCAGCCGCCATGTGGGTGCTGGGGTTAGAACCCGGATACTCTGCAAGAGCTGTCAGCGCTCTTAACTGCTAGGCCATGTCTCCGGCCCCAAGAGTCCTCTATTTTTGAAGTAGAGTTAAAGTTTATGAAAACATTTTATTTTATTTATTTTTATTTTTAACTAATTAATTTTATTTTCAACTATTAATTTTATTTCATAATTAATAACCATAGAATTATTGTATACTATATAATATGCAATAATTACACATTAATAATTATTAATAAATATTAGCTTTATTATTGATTTTAATTAAATTAAAATTTCATTGATTAAAAATAAAAATTAATTAATGCTTGGTCTTTTTTCAGACAGTCTCCCTGAGGCCCAACTGTCCTGAAACTCTCTATGTAGGTCAGGCTGACCTTGAACTCACAAAGCTTCACCTGCCTCTGCCTTCTGAGTGCTGGAATTAAAGGTGTGCACCACCAGGCCCTGTCAGTAAATTATTTTTTATTTTTTGTATATGAGTGTTTTGGCTGCATGTATGTAAGTGCACCTATGCATGTAATGTGTGCAGACACCAGTAGAGGGAATCAGATCTCCTGGAACTGCAGTTATACATGGTCATCAGCCGCTGTGAACGTACTGGGAACTGAACCCTGGTCTTCTGGAAGAGCAGCCAGTATTCTTAACCTCTAAGCCATCTCTCCACCCCTAAAAGACATTTTAAATATAAAAAATATGTTATGAGGGCTGGAGAGATGGCTCAGTGGTTAAGAGCACCAACTGCTCTTGCAGAGAACCCCAGTTCGATTCCCAGCACCCACGTGGTGGCTAAGAACCTTCTTTAAACTGGGTGGGGTGGGCCACACCTTTGATCCTAACACTCAGAAGGCAGAGGCAGGTGGATCTCTGTGAATTCAAGGCCAGCCTCCTGGTCTACAGAGTGAGTTCCAGGCCAGCTGGGGCTATAGGGAGACCCTGTCTAAAAAAAAAAAAATAATAATAATAAAATATTTATGTGTATAAGTGTATATTGCCTGCATATATGTAAGTACACCTGTATCATGCAATGCCCTCCAACATCAGAAGAGGGTGTCTTCAGATTCCCCTGGAACTGTAGTTAGTGACAGTTGTTAGGTGTCATGTGGGCGCTGGGAATTGAACTCCAGTCCTCTGCAAGGGAATCCAGTGCTCTTAACTGCTAAGCCATCTCTCCAGGCTCTTTTTTTGGGGGGGGGGCTTTTATACATAGGAGGTGTTTTTTTTTTTTTTTTGGTCTTTTCGAGATAGGGTCTCCCTATAGCCCCAGCCGTCCTGGAACTCACTCTGTAGACCAGGCTGGCCTTGAACTTACAAAGATCCGCCTGCCTCTGCCTTCCAAGTGCTAGGATTAAAGGTGTGTGCCACCACACCTGGCCATACATAGGATTTTATTTTGTACTGCTTATTTTGTACTGCTATAACAATTTGATTATGCAGACCAAGGGAGAAAAAGAAAAGAAGGATAACACCAGCACACTGAGTAAATTCCTAAAGCTTTTCTACTTTTTAACAGGATTTTCCATCTGGAAGATTTATTTTCATATCCCCCTCAAAACAGACAGGATGCTCACCATATTTTAAAGATTATAGATAGGTTGCCACTTGTATTAGTCACTTTTCTGTTGCTGTGATAAAGCACCATGACCAAGGAACTTATAAAAGGAAGAGTTTATTTGAGCTTACGATTGACGGTTCCAGGGAATTAGAGTCCATTGTGGCGGGTGGCATGGCGGCTGGAGACTGCAGCAGCAAAGCGAGGGTCACATCTCGCAAAGAGCACAGGAAGCAGAGAGAGCGGCTGTAGACCACGAGGTTTGTTAAACTCACTAAGCCTGCCCCCAATAACGTATTTCCTCTAGCACGGCCACACCTTCTAAGACCTCCAAAAACAGTGCCACCAACTGGAGACAAATGTCTGAATACTTACATCCTATGGGGGACACTCATTCAAACCACCACACCACTGAAAGAAAAATTTTATATAGTCACTGTACATCAAGGTTGACAAACTGCATGAAAAAATACTTAGAAATTGTGTGAACAAAAAACCCACATTATTGTATTTAGGGGAAGATTAAAGTTGACAGCGTGCCCTCTGGATGTGGGCTGCGTTCAGAGTCGCTCAAGGTGGGGACGTCTGCTTCTGCTCTTCCCACTGCTCTGTGTGCTTCTACCCAACAGCATTCATTAAGGCAAACAAATCCTTTTCTGAGGAAGTCTTAAGAAATTGTGGACAAATAGCAAACTTTTGGCATTAAAACAGGTTAATACATACATAGCCTTTAGTAATGTACATTAAGCATATTTTTCTTTTTTTCTTGGACTAGTGACAAGAAAAAATGAACATGCTTGGTAACAATGTCAAAAAGTTTAGGTCGGTGTCCAAGCAACTCCTAACAATGCCTCTATAGCTGTAAGCTCTAGATAGTACAGAATTTATGCAAATGCATTAAAGAATTCAAGCTTGGCAAATTACACCCAAGCAGGTTATTTAAACTATATATAGAGAAAGTAAATGATAAACACAGAATTAAAAGAGCCCTTCTGTTTTTCCTTATAGCCTTGAACATTGACAAACTTTTTGAGGACAGTCCTATCATATTAAACATTAGGTAACCACAGGTGTTGGGAAACCTAGCTACACAAACTGATTTAGAATACTCACGATGACTTTGTAGTGTTTACTACAATTCAGCTCGTAGTTAGGGGCACAAGACAACATTTAACGAAAATAATCACATCAATTGACCTAGAAATCAAATGCAAATAGATATGAATACAATCTCCAAAATCTGTCTTTTTAAGTGAATGTTAATTTGTTCAAAGTTATACAAGAATCTGAAGGATTAAAGTCTCCTGTGACATAAAGCCATTTCCAACAGTTTCATGTTTCAGCTGAGCATGGGGACAGAGGGTGACAGAGTGCGGAGCTCCACTGGGCGACCAGATGCTGAAAACAGACTCAACAGCAACCTCTTGCCTGCAGTACCTCCTGGTTGCCTGCCTGTGTTAGCAGTGTACTGAGGGCCAATTTTAACGCCATTTGCCTCGTTATGAGTGTCAAAGACCCCCTTCTCGGATTTTTTCATAAATTTCTTTTGCTGCGTTAATAAATGCATCTTCTACATTGAATGCCGTCTTGGCAGAAGTTTCCATGAAGATAAGTCCCTGTTCTCGTGCAAAATCTTCACCTTCTTCTTTTTTTACTTCTCTCCTGGCTTCTAAATCACTTTTATTTCCAATAAGCATAATGACCATGTTGGAATTGGAATGCTGGCGGGCATCTTCTAACCAGGTTGTCAAGTGGTTGAATGTGTCTCTCTTTGTTATATCATACACTAGTAAAGCCCCGGCTGCCCCTCTGTAATACGATCTTGTGATAGAACGAAAGGACTCCTGCCCTACTGTATCCCGTATCTGGAGTTTTATCTGTTTCCCATCAATTGTTATGTTTCGAGCACCAAACTCTACACCAATTGTGAGATGATGCACCTGCTGAAATCTTTTGTCCGTAAACTGTAGCAATAAGCAAGATTTACCAACACCTGTGTCGCTGATGATGATGTACTTAAAGAGACAGGTGTAGGCCGTGGCTGCTGCTCCTCCTCCGCACCCCTCACCCAGCCCCGCTCCACCAAACCGGACCCCACCCGCCGCCCGCGCTGTCAGCGGGCTGCACTGGCCAGAAGCAAGGGGTCCAGAGGAAATCGCTCTCCACACTCTTAAATATAAATTTTAAACACGAGGGTTAAGAAAAACGCACTTAGGGGTGGGGGGAAAGTAAGACAGCCAAAAGCATGGTCATGGGTCTCTAAGAGATAGTGACCTATTTTTTTTTTTTAACCCCTGTAGAATCTCTTTCACCAACTGCTTGCCAGTTGCTTCCTTGTGATGCTGTTTAGCTTGTCCTTTGTCCCCTATATTTCCCAAGAGCCTTTAGTTAGATATTTGTTTAAATTCAATGCCAGATTTCAGGCAAGGATGCTGGGATAGATAATACTGATTAACAACTTGACAGGATTTAGAATCATCTAGGAGTCAAACTTCTGGGCCAGTCTGTGAGGGATTATCTAGATTAGGTTAACTGAGGTGGAAAGACTCACCTTAAATGTGGGCAGTACCATTCATGGGCTGAGATCCTGGACTGAATTAAAAGAAGATAGTAAGTGTAGCACTCATGGCTCTCTGGTTCCTGACTGTGGATACCATGTGACCAGCTCTCTCACACTCTTGCTCAATGCCTTCCCCACCATGATGGACTGTATCCTCAAACTGCGAGACCCGGTAAACCCTTCCTCCCTGAAGATGCACTTGTCAGGTATTTGATTACCACAATGAGGAGAAGTAGCTAATATAGATAGCACTGTGTACTTCCCACTACTGTACATCATGTGGTGCCTTTATGTCTATGTGTTTGATTTTGATGGGTGGTACTATTCATCAGTGGCGTCAGGTGATAATGATCTTCTCTTTTATAAAGATCCCCATCAGGGATGTGGATGTAGCTCATTTGGTAAAGGTTCCTGCCTAATTTTCATGCAGGCTGGGTTTGATCCTTAGTACTGCATAAACTAGGAGTGGTGGTGTAGGCCTATAATCCCAGCACTCAGAAGGTAGAAGCAGTGTGATCTGAAGTTTAAGGTCATGCTTGGCTACATAACGAGTTCAAGGCCAGCCTGGGATGCATGAGACCCTGCCTCAAAATAAATAAACAAGTAAACAAATAACATAAAATAAAGATTCCCATCAACTCACCTAATAATCATTGCCCAAATAGACTATTTAGTTGAGAAAGTGCAACATGATAATTTTTTTTTGTCTTTTTGAGACAGCGTCTCCCTTTAACCCCAGCAGGCCTGGAACTCAATATGTAGACCAGGCTGGCTTTGAACTCACAGAGATCCACCTGCCTCTGCCTCCTTAGTGCTGGCATTAAAGGCGTTCACCACCAGGCCAGGCTGTAATTTTTTTAACGTTAATATTCTACTGCCTTTATTAGCTAGAATTCTTCTATGAGTAAGTGACTTCTTCAGCTATTTCTTTACTCTTGAGTCAATCTATATTGCAGAAAAGCAGAACAAATGCTTTTTTTTTCTTTTGATCAGTTTTATGAGAAATAAGTGTCATTAGGCCTTAATATTTTTGGTGGGGGGGCTAGTCCTTCAGTGCTTAGGTAGGCTGTTTATAATTGTGCCTCAGGGTTCAAGGTCTGCTTGTGTGAAGGTAAGCCAGCAGCATAAGGTGCTCTCAGGCCTTTACAGAGCATGCATTCAGTTCTAAATATGTGCTTGGCTTCTCATTTCCTTGATTTACAGGAGTCACTTTAATGGTTCCTTATTCCTGCATAGTTTTCCCTTCCCCAGCCTCTTCCTTTCCATGCTTTTCAGACTGTTCTTTGCTTGTAGCAATTACTATCCCTTCTCATAAACCTAGAGGAGGCATGGCTTGGTTCCTGGGATTTGAGGCTAGGCTCATGGGAGGCAAGGCAATGCTGTGCTCATGGCAAAGCAAGGTGAGGCTAGGCTCATGGGAGGCAAGGCAAGGCTGTGCTCATGGCAAAGCAAGGTGAGGCTAGGCTCATGGGAGGCATGGATTTGGGGCTAGGTTTGAGGCGAGGCTCATGGGAGGTAAGATGAGGCAGTTAACCTCATGGGAAGCCAGGCTAGGTTCATGGGAGCAAGGTGAGGCATGTTTAGGCTTATGGGAGGTGAGTAGATGCCAGACTCATGGGAGGCGATGCTCACTCGAGGTGAGGTGAGGCTATGCTCATGAGAGGGGAGGCTAGGCTAGGCTCATGGGAGGCCTGACTTAGCTCATGGGATTTGAGGGTAGGCTCATGGGAGGCAAAGCAAAGTGAGGTTAAAATCTTGGGAGGTGAGAATCATGGCAGGTATGGCGAGGCTATGCTCAAGGGAGGCGAGGCAAAGGGAGGCTCATGGGAAACTCTGAAGCTCATGCAAGGTGAGGCTATGCTCAAGGGAGGCGAGGCAAAGGGAGGCTCATGGGAAACTCTGAAGCTCATGCAAGGTGAGGCGAGGCTCATTGGAGGAGACATTCATGGGAGATGAGACAAGCTGTGGTTAGCCTCATGGAAACCAGTCTAGGCTCATGGGATGTGAGGCGAGGCTAAGTTCATGAGATCCAAGTCAAAGAAGCTGATGGGAGGGGAGGCAACGTTAGGCCCCTGGGAGACAAGGATCATGGGAGGTGAGGTGAGGCTATGCTTAAGGGAGGGTGAGGCTAGATTAGGCCAGGCAATGCAAAGATCATAGGAAGAGAGGTTCATGGGAGTTGAGGCAAGGCTAGGTTTGCCTCATAGGAAGCCAAGCTAGGCTTATGGGAGGCCTGACTAGGCTCACAGGATTTGAGGCTACGTTCATGGGAGGCGAGGCAAAGAGGCTCATGGGAGGTGACATGAGAGAAGCTCATGGGAGGTGAGAATCATGGCAGATATGGTGAGGCTATGCTCAAGAGAGGCTAGGCTAGGCTCGTGGGAGACTTGGCTTGGTTCATGGGATTTGAGGCTAGGCTCATGGGAGGCAAGGAAAGGGGATGCTCACACAAGGTAAGGAGAGGCTTATTGGAGGAGATAGATGCTCATGGGAGGTGAGGTGAGTCATAGTTAGCCACATGAGAAACCAGTCTAGGCTCAAGGGAGGCAAGGCAGTCTAGGATCAAGGGTTATAAGGCAAAGAGAAAATCATGGGAGGTGAGGCTAGGCGAGGTTAGGCCACTGGAAGAGGATGCTCCTGGGAGGTGAGGTGAGGTGAAGTGAGGCTATGTTCAAGGGCAGGGAGGCTAGGCTAGGCTCATGTGAGGTGAGGCTAGACCAGGCAATGCATGACTCATGGAAGGAGAGGTTCATAGGAGGTGAGGCGAGGTGATGTTTGCCTCATCATGGGAGGTGTGGCTAGGCTAATGGAATGTGGTGGAGGCGTGTTTAGGCTCATGGGAGGTGAATAGAGGCAAGACTCAAGGGAGGCGTGACAAAAGAGACTCATGGTAGGCAAGGCAAGGTTTTCCTCCTGGGAAGCCAGGCTAGGCTCTGGAGGGCAGGGCTCTCTGTCCTAGGGGCTAGAGGGTGGGACCCCTCTTTACTGCTGGCTGGAGGGCAGGCTTTCTCTATCCTTGAGGCAGGGGGGCAAGGCCTCTCTGTCCACGGGGCATGAGGGTGGGGCTTCTCTGTCCTAGGAGCAGGAGGGCTTGGCCTCTCTGTCCTCCTAACTGAAGGCCAGGGACTCTCTGTCCTTGGGGCTGGAAGGTGGGGCCTCTCTGTCCTTGGGTCTGGAAGGCAGGGCCTCTCTGTCCTTGAGGCAGGAGGGCAGGGCTTCTCTGTCCTAGGGGCTGTTGGGTGGGGCATCTCTCTCCTAGGGGTTGAAAGACAGGGCACCCTCTGTCCTTGGGGCAGGAGGGTTGGCCTCTCTTACCTCCAGGCCTGAGGGCCAGTTCTGTCTGTCCTTGGGCCTGCTGGGTGAGGCTTCTCTTTCCACAGGGCAGGAGGGCAGGGCCTCTGTCCCTGAAGCTTGAGGGTGGCCTGTCTGTCCTCAGGGCTGGATGGTGAGACTGGATGACGGGGCCTCTCTGTCCTCCTACCTGGAGGGCAGGGCCTCTTAGTCCTTGGGACTGGAGGGCGGGAGCTCTCTGTCCTAGGGTCTGGAGGGCACTGCCTCACTGTCCTCAAGGCCTGGAGGGTGGGGCCTCTCTGTTCTAGTATCAGGAGGGCGGGGCCTCTCTGTCTTAACTGGAGGTTGGGTCCTCTCTGTCATAGCTTAGGCTACCTGGTCACAATGTTGGGGGCTGTAGGCTGCCTAGCCGACCTGGTCACAACTCAGGGGACCCCAGGCTCCCTAGTCCATTGGGTCACAACTCTGGGAGCCCTATCCTGCTTAGCCCACCTGATCACAACTTCCAGGATGTAGGCTGCCTAGCCGTCCTGGTCACTACTCTCGGACTCTGGGCTGCCTAGCACAGGGGCATCTCTCCTAGGGGTTGGAGGACAGGGCCCCCTCTGTCCTTGGGGCAGGAGGGCAGGCCTCTCTTACCTCCAGGCCTGAGGGCCAGTCCTGTTTGTCCATCGGCCTGCTGGGTAGGGCCTCTCTTTCCACAGGGCAGGAGGGTGGGGCCTCTGTCCTTGAAGCTTGAGGGTGGCCTGTCTGTCCTCACGGCTGGATGGCTGGGCCTCTCTGTCCTTGGGGCTGGAGGGCAGGCCCTCTCTGTCCTCCTAACTAGAGGGCGGGGCCTCTCTGTTCTAGTATCAGAAGGGTGGGGCCTCTCTGTCTTAACTGGAGGGTGGGGCCTCTCTGTAGTAACTTAGGCTACCTGGTGTCACAATGTGGGGGGCTGTAGGCTGCCTAGCTGACCTGGTCACAACTCCGGCAAACCTAGGCTGCTTAGCCCACCCTGTCACACGGGCCCTAGGCTGCCTAGCACACCTAGTAAGACATCTGGGTCCCTAGGTTGCTTAGCTGACATGGTCACAACTCCGGCCCCTAGACTATCTAACCCACATGGTAACAACACTGGGGACCTAAGCATCCTAGCCGACCTGATCACAACTCCAGGGCCCTGGGCTGCCTAGACGACATGCTTGCAACTCCAGGGACACTAGGTTGCCTAGCCCACCTTGTCACAACTACAGGGGCCCTAAGCTGCCTAGCCCACCTGGTCACAAATCCAGGGGCCCTATCCTGCTTAGGCTACCTGGTTACAATGTTGGGGGCTGTGGGCTGCCTAGCCAACCTGGTCATAACTCAGGGGACCCCAGGCTCCCTAGCCCATTGGGTCACCACTCTGGGGGCCCTAGACTACCTAGATGACATGGTCACAACTCTGAGGCCTTATGATGCCTAGCCAACCTGTCTGTCCTCTGGCCTGCTGGGCAAGGCCTCTCTTTCCACAGGGCAGGAGGGCAGGGCCCCTGTCCCTGAAGCTTGAGGGTGGCCTGTCTGTCCTCAGGGCTGGATGGTGAGACTGGACGACGGGGCCTCTCTGTCCTCCTACCTGGAGGGCAGGGCCTCTTAGTCCTTGGGACTGGAGGGTGGGAGCTCTCTGTCCTAGGGTCTGGAGGGCACTTCCTCACTGTCCTCAAGGCCTGGAGGGTGGGGCCTCTCTGTTCTAGTATCAGGAGGTCAGGGCCTCTCTGTCCTAACTGGAGGGTGGGGCCTCTCTGTCCTAGGGGCTGGAGGGCGGGGCATCTTTCTCCTCCAGGCTGGAAGGCAGAGCCTCTCTGTCCTGGTCACAACTCTGGGCCCTATGCTGCCTAGAGGACCTGTTCACCACCTGGGGTCCTAGGCTTCCTAATCCACCTGGTCACATTACTGGGGGCCCTAGCCTGCGTAGCCCACCTGGTCACAACTCTGGGGCCCCAGGCTGCCTAGCTGACCTGGTCACAACCCTGGGGACCCTAGGCTGCCTAGGCTACTTGGTCACAACTCTGGGGCCCTGGCCCACTAGCTAACCTGGTCAAAATTCCAGGGGACCTAGGCTGCCGAGCCCACCTCGTCACAACTCTGGGGCCCTAGTCTGCCTAGCTGACGTGGTCACAACTCTGGGGGCCCTAGACTGCCTAGCCCACCTGGTCACAACTTCAGGGACCCTAGGCAGCCTAGCTCACCTTTTGAAAACTCCGGTGGCCATAGGTTGCCTAGACTACCTGGTCACAATTCAAGGGGTCCTAGGCTGCCTAATCCTCCTGGTCACAACTCCGGCGGAGCTAGGCTGCTTAGCCCACCCTGTCATAGGGTCCCTAGGCTGCCTAGCACACCTAGTAAGACATCTGGGTCCCTAGGCTGCTTAGCTGACATGGTCACAACTCCGGGCCCCTAGACTATCTAACCCACATGGTAACAACACTGGGGACCTAAGCATCCTAGCCGACCTGATCACAACTCCAGGGCCCTAGGCTGCCTAGACGACATGCTCACAACTCCAGGGACACTAGGTTGCCTAACCCACCTTGTCACAACTACAGGGGCCCTAAGCTGCCTATCCCACCTGGTCACAAATCCAGGGGCCCTATCCTACTTAGGCTACCTGGTTACAATCTTGGGAGCTGTGGGCTGCCTAGCCAACCTGGTCATAACTCAGGGGACCCCAGGCTCCCTAGCCCATTGGGTCACCACTCTGGGGGCCCTAGACTACCTAGACGACATGGTCACAAGTCTGAAGCCCTATGATGCCTAGCCAACCAGGTCACAACCCCGGAGTCCTAGGCTTCTTAATCTACCTGGTCACATCTCTGGGGGCCCTATCCTGCTTAGCCCACTTGATCAAAACTCCTGGGATGCTAGGCTGCCTAGCCATCCTGGTCACAACTCTTGGTGCTCTAGAAAACCTAGTCCACCTGGTCACAACTCTGGGGCCCTAGGTTGCCGAGCTGATATGGTCACAACTTCAGGCACATTAGGCTGCCTAGCCACCCTAGTTACAACTCTGGTGTACCCAAACTCTGAAGGCGATAGAAGAAAAAGTTGGCAGCAGACTACAAGACATAGGCGTAGGAAAAGACTTCCTAAATCAGACAGCAGCTTCACAAGAAGTAAGGTCGACTCAAAAGCTTCTGTACATCAAAAGAAACAAGGAAGTGAAGAGAATTCCCACAGAGTGCGAGGAAACCTTCACCACAGAAACATCTGACAAAGCATTGATTTCCAGAATATATAAACAACTCAAAAAAGAAAGAAGAAAGAAAATAAATGACCCACTCAACAGATGGAGCAAAGAGCTGAACAGAGACTTCACAAGTGAGGAATTAGAGATGGCTGAGAAACACGTTAAGAAGTGTTCAACATCACTAAACATTAAGGAAATGCAAATCAAAACCACTTTAAGATATCATCTTACTCCAATAAGACTGGCTAGGATCAAGAAAACAATTGATAACAAGTGCTAGAGAGGTTGTGGGGTAAGGGGAACACTCATCCACTGCTGGTGGGAATGTAAACTCGAACACCCACTATGGAAAGCAGTGTGGAGAACCTTGGAAGACTTGGAATGAACTTGCCACCTGACCCAGCCATACCACTCCTAGGCATGTACCCTCAAGACTCACCCCACTGCAGGGATACAAGCATGGCCATGTTTATTTCAGCTCTCTTCACAATAGCAAGGAGTTGGAACCAACCTAAATGCCCCTCAACTGATGAGTGGATAGAGAAAATGTGGTACATCTACACAATGGAGTTCTATGCAGCAGTAAAGAAAGACAACAACATGAGCTTTGCAGGAAAATGGCTGGAGCTAGAGGACATCATGCTGAGTGAAGTAACACAGTCCCCAAAAAACAAACTATGAATGGTATCCCTCATCTGTGGATGCTAGTGCCAATGACCTAGTTGTAAGTATTTCTTGTGCATGGCCTCTTGAGCTTTTGTCCAAAGCAGTTGGGAGTGATGCATATTGGAAACAACAACAACAACAGAGAGGACTGCATCAAAGAACTGACTGAAACAGTGAACTTCTGCTCAAAACAGTCAGCTTCCACATGGAGAATATTGAGTGTGCTGGATAGCTTTAGTGTCAACTTGACACACCTAGGTTGAGGGAGCCTCAATTGGGGAATTGGCTCCATTGGATTGGCCTGTGGCCACATCTGTGGAGCATTGTCTTGATGGTCGAGCAGTGTGGGAGGGCCCAGCACACTATGAGTGGTGCCACCCTGGGCAGGTTGTTGTGTACCGTATAAGAAGGTGGGCTGGGCATGAGCCAGAGGAGCAAGCCAGTGAACAGCATTCCTCCATGGCTTGTGCTTCAGCTCCTGCCTCCAGGTTCCTGCCCTGAGTTCCTGCCTTGGGCTCCCTGAGTGATGAACTGTGACCCAGGAGATGTAAGCTGAATAAACACGTGCCTCCCCCAAGTTGGTGTCAGAGTGTTTTTGTCACAAAAATGGAGGAACAACTAGAACCTTCAACTGCAGAAACATCTGACAAAGCGATTCCAATGATATAAATACCAAAAAACAAAGAAGAAAGAAAACGGTGACCCACTCATAGATGGAGCAAAAGACTGAATAGAGACTTCACAGGAGAGGAATTAGATATGGCTGAGAACACGTTAAGAAGTGTTCAACATCACTAAATCATTAAGGAAATGCAAATCTCAAAACCAATTTAAGATATCTTACTCCAATAGACTGGCTATGATCAAGAAAAAAATTTTGATACCAGTGCTGGAGAGGTTGTGGTTAAAGGGGAACACTTATCCACGCTGGTGGGAATGTAAACTCGAACACCCACTAGGGAAAGCAGTGTGGAGAACCTGTGGAATACTATGGAATGAAACTTGTTGACACCCCACCCAGCCATACCACTTCCTGGGCATGTATTTACGTTCAAGACGCACGCCCCCGACCGACAAGATCATGCACGGCGCATGTTTATTTCAGCTCTCTTCACAATAGCAAGGAGCTGGAACCAACCCAAATGCCCCTCAACTGATGAGTGGATAGAGAAAATGTGGTACATCTACACAATGGAGTTCTATGCAGCAGTAAAGAAAGATGACATCATGAGCTTTGCAGGAAAATGGCTGGAGCTAGAGGACATCATGCCGAGTGAAGTAACACAGTCCCAGAAAAACAAATGATGAATGGTATCCCTTATCTGTGGATGCTAGTGCCAATTACCTAGTTGTAAGTATTTCTTGTGCCCGGTCCCTTGAGCTTTTGTCCAAAGCAGTTGGGAGTGATGCATATTGGAAACAACAACAGCAACAGAAAGGACTGCATCAAAGAACTGACTGAAATGGAACTTCTGCTCAAAACAGTCAACTTCCACATGGAGAATATTGAGAAAGACTGAGAAAGAGATGAAATGCATGTTTGGCAGAATGCATGAGCTCTGGTGGGATGGGGGGATAGGGTGGGGGACACGGGTCTAGATTTGATAAAAAATATATAAATAAATAAATTTAAAAAAGTTTAAAAAATCAAAAATAAAAACAAAACAAAAAAAACCCAACTCTGGGGGACCTAGGCTGCCTAACTCACCTGGTCTCAACTCTGGGAGACCTAGGCTGCCTATCTCACCTGGCCAAAACTCCGGGGGCCCTACACTACCTAGGCCACCTGGTCACAACTCCAGGGTACCAATGTTGCCTACCCCACTCACAACTCCAGGGGGCCTAGGCTGCCTAGCGGACATGCACAACTCCAGGGGCCCTAAGTTGCCTAGCTGACCTGGTCACAACTTCAGGGGGCCTAGGCTGCCTAGCCCACCTGGTCACAACTCTGGGGCCCTATGTTGCCTTGCTGAACTGGTCCCAACTCTTGAGGGCCCTAGGCTACCTAGTCCCACTGGTCACAACTCTTGTGCATCTAGGTTGGCTAGCCCACCTGGTCATGACTCTGGGGACCTAGGCTGCCTAGCTGTCCTGTTCCCAACTCTGAGGGCCCTCAGCTGCCTAGTCCAGATGGTCACAACTCTGGGGGACCTAGGGTGTCTAGCCCACCTGGTCACAACTCCAGGAGCCCTAGGCTGCCTTGCTGATCTGGTCACAACTAAAGGGGCCTTAGGCTGCCTAGCCCACCTGGTCACAACTAAAGGGACCCTAGGCTGCCTAGCCCACCTGGTCATACCTCTGGCAGCCCTAGTCTGCTTAGCCCATCTTGTCACAAGTATGGGGGCCCTAGGCTGACTAGCCCACCTGTTTACAACTCCATAGGCCCTAGACTACCTAGCCTACCTGGCCACTGCTCTGGGGCCCTAGGTGAGGTTTGCCTCATGGGAAGCCAGGCTAGGCTCAGGGGAGGAGTGGCTAGGGTAATGGAATGTGGTAAGGCGTTTTTAGGCTCATGGGAGGGGAGTAGAGGCAAGGCTCATGGGAGGCGACACCCATAGGAAGTGAGGCAAGAGAGGCTCATGGGAGGCAAGGTGAGCTTTGCCTCAAAGGAAGTCAGAATAGGCTCATGGGAGGTGTGGCTAGGCTAATGGAATGCAGTTAGGGGTGTTTAGGCTCATGGGAGGCCAGGAGAGGCAAGGCTCATGGGAGGTGTGCCTAGGCTAATGGACTGGGCTGAGGCATTTTTTAGCCTCATGGGGGGGTGTAGAAGTGAGACTCATGGGAGGTGTGGCAAGAGAGACTCATGGATGTTGAGGCAAGGTTTGCTTCATGGGAAGCCAGGCGAGGCTCATGGGAGGTGTGGCTAGGCTAATGGAATATTGGTGAGGCATGTTTAGGCTCATGGGAGAAAAGGCTCATGGGAGGTGAGCCAAGAAATGCTCATGGGAGGTGAGGCGAGGTTTGCCTCATGGGAAGCTTGGCTAGGTTCATGGGAGGCATGTCTAGCCTAATGGAACGGGTGAGGCATGTTTAGGCTCATGGGAGGTGAGTAGAGGTGAAGCTCATGGGAGGTGAGGCAAGAGAGACTCATGTGAGGTGAGGCAAGGTTTGCCTCAAGGGAAGCCAGGCTAAGCTCATGGGAGGCATGGCTAGGCTAAAGGAATGGGTTGAGGCATGTTTATGCTCATGGGAGGCAAGTAGAGGTGAGGCTCATGGGAGCCGAGGCTCATGGGAGGTGAAACAAGAGAGGCTCATAGGAGGCCAGGCGAGGTTTGCCTCATGGGAAGCCAGGCTAGGCTCATGGGAGGAGTGACTAGGCTAACAGAATGAGGTGAGGCATGTCTAGTCTCATGGGAGGTGAGTAGTAGGAAGGGTCATGGTAAGTGTGGCAAGAGAGAATCATGGGAGGCCAGGCAATGTTTGCCTCAAGGCAAGCCAGGCTAGTGTCATGGGAGGCCTGGCTAGGCTAATGGAATCGGGTAAGGCATGTCCAGGTTCATGGGAGGTGAGTAGAGGCTAGGCTCATGGGAGGTGAGGCAAGAGAGGCTTATGGGAGGCCAGGTGAGGTTTGCCTCATGGGAAGCCAGGGTAGGCTCATGGGAAGATTTTCTAGGCTAACGGAATACAGTGAGGCACATCTAAGCTCATAGGAGGCAAGTAGTATCAAGCCTCATGGGAGATGTGGCAAGAGAAAGTCATGGGAAGCAAGGCAAGGTTTGCCTCATGGGAAGTCAGGTTAAGCATATGGGAGGCGTGGCTAGGTAAATATAATGGGTTGAGGAGTCTTTAGGCTCATGGGAGGGGAATAGATGTGAGGCTTGTGGGAGGCAAGATTCAGGAGAGGATAGGCAAGAGAGGCTCATGGGAGGAGAGTAGAAGCAAGGCTCATGGGAGGTGTGGCAAGAGAAACTCATGGGAGTCGAGGCACAGTTTGCCTATCCCACCTGGTCACAACTCCTGGTACCTTAGGCTTCCTAGTGGACAGGGTCACAGCTCTGGGGGCTTTAGGCTGACTAGCCCACATGGTCACAGCTCTGGGGGCCCTAATTGGCCTAGCCCACTTGGTTATAACTCCAGGGGCCCTAGCCTGCCCAGGCAACCTGGTCACAACTCCAGGAGCTCTAGGCTGCCTAGCCTACCTGGTCACAACTCTGGGAGCCGTAAGCTGCCTTGCCGACCTGGTCACAACTAAAGGGGCCCTAGCTGCCTAGCCCACCTGGCCAAAACTCCAGGGGCCTTAGGCTGCCTAGCCCACCTGGCCAAAACTCCAGGGGCCTTAGGCTGCCTAGCCAACCTGGTCACATCTCTGGCAGCCCTAGACTGCCTAGCTCACCTTGTCACAAGTATGGGGGCCCTAGGCTGACTAGCCCACCTGTTTACAACTCTGGAGGCCCTAGACTACATAGCCCACCTGGTCACTGCTCTGGGGCCCTTGGTGAGGTTTGCCTCATCGGAAGCCAGGCTAGGCTCAGGAGAAGAGTGGCTAGGGTAATGGAATGTGGTAAGGCATTTTTAGGCTCATGGGAGGCAAGTAGAGGCAAGGCTCATGGGAGGTGACACCCATAGAAAGTGAGGCAAGAGAGGCTCATGGGAGGTAAGGTGAGCTTTGCCTCAAGGGAAGTCAGAATAGGCTCATGGGAGGCAAGTAGAGGTGAGGCTTCTGGTAGGTGTGGCAATAGAGACTCATGGGAGGTGAGGCAAGGTTTGCCTCATTGGAAACCAAGATAGGCTCATGGGAGGTGTGGCTAGGCTAATGGAATGTGGTGAGGTATTTTTAGGCTCATGAGAAGCAAGTGAGGTATTTTTAGGCTTATGAGAAGCAAGTAGAGGTGAGGCTCATGGGAGGCAAGGCCCATGGGAGGTGAGGTGAGTTTGCCTCATGAGAAGCCAGCCTAGGCCTATGGGAGGGGTGGCTAGGCTAATGGAATGCAGTGAGGCATGTATAGGATCACAGGAGGCAATGCTCATGGGAGGTGAGGCAAGAGAGGCTCATGGGAGGGGAGGGGAGGTTTGCCTCATGGGAAGCTAGGCTAGGCCCATGGAAGGTGTGGCTAGTCTAATGCGAATAGGGTGAGGCTTGTTTAGGCTCATCAGAGGCAAGTAGAAGAGAGGCTCATGGGAGGTGTGGCACAAGAGAGATATGGGAGTCCAGGCAAGGTTTGCCTCATGGGAAGCCAGGCTAGGCTCATGGGACGTATTCATAGGGTAATGGAATGGGTTGTGGAGTGTTTAGGCTCTTGGGAGATGAGTAGAGGGAAGACTCATGGGAGGCGTGGCTAGAGAGATTCATGGGAGGTGAAGCAATGGTTTCTTCATGGAAGCCAGGCTAGGGTCATGGGAGGTGTGGCTAGGCTAGTGGAATGCTGTGAGGTGTGTCTTGCTCATGGGAGGCGATGCTCATAGGAGGTGAAACATGAGAATCTCATGGGAGGTGAGTAGAAGCTAGGATCATGGGAGGTGCAGCAAGAGAGACTTATTGGATGCGAGGAAAGGTTTGCTTTATGGGAAGGCAGGCTAGACTCATGGAATAGGTGGCTAGGCTAATGAGAATTGGGTGAGGCATGTTTAGGCTCATGGGAGGCGAGTAGAGCTGAGGCTCCTGGGAGTTGTGGCAAGAGAAACTCATGGGATGTGAAGCAAGGTTTGCCTCACAGGAAGTCAGGCGAGGCTCTTGGGGGGGGCATGGCTAGGCTAATGCAATGCAGTGAGGTGTGGCTAGGCTCATGGGAGTCATGTAAAATCGAGGCTCATGAGAGGTGTGGCAAGAGAGACTCGTGGGAGCAGAGGTACGTTTTACCTCATGGGAAGCCAGGCTAGGCTTATGGGAGGCTGATCTAGAGGACATGGCTGATCTACAGGACATGTCTGATCTAGAGGACATGGCTGATCTAGAGAACATGGCTGATCTACAGGACATGGCTGATCTACAAGGCATGGCTGATGTAGAGAACATGGCTGATCTAGAGGGAATGACTCATGTACAGGACATGGCTGATGTAGGGGACATGACTGATCTACAGGGCATGGCTGATCTACAGGGGCATGGCTGATCTAGAGGGCATGGCTGGTCTACAGGACATGGCTGATCTACAGGGCATGACTGATCTACAGGGCATGGCTGATCTACAGGACATGGCTGATCTACAGGGCATGGCTGATCTACAGGGCATGGCTGATCTACAGGGGCATGGCTGATCTACAGGACATGGCTGATCTAGAGGGCATGGCTGATCTACAGGACATGGCTGATCTAGAGGGCTGTCCTGGCTGAAGTGCCTGGCTTGTATGCACATCCCCCCCCCCCCTCCAGAGGCTTCAGCCACCTGTGCTCTGGCTGTCCTGGCTGAAGGGCTGGGCCTCTAAGCATGTGCCCTCATCCGGCTTCGTCCCCCATGTGCAATGAGCATCCTAGCTGAAAAGCCAAGCCTCTATGCACATCCTCCCACCCCCCACCCCGTGTCTGGCCATTATGCACATGGCCCAGCACAACTTTAACCCTCCTGTGCTCAGGCTGTCCTGGCTGAAGCGCCCAGCCTCTACACTGTGCACCCAAGTGACTTCAGCCTGCCTGTGCTCAGGCTGTCCTGGCTGAAGCACCCAGCCTCTACACTGTGCACCCAAGTGACTTCAGCCTGCCTGTGCTCAGGCTGTCCTGGCTGAAGCGCCCGGCCTCTACACTGTGCACCCAAGTGACTTCAGCCCGCCTGTGCTCAGGCTGTCCTGGCTGAAGCGCCCAGCCTCTACACTGTGCACCCAAGTGACTTCAGCCTGCCTGTGCTCAGGCTGTCCTGGCTGAAGCGCCCAGCCTCTACACTGTGCACCCAAGTGACTTCAGCCTGCCTGTGCTCAGGCTGTCCTGGCTGAAGCGCCCGGCCTCTACACTGTGCACCCAAGTGACTTCAGCCTGCCTGTGCTCAGGCTGTCCTGGCTGAAGCGCCCAGCCTCTACACTGTGCACCCAAGTGACTTCAGCCTGCCTATGCTCAGGCTGTCCTGGCTGAAGCGCCTGGCCTGTATGTGCACCCCCCCCCCGCCTCACCCCCAGAGGCTTCAGCCCACCTGTGCTCTGGCTGTCCTGGCTGAAGAGCTGGGCCTCTAAGCATATCCCCTCTTCCCCGGCCATTAGGTGTATGACCTAGCGCAGCTTTGACCCTCCTGTACTCAGGCTGTCCTGGCTGAAGCGCCTGGCTGAAAGGCTTTTTTCCAACGCAAATAGGCCAGATCAAACCAGATTAACAAAGTATAAAAGGAGGTTTATTAGAACACGCTCCTGGGGGGGTCCACCGGTCTCAGAGAGGGAGGCCAGGGGAGTCCTGCACTTGGGCTGGGGCTGAGGGTTTTTATAAGTTCTGGGGAGAGGAAGATGAGGTAATGGTGGTGAGACAAAGCATGTAAGGGCAAAACTGGTGCAGTGGGAGGGGACAAGTTGAGTCTTTAGTGTTAGTCATGAAGCTGGAATGTAACTACATATGGCCTTAGATTGTGCTCTAGTTGTGGCTGGTGACATCAGGAAGGAAAGTTCCATCAGCTGCCTGAGATGAGGCAGGCTTTTTCTGGGCATTTGACCAGAATAGAAGGATGGTAGGTGCCATCTTTAGATCTCCAAGCCCAGGCCCTTCCTAATAACATCCCAACTCAACTCTTGCTACTTCTTGCTGAAAGGGGCAGTGTAGGGAAAGGGGAGTGGTTTGGAGTAGGCAGGCATGTAGGCAATGGAGAGTAAGATTGTAGAAGCATCTGGTTAACAGCTACTTTGGAGACCTCTCAGATACATTCCTGTAGGAAGTGGAGGAGGCATGGGGCGAAAATGAAAAATACACAGATGATTATTATGGGGCCTATGAAAGGTGACAACCAGGTGAAGACGGAGGCCTGCCAGAAGGAATATCGTGGTAAGGTGCCCTGATTGTATTGGCGGAGATCCTCAGAAGATTTATTTAGGTTGTGGATGCTGGTTTCTAGTAGGCCAGATTCGTTGATGAGGTAGCAGCACTCTTCTCCCAAGAAAATACAGGTTCCCCCTTTATCTGCAGTAAGATCTATTGCTCTACGGTTTTGCATAGCCACCCGAGCCAGTGAGGTGATCTGTCCTTGGAGAGAAGCTAGGGACTGAGCCGATTCATCTATGGTGTTTTGGATACGTAGGGCAGTCTGATGAGCAGATGTTAAATAATGTCCTAGGGCACCTGTGGTAAACCCTGAGGCAACAGTTGAAGCTGCTATGGCAATGCCTGCTATGGCTGTGATAGGCACTGCTCCCGTCGTTTTCGGATGTGGGTGAAGGTTGGGGGTAGAGGTGTAAGAGAGGCCAAAGTTGCCACCTCAGCCTTGCCATATAGTTTTAAATCTGGAACCAGTGTGACTGGGAGACATACCGTTGAGGAGTAATTAGAGGGCAAAGTTTTTGTCAGAGTATAGTTGCACCAGAAGAAACCTTCTGGTGGTGTCTGGTTAGAAATTGAAGTGGCATTGGTGTTGTTACAGAAGAAGGGGAGTCCAGGGGGTCGGTCCCGAATAGGAGAAAGGAAGGTGGGATGTTGTCCTAAAAAGGGGCACATCCTGTAGAGGAGTAAACAATAAGTTAGAACTATGGTTGTTATGGAATGGCTGTGATAGGGGAACTCTAACTAGAGGAGGGCTAGCTAGGGAGGCACAAAGGAAGCAGTCACTCATGTTGTGTGCACGGGTGAGGTTAAGAAGTGTAGCTCCCTCCTGGATGAGTTGTGTCCATGAGAAGGGCTGCTTATCCCCCGTGTCTTTATGTGTGGGGTAGGCATTTTCTAAATTGGCCTGGAGTAATTGTTCTTGATGTTCAGTAGCCTCAGAAATGTTTTTTAAGTCCTGGACTTGTGAGTGTGATATTAGTTTGTATGAATACCGTATATCTGTTCTTTGACAGGGGTATGAGGCTGATGGGGATGTGTACATTGCTCCTTTAACCACTTATTTCCACCTGGTATGCCATAGGTCTTTTATATTAAGAAATTGTGGGGCCAAATAATCTACCCCATAGGTGTCTGGATGTTGGTTGAGGGCCCAGACATTGCCACGATAGTTTTTACTTTTGCAGGCTGTGCAGCAAGCTTCACTTATCTGGTCATGAGTGAGGCAGATCATGGCGGATTTCCATTTTGGGGCTGCCCCTTCATATCCCCAAATACACCAAGGTGAAGCAATCAGCAGGATGGAAACCACTGAGTCACATTTCTGTCCTGGGGCAGGGGGTATGCAGTCTGAATGTCCTCAGATATCATGGTGGACTTCCTTAGTTCCATTAGTCCAGGTTTCCCTGTATATAGAAATGCCAGACATGTGTACGGGCAGGTGTCCGGGGAAGTGGGTTTTCCTGTTACTGGAGTGTCTTGGTCCTGTATTAGATTTGGTTGTACTCTTAACTGCCAAAGAGGGAGAAGTTATAAAGCAGAATATGACCAGACTTATACGTTTAGATGCTTTTTTGTCAGTGGCAACCAGGACAACAGAGACCAGAACCCAGAATAGAAAGGAAGTGAGTGTGAACACAGAGAGGGCCAGCCAGCTATCCCACTCCCCTAGGGTTTCTGGAGAACCGGACCATGATAGGTCCTAGCTGTTGTACAGACCAAACATCCTCAGGAGGAGCATTTTTGAACCTGGAGTGGTGGTACCAACACTGCTGTCCCAATAGTTCGGCAGCTAAAGGAGTTGTGATGATAACTGTGTGGGGTCCTATCCACTTTTGTTCCAGAGTCCAAGGGGAGAGCTGTTTCAGAAGAACTTGGTCCCCTGG
This sequence comes from Rhizomys pruinosus, assembly GCA_009823505.1. Classification (NCBI taxonomy): domain Eukaryota; kingdom Metazoa; phylum Chordata; class Mammalia; order Rodentia; family Spalacidae; genus Rhizomys; species Rhizomys pruinosus. Next base: position 8,037,407 of record VZQC01005780.1, on the reverse strand, counting down.
ATTGAGGGTCAGTGGTTCAGATGATGACTGGTCAGGTGAGGGAGCAGGAGACAGGTGTCCACGTGAGCCCTAAGGAGAGTCCTGAGAAGAGTGAAATAGGGAAGGTATCCGGCCAATGGGAGTTTGGGTTGGGAGGTTGTGGGTGAGGGTGACAGGGAGGAGAGTGGGCCAAGATAACCTGAGCTTGAGCCAGAGCTAGGAGAGTTGTTTGATGAGTCTGTTGGCCGGCTCAACCTTTCCAGATGACTGTGGGCAATAGGGGATGTGTAGCTCCCAGGTGATGCCAAGGGTTACAGATACCAGCTCTGTTATCTTTGAAGTGAAGGCCGACCCTTATCTGTCTGGATGGTCTGTGGAAGCCCAAAACGAGGGATAATCTGTTCCAGAAGAATTTGAGTCACCACATCTGCCATCTCCTTGGAGGTGGAGAACACTTCTATCCAGCCTGTGAAAGCATCAACAAGGGTTAAGAGGTAGCAGAGTTTTTTGTGGGTAGGCATATGGGTAAAGTCAATTTGCCAGTCATCTCCTGGTTGGTGTCCTCGAAGCTGATGTAGGGGCTGGTGCAGATGGAGAGCTCCCTGTGGGCTGGTCTTGGCACATGTTTCGCAGGAGGAGTGGGACTGTAAAATATGAGCTCTAAGGCTCATGGGGTCAAAAAGTGGGGCCAACATGTAGGCTTTGGTGGATATCGGAGATGATGGAAAATGCCTGGTTTGGGGGAAAAATAAGACTTTTATTTAAATACAGCCATCCATCCTTTTCTTGGGTAGCTCCTTTTTGGAGGAATTTATCTTTTTTTTTTTTTTTTCTGTAGCTATTTAGGACTGTAGGAGGGGTCAGAAGCAGGATATGTCCAGGTGGCTTACATGGGTCTGAGTCGGCCCTGGCATTTCCCAGCATTACTGGATCTATAGGTGTCTGGTGTCCCTGACAATGGCTTACATTCTGCTGGGAGTTGGCGTGCCTCCGGGAGCTTGGCAACAAGGGGGCCATTAACTACAGGCGTGCCCTTGGTGGTGAGGAAGCCCCTCTCCTTCCAGATAACCGAGGGGGTATGAACTATAAGGAAAGCATATTTAGAATCAGTATAAATGTTGGCCCGTTTTCCTTTGGCAATGTGGAGGGCTCTGGTTAGAGCAACTAGTTCCACCTTTTGTGAAGAAGTTCCCCTTTCCCATCGGGAGGCTATTTGCCTCAATTGTTTTAGTTGATGAGACCACTGCATACGCTGCCTGACGGCATCCCATGGGATCTATAAGAGAACTCCCATCCACAAAAAGGGTGAGGTCAGGGCTCTCTATGTGATGGTCCGAGAGGTCCAGTCTAGGCTTTCTCAAAGCTTCAACAGCCTCTGGGCTCCAGTGGGAGGGGAGGACTCCAGGGGGAAAAGCTAGGAGGAGAGTTGCAGGGTTCAGGGTGGGACAAGTAGCCAGAGTGACTTGGGGATTATCTATAAACAAGAGATGAAAGGTCTGGACTCCAGAAGACCACAAGAGGAAGAGGGAAGAATGACTCAGCAGGTCTGACAGAAGATGTGAGGAATAGGGAAGAATGACTCAGCAGGTCTGAAAGACCATATGTGAGGAATAGGGAAGAATGACTCAGCAGGTCTGACAGAAGATGTGAGGAATAGGGAAGAATGACTCAGCAGGTCTGAAAGACAATGTGAGGAATAGACTGTGAGGGGCTGTAGTAAGGTGGTGGCGCACGCCTTTAGTCCTAGCACTTGGGAGGCAGAGGCAGGTGGATCTTTGTGAGTTCAAGGCCAGCCTGGTCTACAATGTGAGTTCCAGGACAGCTGGGGCTACAGGGAGACCCTGTCTCGAAAAGACCAAAAAAAAAAAAAAGAGCTTCCTGGGTGAGTTCAGCAGCCAAGGCCAGAGCTCTCAAACATGGTTACCAGCCATTAACCATAGGGTCTGTTTTGACAGGAAAGCTACAGCCCGATATGAGGGGCCAAAAGGTTGAGCTAGGACCCCTGTAGCTATTTCCCTCCTTTCGTCTGTAAATAGATGAAAAGGGCATGTAGAGTCAGGAAGACCTAAAGCAGGGGTGTCCAAAAGAGTGTCCCATAGCAAAGAAAAATATCAAGGAACTACAGCTGGTTGAGAGAGGGGTCCTTCAGGAGTCTCCTTAGCTGCCTGGTATAAGGGCTTAGCAACGATGGCACAATTGGGGATCCAGTGGCAGAAGAACCCATGAGGCCAAGGAAGGACAGGATCTGGTCTGCTGTGGTAGGGGGCTGTAGCTCCCGGAGGGCTTGTACCCAATCGGAAGTAAAGGTTGTGGGCCCTGGGCTGAGCTAGACTCCCAGATAGACCACAGATGAAGAACATAATTGGGCTTTGGAGGGAGAGAGTCGGTGCCCAGGAGAATTAGGGAAGTTTAGGAGGGTGAAAGTAGCTTGCTGAGACTGAGCTAGAGAAGGACTGCACAGTAAGAGATCATCTACATATTGTAAGAGGAGGTTAGGGCGGAGGTCCAGGGCAGAGAGGTCCCCAGCTAATGCCTGCCCAAAAAGGTGTGGGCTATCCCGAAAGCCTTGGGGAAGGACTGCCCATGTTAGTTGACTAGCAGAACGAGTATCAGGATCTTCCCAATAAAGGCAAAAAGAAAGTAAGAGTCAGGATGTAGGAACAGTGAAAAAGGCATCCTTTAGATCCAGGACGGTGTAATGAGAGGTACTGAAGGGAATGTTGGACAAAAGAGTGTACGGATTAGTAACTATGGGATGTATGGGGATGACTGCCTCATTAATTAGTCGGAGATCATGAACTAGGCAGTAAGCACCAGAAGGCGTGTGTACAGGAAGGATAGGAGTATTATAAAGCGAACTAGTAGGAACTAGAAGTCTCTGAGATAAGAGGAGGGTGATTATCGGTTTGAGGCCACGACATTGGCCTCTGAGATGGGAACTGAGACCGGGAAGGGAAAAGGGTAGGGTCTTTGAGGCAAATTAGGACTGGTTTGGTTTTGGATGGTGGGTAGCCACCACTGGGGTTGAAATCTCCCAAACTTGAGGGTTGACTGGGTGAGGGAGGGAAGGGAGAGAGACATCTGGGGTTTGAGTCTGGGAAGACTCATGTGCTCAGGCTGTTGTGGCTGAAGCCCCTGGCCTCTATTCTTGTGTCCCCATACGACATCAGTCTGCCTGTGCTCTGGCTGTCCTGGCTGAAGCACTGGGCCTCTAAGTGTGCTGGGGCATGGGAATAACGGCCGGATGTTGGGGGGGTGGTGCGCATAGAGGCCTGGCTTTTCAGCTAGGATGGTAATTGTACATGGGGGACGAAGCTGGCTGGGGACACGTGCTTAGAGGCCCAGCACTTCAGCAGGATAAGCCAGAGCACAGGAGGGTCGAAGCTGTGCTGGGTCATACGCATAATGGCGGGGGCGGGGGCACAACACATGAGGCCCAGTGCTTCAGCTAGGGCAGCCAGAGCACAGGCGGGCTCATGTCTCATGGGTGCATAAGAATAGAAGCGGGGCACTTAAGCCAGGACAGCCAGAGCGCAGGCGGCCTGAAGCCTCTGGAGGGGAAGGGTGGGGAGGTGGACGCGGATACAGGCCAGGTGCTTGTTAAAACTTGTATCTGCGACCATCCCACACCCTTCCCCTCCAGAGGCTTCAGCCCGCCTGGGCTCTGTCTGAGGCGTGGTGGCGCACGACTTTAATCCTAGCACTCAGGAGGCAGAGGCAGGCGGATCTTTGTGAGTTCAAGGCCAGCCTGGTCTATAGAGTGAATTCCAGGACAGCTGGGGCTACAGGGAAACCCTGTCTCGAAAATACCAAAAAGAAAAATAAAACAACAACAAAAAAATCCCAAAAAACTTGTTAAAAAACAAGGACAGCCTGAGCACAGGCAGGCTGATATCACATGGGGGCACAAGTATAGAGGACAGGTGCTTCAGCCAGGACAGCCGGACACAGGAGGGTCGAAGCTGCGCTGGGGCAGGTTATGCCCATGACCCGGTGCAGCTTCGACCCTCCTGTGTCCGGCTGTCCTTGTTTTTTTTAACAAGTTTCCACGGTTCTGTGAAAGTTGATTCTGATTGTTTTGAAAACTAGCTGTGTTTGTGGAAGTCAGAATCTAGGCATTTTCTTCTGCATTTTTGGCAAGCTCCAGATTTTTTACTTTTTGTAAGGATTGCAATGCCACTCTTAACAAGGTAAAAAGGGGTGTCCATTAACACATTCTCACATCATTGGACAGTGGTATCCTCTCTGCTGGCTTGTCCTTTTGACAGAATCTCAGTAACCTTTGATAGTTTCCTTGCTTTCTGCTACAAGATCTCCCAGACTCATCATGTATATTTACTGCCGCAGACCTAGAGGCCATTTCCTCAAAGGGCTCTGGCTCCATTCCATGGAAAAAGATATTTACAGGCCAAAGAGTAGGTGCTAAGGGTATTTTGTTATTATTAGGTTGTCATTACTTCTGGCTTTTTGATGGAAAGATCTAGGAAGAACATAATTTTTACAATAAATATATGTCTCCTTCTATAGCCCTTCTGGGTCCACAGGTCTCTGGTCTGGAGGCTGAGATTTGTTAAAGTCAAGAATAAGGCCTTTAGCAGATGATGGGGAGAAGTGCAGCACAAGGATGTTTTCTGGATATGACACAGCTATCACATTCCTGAACTCACTGCCACTGTGGTTATATGCACGGGACTGGGCCCATTAACATTCTATCATGGATGGAGAAGGGGCCATGGAGCAGTTAATGATTGCTGGAGGAGGAGGTACCATTTTTTTCAGTGGTATAACTACTGATTGGTTGCTCTTGCTCCAATAAACAACCTCCCACCCATGATTGGGCAAAGTCAGTGGTTCAGACACCAAAAGAAGACATAAAAGTAGAGGTGGACTTGTTGAGAAAAAGAGTTTCAGCAGAAGAGAGAGGAGATTAGAGAGAGATGAATGTGTGTAAGCAACTATAGTTCATTATATAAATCTGTGAAACTGCCAAACGGTAATAAAAAGTGTGAAAAAGTAAGGCCTCTTTAAGAGACACCAGTTCAAATTTAGAAGATGAGAGGATAAAGCTGATCACTGTTTTTGGAAATGTTTGATGATCCAGAATAAATACAGAACAGTGTACACAAATGCACAAATGGGCTAACAGAAATATTATTTGTCAGATTGCTTATGCCTGCTTGGAAGGGAGATGTGTGGAACTTATTGTGGGGCAGTGGGGTTCCTGGGTGTCCATTCACACAGGTTGGGGTTACTGGTATCTGTAAGGGATGCTGGCACCAGCCTTTTGGCCCACAAAGCCATTTTGGTCATGTGCCAAGCTGCATGCACACTGAGCCGCAGGTGGGCTGGGGGGAGAGGGAGGAGAGAAAGGACTTGGAGGAAAGTAAACCCAGCAGGTCCAAAGACCTGGAAGTTGGCTGCAAGAGACCAAAACTCATTTATTTGCAGGAGTTTGGGGGTCTTATATACCTGCATTTGGCAGGCTTCAGGAGAGAATGGAGGTGAGGGGGTGCACGGGAAATTCACAGTGTGCTTTCTATAGAAGGTGTAAGCCGGCAGAGGATCCAGTTGGTTCTGGAAACCAAGATGTGTTCTTTAGAGATTGCAGGAATGTGATGCCTTTTGCTTGAATCCTCAAAGCAGGGTTGCAGGGCTGATTTTGTCGATTGGTGAGCAGGGGCCAACTTGGTCCCCTGGCTTTTTCAGGTTATTGGGGCTAAAGCTGGCTCCCTTAATGCTCCAGCCAGTTGAAATATCAGGCCCCACAGCTCCCCCCTTTGTTTTTATTAAAATGGGGCAGTGCTATCACATTCCTCTAGGGGGTGTTCAGGAATGGTCTGATGCTGAACCAGGATATTTTGGGTTGTAACCTCAGTGAAATTATTAATTTAGTTTTTGCCAAACTGGAGCACTCCTAGGGAGAAAATCAGTCCTAGAAAAGGGGGCATCCAGGTGGTCAGAGAGTTGGGGAACCAGGAGACAAATAATATGGGGTCTTTGCCATTAACCCCGACTCATTGACAGAAAAGCAACATTTCCCCTCCTCCCAAAACATACAGGTATCATTTGTACACAATTTAACATAGATGGTGATTTTAGTTGTACCCCAAAGTCTCAAGTTTGGCTGGGAAGGCCTGTACATATAATTATGTTGATGGAATAAAGTCCAGTTTGTGACAGTTGTGATTTCACAACTATCTCCTTAGTTTGTAGCATAGTTCCTCTTTTGCTAGTAGCCTGTAGGCTTTGGAAAGGAAGGGGGTGGAGTGGGTGAAAAGTAGAACAGTCCATTATTTTCTTGAGTTGACATCTTGGACTTTCAGGTCCATCCCAGCTTTTTCCAACAGATTGGCAGCTCATCCAGGGGTATCTTTTGTAATTCTACTGATGAAATATAAATAGTAAAAGCACAGGCACTTAAGCAAACATTAATTATTATAATAGGTTGTGTTGTGGACACAGGCATAGATGGTTAGAAATACCATTATCCTTCACATTAGAGTGTTTTTTCTAGAAATAATGCCATCTATCTTAAATAAATTATAGTAGATAAATGGATGGAGGCTAATTAAGGTCCTTTTAAGAATAAAATATATAGCTGGGCGTGGTGGTACACACCTTTAATCCTAGCACTCTGGAGGCAGAAGCAGGCAGATCTTTGTGAGTTCAAAGCCAGCCTGGTCTACAGAGTGTGTTCTAGGACAGCTGGAGCTACAGGGAGACCCTGTCTTGAAAAGACCAAAAAAAAAAAAAAAAGAATAAAATATTTACATTCTTTAATATCAAATCTGAAAAATAAAGTAATGCACCAAAGTATGGATGAGGGGCATTAGTTGAGAGTCTCATTTGGTATTTGGGTTTTTTTTACCCATGCCCCTTCTATATTTTTATAGCCTTTATAGTTTTATTGGGCCTGATTTATTGGCTGTGATTAAAGACACCTGTTTTTTTCTTTACTGACACCATTTGGCTGCTGGGAGAGGCCCCAGCCATGGGGAACCATTTTCATTTTAGTAAGATTTTTTTCAGTAAAGAAAGACATTCTTGTTTGATCTGGGTGGTTTATATACAATTTTGAACAGTTCTTGTTTTTAGTATACCTTTTGTGAACTGTTTTCAAGGTTTTAAAGCCCCCTTCGAGGCATTTAATATGGTACCTGGCTTTGACAATTTTTAATTGATGTTTTTGGGGGGAATAAAAGGTATCTCTCCAAGAGATCTCATGTCTATTAGTCAAAGGCAGAATTTAAGCATGTCCAGTAAGGAGTTACTGTTATAATAATTGACTTCTATTCTAGAGAGATGCTGAGTAGAAAGTTTTTTTTTTTTACTTGACTGTATCCTGGAGGGAGTCAATCTTAGAGTAAGTGTCCCTAACTGGGTTTTTAATGACCAATAGTTATTAAAGATCAATTTGTTAGAGTTAGAGCTCTTTTCAGACCAGGATGGCCTGAAAATTTCCATACAAATTCTTCTGTCTTTGCTTCCAGAGGGCTGAAATTTAAAAAATTGTAATATTTTAGGTTGACTTTAAAAGGCAGTTTAAAGAAAGAAAAACATAAAAATTTAATTAAAAAGGAAAGAAAACTAAAGTCAAAATAAAAGAAAAAATCAGAAAGAAAAAAATATAAAAAATTTAAAAAAAAGGCAGTTTAAGATAAACGTGATTTAAGATTAATTGTTACTAATAAGCCAGGTGTTTAGCTTGGTGGCAGGTCACAAGCCACGTGGTCTGGAATCCTGTGAATAGAGCCTTTCCCTGGTAATATTTTTTTTCTTTTAAATGGATTAAGTAGAGCCTAAAAGGGGAAAGCACATTTGAAAGAATCCAAAATTGCCTAGGAGTTTTAAAATTAATTAATTGTGCACATTTCTACTTAAAGTTGTCTTAGGGTACCCACGTTTTAGATTAAAAATTTTATGTCTTGATTGAGCATGCCGAGATAGAATTTAACTTAATAGATTTTGCTTATCAAAAATTGAAAGTTCTTTTGAATGGCCATATTATTAAAAATTATCCTGAGATAAAAATTGATATTCAAAGGACAGTACAATTAAAACAATTTAGAATAAGCACAATAAGGTCTGAAGGTAATTATTTTAAATACATTATATTTGTCTATTTTTAGGAGGCCTGTTTAAGAAAGAAAACATTTGTCAATAAATTTTTGTGACAAAAGGGTTAGAGTTAAATCCTTGGAAGTTTGAAGAGTAATTAGGAGTGCCCTGGAAAATAATACTTTACATGTTTTAACAGGAAATTAAGTAAAATAATTCTTTAGCGTTGAGGGATAAGTCTGTTTGAACATAGTGAAAAAGGAGTTTTTCTTCTTGGAGCAGGGCTGGGATTCTGAAGAACAAACAGAAGTTAAATTTTGAGGTTTTGGAAAAGAATTTACGAAGTAGCAAACTTAGAATTTGAACCATTCATCTCCTGGTCTTAAGTCTGTCTTTTAAACCATGGAGCTGAATTTTTAGTTGCAGTCAGGGGAGGGCAGGAGTGGGTTTGTGCAGACAAAGGACTGCATACCTCCAGCTCTGGTGGCTAGGCAGTGTGTGTGTGTCGGGTGTTCCAGCTCGAGTCAAGCTTCCATCACCCTGCAGCTTTTGCTTTTGGTTGGACTCAACCCCCCCCCCCCCCACTGATTCAGTGGGTCAGTGGGTCCTGTTCCCATCCCGCACCACTGGCGTTTACCAGCCCTGTCCCTCCCCTGAGGGCCCACACTCTGGGATGGCGGTGCCCAGCAAGAGCAGGGTGGAAAAAGGGGAAACTGCCCAAGCCAGAAGTAGCAGCCCAGGGCTGGCAGCTGTGCCACAGGTAGGCATGGCATCAGTTCCCTTGGTCTATAGATCTACCTGATGTGTGTGGGGAATTACCCATGATAGGAGAGGAAAGAGTAAAGAGAACTTTACCATCAGCAGAAGGTTTTTGCTGATGCCTGATCAAGCAGGCTGCAATCCAGTTAGCTTAATAGGTCCCTTGGATGGCGAAAACTGAAATTAATAGACTAGAAAAAAAGACTCAGTCCTATTCAAATGGAAGGCTAAGGACATAGCTGCCCAAGGCCAGAAAGAGGCTGTCCTACTCAAATGGAAGGACGAGGGCATAGTTGCCCAAGGCCAGAAAGAGTCACTCCTCATTTTTTTTTTTTTTTTGAAAATGAGAGCACAGTCTCCGATTACTCCAATCTTCCAAGAAAAGGGGAGAGTTTACCTTGTTACTTTTATTCCTCTGAGGATCCATTCTCCTTTAGTTGTTACACATCATTGGAATTTCACATAGCCCCACATTGGGTACCATCTTTGGGCCAGTGGGGTTCCCGGGTGTCTGCGAGGGACCCCGGCACCAGCTTCCCAGCCTCCATAAAGCTGTTTCACTCATGCACCAAGCAGCAGGCAGGGGGGAGGGAAGAGAGAAAGGACTCAGAGGCAAGTAAACCTAGCAAGTCAAAAGATCTGGGAGTTGACTGCAAAAGACCAAAACCCATTTATTTTCTGGTGTTTGGGGTCTTATATACCAGCATTTGGCAGGCTTTGGGTGAGAATGGGGATGAGGGGGTGCATGGGAAATTTACAGTGTGCTTTCTACAGAAGGTGTGAGCCAGCAGAGGCTCCAAGTTGGTTCTTGAAACCAAGATGTGCTCTTTAGAGATTTCAAGAATGTGATGCCTTTTGCCTGAACCCTCAAAGCAGGGCTGCAGGGCTGTTTTTTTCAATTGGCAAGCAGGGGTCAGCTTGGTCTCCAGGCCTTTTCAGGTTATTGGGGCTAAAGCCGGTGCCCTTAATACTTCAGCCAGATGAAATATTGGGCCCCACAGCTTATGATTATCCTGTGTCATGAAGGTTAGCAGAAGTTGTTGGATCCCCCACAACTGGCATTAAGGTGGTTGTTAGCTGCCATGTGGATGCTGGGAACCAAAGCCATGCCCTCTGTTAAGAGCAGCCAGTGCTCTTAATCACTAAGCCATCTCTCCAGTCTCGCTGCAGCATTTTGTATTGGTCTGGTGCTGGCTCACAGATATCTCAGTAAGCAGAACAGAGACATGATCTGTGAGGGCCAAGTGAAGGTATTCAGAAAGCAATACACTATGGGATCCATTCATGCTTAGCCTGGAGGCATCCTTATCTATTTTGATGCAGTTCTTCTTAGAACTACCTCTGAGCTGGGCATGGTGGCACATGCCTTTAATCCTAGCACTCAGGAGTCAGAGGCAGAAGGATCTTTGTGAGTTCAAAGCCAGCCTGGTGTCAAAAAAAAAAAAAAAGGAACTACTTCTGGTGAAAAAAAGTTTTGTCGGCCCTGATGGGAGAACTGGTTGGAGGTTTATCTCTCACAGTACCCACACATTTTCTGATTATGATTTTGAAGGTAAGGAATTTAATGCAAAAGTATATCGGGGGAACAGAGACCTGAGTGAGGTCCTGTGTGTCTGTGGGTATTTGTCCTTGGTCCCATGTGAAAGACCAGTCCTGGAGCCTCCACCATGAGGGGAAGGTGCCCTCAGAGACCAGAGGTGTCAGATATCCCTGGAGCTGGAATTACAGGTGGTTGTGTCATCTGACCTTACTTATACGGATGCTGAGAACCCAACTCAGGTACTCTACAAGTATACTCTTAACTGCTGAGCCATCTCTCCAAAGTGTTTCTATTGTCCCAAATTAAAAATATCAAGTATGTGCAAGATGCTTTAAAAAAACAGCTCCAGGAGCCAACACACCTATGATACAAGTGGGAGTGAAGTGGTGGCAGAGGGGTCCATCCTGTGTCTCAAGAAAGCTCTAACTCGCCTTTGGGAAATAAGGGAATTCACTGGGATTCCAGAGGAGCAGCAATTACAAAGAACTGAAGTTGTGAAGAAGCACATCAAAGATCTTCTGGATAGGATGATTGCTGAAGAGGAGAGCCTGAGGGAAAGGTTTCTTAAAAGCATATCCACCTGCCAAAAAGAGGTGAGCACCCTATGCAGTGAGTTACAAGTCACGCCACTTCAGGGAGAAGGAGAAACAAACTGTCTTGCAACTAGAAAAAGATTTGTGCACTCAAGTAGAATTGATAAGAAAACAGAGAAAGGAAAGAAAGCAAGAATTTAAGCTACTTCAAGAACAAGATCAAGTACTGTGTGAAATTCTTTGCATGCCCCAGTATGAAACTGACAGCACCTTTGTTCCCAACATATAACAGCTGACAACATGTGGCAACTTTGAGGGAAACAAAGGAATCTAGGCATGAACAATTTGTCAGCATTAAGAGTCAAATCATACTGTGCATGGAAGAATTAGAACACACACCAGACGCAAGCTTTGAAAGAGATGTGTTGTGTGAAGATGAAAGTGCTCGTTGTATATTGTTGGAGAATGTTACAACACTACAGAAATTGCTACAGCAGCTGGAAGTGAAAAGAAATCACAAAATGAAGCAGAGTGTGAGGGGCTCTGTGGTCATATCTGAGAGCTCTGGGACAGCTTACAAATACCTGAAGAAGAGGGATACTCTATGGCCACAATTATGACTAGGTCAAAAGCCAGAGTCTAGAATGCACTGCAATCAGAAGTGGATCAGTTGGAAGAACTGATAATACAAAACATAAAGTAATTGAGCCAACACCTGGAGCTGACTCACTTATGGGACCAGTGGGTTTTTTTTTTCAATTTGTAAATATTTTTTTCATTTTATTTTTTATTATTAAACTTTTTCCATAAGTCATACACCATTTCTCAATCAAATCTAGGGTTGCTTCCTTTCCATGCCCCCCACCCCAGCCAAGTCCCTGCACTCTGCCATACACGTCCTGCATCTTTTTCTGAGTCTTTCCAGAGTTTTTTTTTCAGTTCTTTTGTTGTTGTTCTCTCCAACTTGTATTGCTACAGTATATTACATATACATACATACATACATACATATATATGCATAAATATATACTTCATACATACACATATCACTTGAATTGGAGGATATAATTTTGTCCCTAAAAGGTGTCATGTTTTCCTTAAGGAAGTGCTCGAAGGTTCCTCCTTGGCAATCCCAAACAACCATCAATCCTGTACTTTTGCTCCTCATTGGGGTCTTTCCCTCCCATGGTCCCCCAAATGAAGTCCAATAAGCACACATCATATCTTGATACCCCTGTACTGGCCCCATGGTACAGCCCAGGTAGTCCAACAATGGCAGTCTATATTCTGACGAGGCTGAAATCCCTTTAGCTGTTTAGTCCACAAGCTGGGTGTCTCAGTAGTCCCCACCTGGCATTGAAGATTTGGAGGATTCTTGGAGAGACATGAGTCCTCAGTCCATACTGGAAGGTTAAAAAGCTGTGTCTCATGTCTTTGAGGAGTGCCAAAAGCGGTGGCAGCCACAGGGTAGATGCACTTGCCAGTAAGAATTGAAGACAGGCCAAACCACAGTGTTTTTATACCCAGGAGCAGAGTCAGGCTTTTGCCCCTTACTATACTGAGGACTACACCAAAAACCTGCTCCGTCTTCATGATGCTGAGATTGTACAGTTGGCTGAGAACCGTCTGTAACTCCAATTCCAGGAGAACTCCAGTTCCAGGGGAATCCGAGACCCTCTTCTGAACTCCGCGGCATTGCACGACACGGGTGCACAGACCTACATGCAGACAGTACATTCGTACACATACAGAAATAAAAAAAAAAATTAAAAAAAAAAAGAAACTTTTGATGAACTGTGACCTGGGATATGTGAGCCAAATAAACCCTTTCCTCCCCAAGTTGGTGTCAGTCAGAGTGTTTTGTCACAGCAATTGAAGAGAAACTAGAACATTGTGTTATATATCTCTTTCGGAGGAGGGTAATATGTGTGTGAATGTACATGCTAGTCTGAACTGTTTCTTCAGTTTTTCTCTGGTTCCAGTCCCCTTGTCCCAGTATCCCAAGTTCTAGCCCCAGTAGTTGCCAACCAAATGGAGAGGCTGTCTGGGTGGGTTGGGCCATTTTGTCATGGACATCAGCAACTTTGCACACATCACTATAAAGTAGTTGTACTTGAAACGGCATCCATAGTGAGACTCCTTTATCTGCCCTGTCCATCACTACTGCTCTTCCCAAAGCACTATTATTTATTCTTACTCTGCTGTGCTAGTTCTACTGTCAGCACATTAAATGGTTCCTAAAATCTTACCAGTGTGGACTTGGTCTATAGGATTCAGTATGCTGTTTAGTCAACATATATATGTTCTTTTTTAAAAAACATAAATATATTCTCTCCGGGTGTGGTGGCACACGCCTTTAATCCTAGCACTTGGGAGGCAGAGGCTGGTGGATCTTTGTGAGTTCAAGGCCAGCCTGGTCTACAGAGTGAGTTCCAGGACAGCTGGGGCTACAGGGAGACCCTGTCTTGAAAAGTTTCAAATGTTCTTTATTAAAAAAAAAAAAAATATATATTAATTATATATATACTATATATTATAATTCTTAAAAATAAAATGTGGGGCTGGAGAGATGGCCTAGTGGTTAAGAGCACTGACTGCTCTTGCAGAGGACCCGGGATCAATCCCCAGCACCCACATGGCGGCTGAGAACCATCTTTGACTCCAGTTCCAGGGGAATCTGACACCCTCTTCTGACCTCTGCAGCATTGCACAACATGGGTGCAGAGACCTACATGCAGACAGTACATTCATACACATAAAAAATAAAAAATTAATAAATAAATAAAATTTAAAAAATAAATTAAAATGTATAGAGTGATTGGTCCAAAAAATATATTGGAAGCACATGCTAGGTTAGGTTATTTCATTACAGAACAAGTGTGGTGACAGATGAGAGAAGATGAAAATACTTGTGGGAAACATAACAACAGAGCTACAAACATCATAGAGGAGATCTAAAAGGGTTATTCCTCCTGTAGAAAAGAGTCTAGTCTATCACGAGGATCCTAAGAAAGGTTAAGAAGAAGTGGCACCATTCTCAAATATCCTTTGCCTAGAAGACAGACTGGGTAGCTTGGAAGAAGTTTGAGTGGAAGCTATTAGGAGCTAACCCAAACGAATTTTCTATGAAGACTTTTCAGATAAAGACAATAAAGTTATTGACCAAACCAGGAGAGAAAGGAGAGAAGGTAGAGAGGAGAGGGGGAGAGGGGACAAAGAGAGAGAGAGGGAGAGAAAAAGGAATTCCTAGTGATGTTTCTAATTCAAATTTAATAATACTGCGCATAAGCTAACTTCTTTATGCTTGTGCTTTTCTTGACATGATAGTTTTGATTTTTTACTACATTAACTTTGTATTTATTTGCTTAAGTTTGTTTCAAATTTTTGTCCTGTTAGGTTTTTTTTATTTGTTTTGCTTTGCTTTGTCTTTTCTAGATGGGGACTCCCTGTAGCCCCAGCTGGCCTGGAACTCACAAAGATCTGCCTACCTCTGCCTCCTAAGTGCTAGGATTAAAGGCGTGCACCACCATGCCTGACCTGCTAGTTTTTTTTAACCACATATTACTAGGGCTATGTAGTCAAAATCCTATACCTTAAATCCATTTGAAGCTATTGTTGTCTTTGAATAATTAAGCCACCAACTTGACATTTAGTTTGGTTCATTTCTTTCAGCTTGTTTTCATCTTTAGAGATGGTTTTTAAAATTTCTCTTTTTGACATGGTTTCACTTTAACCATGATTCCAAAATCAAAACTAGGTACTGAGGAATTTAGCTTTCATTCCTATCACAACATACTGTTTCTTTTTTATTTAGTTTGGTCACATTTTGTTCATAGTTCTGATTAAAAGATAATAAAACATACACATATGTGTATATATTTCTTCCCTTTTCATACCTGTAAGATGATGTAGAGTAAAAACTATTCTTTATCTTTATTTTTTTCACTTACTCTAACTTGGAGATCATTCTATGTCATAATATGAAAATTTTCATTCTTTTATTCAACTGTTATCTGTTGTGTTAAACCTAGTCTATTGACAGGCTGGAGAGATAGCTCTGTGGTTAAGAGCACCGACTGCTCTTGCAGAGGACCTGGGTTCAATTCCCAGCACCCACATGGCGGCTAAAAACTATCTTTAAGCCAGGTGTGGTGGCACACGCCTTTAATCCTAGCACTTGGGAAGCAGAGGCAGATGGATCTTTGTGAGTTCAAGGCCAGCCTGGTCTACAGAGTGAGTTCCAGGCCAGCTGGGACTACAGGGAGACCCTGTCTCATAAAAATCAATCAATCGGGCTGGAGAGATGGCCTTGCGGTTAAGAGCGCCGACCGCTCTTGCAGAGGACCCGGGTTCGATCCCCAGCACCTACATGGCGGCCGAGAACCGTCTGAAACTCCAATTCCAGGAGAACTCCAGTTCCAGGGGAATCCAACACCCTCTTCTGACCTCCGCCGCATTGCACGACACGAGTGCACAGACTTGCATGCAGACAGTACATTCATACACATACAGAAATAAATAAAATTAAAAAAAATCAATCAATCAACCAATCAATCAATAAGTAAATAAATAAATAAACAAACCTAGTCTATTGACATTGCAAATATGTCAGTGAGCATATGTCATTTTGCATATTTCTGGTATGTCTTTGGAATAGCTTTATATTTAATTATAGCTTTATATTTAATTTTTGCTAGCTACTGACAAATTCCCTTTCATGGGAGTTGTGTCGGTAGCAACATGTGAGAGTCCAGGTCTATTAATATCTCTCCACAGAGCCATGACTCATATTGGTTACTTTAGCTGTTATGGCATGGGAAGGACTTCACCTCACTCATCTCACAAACATATACCAGAGATTACATTCTATTATTTTTTCTATTACATGCCCTGCACTAAAAACGAATGGATCGTCTGGTAGTAATAAGGAAACATTTGTGGCAAGCCTTGTCTTGTTTTGAACCACTCATCAAGCTGTCTGCTTGCCTGGAGCTGAAGAAGGTTCTAGAACATATTATACAGCCTTGACTGACAGAGTACACACTGTATCTACCCCAACCATGTGGATTTATTCACGCAGCTTCTGTAAAGAATGGAACTTACAGGTGCATCTTGATGCCTCCCTAAAGTACTTGTATGGTTTCATCATTATCCACCGGAACAAGCCCGTTGGAAACTCCCCAAACGCAAACTGGCTGGTTTTTGTTTATCCTGCACCTGGACACTTGCCTTCTCTTCTAGTGACTGCCTCTCTCTGAGTTTCCTTTGTGCTCTCGCCATCTTGTGGCAGGACAGCAGGTCTGAGAACTGCTTATGACTTCATAAGTGAAGAGCATAAAATCCGTATTTCTTACTATATTTTTATATGTGTGATGTTTTACAGGCTCTACTATTTACTTCAAAGTAGTTGTGTGTCATATATCTTATTTCATATAAGATGTATATTTCTGCACTTTTTATCACCTTTGGAAACTTGTGTAAAATTTGCTATTGATTTATCATAGTTTGATTGACAGCATTTTTTTTGTCTGTTTTAGATGAGTGATGGATCTTACAAACTCATGGCATCCTGGGCTCAAAGAAAGAAGAGAAAGAGGCAATACTGAAGTTCTCTGGCCTCTGGGGCCCACTCAGCTGAATGCAGGAAAAGGAATGCCCACAGAGCAGTCCACTGGTCTGTCTCTCTAAAACCTGAACACTGAAAATATATCTTTCATAGTTTTTCCTTATTGTTAATTACAAAATTTTATGTTGCACTGTGTTCTCTGTAACAGTATAACAGGCCAAATTAACATGATAAAGTTATGAAATATTGTAACTTTTTTGAAATTCTAATCTCAAATGGGGATAGTCCAGTAGGAAGAAGGGGTACATTTGGTATATATTTTGAAACTGAGAAGAGACTGGCACTATTTATATTGATAAACAGTTTTTGCATTTCACTATATAAATTAGTTTAACCACTGTGGGTGGTTAGTTAACATTTGAATTGTTCTAATCAAAATACACACTTAAGAGTGATTAGTTACCATTTGAAAGCTTCTGCCCAGGTGTTTATACCTTAGGCTAGTCAAATTCTTTCTGTGTGTCATGCATCCCTTTGTCCAACTAGCAAACTCTTTTCTAAGTCATGTTTTAATGCACAAAATAAACCATGCAGAATTGGCTGGGTGTGGTGGCTTACACGTGTACTCCCAGCACTTGGGAGGCAGAGGCAGGCAGATCTCTGTGAGTTCAAGGCCAACCTGGTCTACATAGTGAGCTACAGGCCAGCTGGAACTAAAGGGAGACCCTGTCTCAAAAAGAATAGCAAAAAAAAAAAAAAACCCATACAGAATTACATTCAAACAAATTGTGTTGAAATATACTTGTCCAAACATTAAAGATATGTTATGACATGTGTGTGCTACTTCCACTTAGCTTTGTCACCATATAATTGACATAAAATATTATAAACAGTATAGGAAGTAATATTTTGATATAATTATACATTACGAATGATCAGGTCATGATAATAAACTTTCATCATCTCACATAGTTATTATTCATGGTAAGGACGTTTCAGATCTACTCAGCAATTTTCAAGCATATCATATATTATCATGGTCTGTGATTATCAGGTTAAAAGTAGATTTTCAGGCCTTCTCCCTGAATGGTCTCCCAACTCCATTTTGAAAGGCTCATTTGATGTGCTTTTCACAGTAAATGGTGAGATTCCCTTCTTTTTAAAGGGTAAATTATATTCCACTGTATATATTGTCTTTAACCATTCATCAGTTGTTGGACAGTTTCATTTCTTGGCCATTTTGAATAGTGCTACAATGTGCATAGGAATGCACATGTCTCTTTAGCATACTGATTTCATTTCTTTTGGATATATACTCAGAAGTAGGATCATTGTGTAATAAAGCTGCTTTGCTTTTAATGCTTTGAAAAACTTCCATAGTGTTTTCCATAATTACTATACTAATTTACATTCTCATGATAGTGAGAATTCCTTTTTCTCTTCATCCATACCAACATTTCATGTCTTTTGTGATTTGGTAATAACAATTTTAATTGGGGTGGGGTGACACCATTCTGTGGTTGTTATTTGCATTTCTCTGAATACTAGTAAATGTTGACCAGTTTTCATTTATCTGTTTGACCATTTGAATGTCTTCTGAGAAATGCCTATTTAGATATTTGCACATTTTAAAAACTAATTGTTTCCTTGTCATCAAGTTTCTTTACATATTTTAATTCCTAATTAACTCTTTATTGGAAGTATGGTTTGCAAATATTTTCTCCCATGTGTAGGCTGTTCCTTCACTCTATTAATTTCTTCTTTTTAAAAAAATTATTTATTGTTTTATGTGTATGAATGTACTGTCTGCATGTAGGTTTGTGCACCCGTGTTGTGCAATGCCGCAGAGGTCAGAAGAGGGTGTCGGATTTCCCTGGAACTGGAATTAAAGACCGTTTTCAGTCGCCATGTGGGTGCTGTGGACCGAACCTGGGTCCTCTGCAAGAGCAGTCAGCACTCTTAACCGCCAGGCCATCTCTCCAGCCCCATATTAATTTCTTCTTTGCAGAGGTTTTATAGTTTGATGTAATGCCATTCATCTTTTTTACTTTAGTGGCCTGTGCTTTTGGGTCAAATACAACACCATGGAGGTTTCCTTCTAATAGTTTTATATTTTCAGATCATAAATTTAAGTATTTAGTTTATTTTGAGTTATTTTTACATGGTGAGAGAATAATGTTCTAACCTCATTTTTAGGCACCCAAACATCCAATTATTTCCAATATCATTTATTTCTTCATTGTGTGTTCTTGGCATCGGTGTCAAAGATCAACTGACTATAAATGCGTGGACTCATTTTAGGTTCTCTCTCTCTCTCTCTCTCTCTCTCTCTCTCTCTCTCTCTCTCTTTTGTCTTTTCAAGACAGGGTCTCCCTGTAGCCCCAGCTGTCCTGGAACTCACTCTGTAGACCAGGCTGCCCTTGAACTCACAAAGATCCGCCTGCCTCTGCCTCCCAAGTGCTAGGATTAAAGGCATGCGTCACCACACTCGGCTTGGGTTTTCTCTTATGTTGTATTTTTCTGTGTCTGTTTTTATGCCTGTTCCATAATGTTTAACATACCTTTATAGTATATTTCAAATGCAGATTGTGAGATGTCTCTTGATTTGTACTTTTAGGTCAACTTAATTCATCTATTCAGGGTCATTTGTGGTTCCCTATGAATTTAAGGATTGCTCTTTTCTTTTTTCTTTCTTTCTTTCTTTTTTTTTTTTTTTTTTTGGTCTTTTTGAAGCAGAGTTCCCTGTAACCCCACCTGTCTGGAACTCACCTGTGTGAAGTCGGCTGGTCTTTGAACACTCTCAGAGATCTACTTGCCTCTGCTACTGGGATTAAAGGGCATGTCCTCACCATGCCAGTTACTTTTTCTATTTTCTCAGTTGAAAAAAAATCAAATTTGGAATTTTGATATTTGAGGTTAATTGAACCTCTACATTCTAGTGGTCATGGTGAACTTCTGGGTACTGTGGATTGAACCCAGGTCCTTAGTACTGCTAAGCATGTACTCTGCCACCAATCCACATTCACAATCTACTATGGAGA
This sequence comes from Rhizomys pruinosus, assembly GCA_009823505.1. Taxonomy (NCBI): domain Eukaryota; kingdom Metazoa; phylum Chordata; class Mammalia; order Rodentia; family Spalacidae; genus Rhizomys; species Rhizomys pruinosus. The sequence continues at coordinate 8,017,931 of VZQC01005780.1, read as the reverse complement.
TTTATTAACTCAGAAAACCAAGTTCTTTATTAACTGAGAAAATAACAACATCTAGTGGCAGATCTAGTAACCACCACAGTTTTGAAATAGTTATAAGGAAAACTAATACTCCATGATATCAAAAACCTCTATAGTGTGATGTGAAATATCTTGGCAGTGTGTGACAAAGTTGCAGATATTCATAATAAAAATGTGATTTCTTGACTACATTCTGTTAGAAATGGATACTCCTTACTAAAACTAAAAGTGACTATATTTTTTTTCAAAGTGCATTGAAACCTCTCTCAATTCTATCCATAGAACTAAGTATTAGGAGCCATAAATCAATTAGAATTAAGAAACTTTAGGAGCAGCTAGAGAGATGGCTCAGTGGTAAGAGCACCAAACTGCTCTTGAAGATGGACCAGGTTTCAATTCCCAGAAACACATGAGGCTTAAACCCATCTTTAAGGCTTGGTCGTGGTGGTGCATGCCTTTAATCCTAGCATAATCGGGAAGCAGAGCCAGGTGGAGCTCTGTGAGTTCCAAGGCACAGCCATGGTCTACAGGGAATAAGTTCCAGGACAGCTGGGGTATAGAGGAGGCCCCTGTCTTCAAAAAAAAAAAAATAAACGAATTTAGGACAATAGGGGCGGTGGCAGACCTTGGCTTTAGACAGTTAAGGGTACGTCTGCTCTTGCAGAGGACCTGGGTTTGATCCCAAGGCACCTCACATGTGTCAACACCAACCTAACTCTAGTCCAGGGAATTTGATGCTTCTCTTCTGACTTGTTGGGCTTGCACAAACATGGTGCACTTATAACCTATGGCCATATACTCATTCACAATAAATAATAATTAATAAAATATATTAGAAAAAGAATGTAAGAAATAATATGTTATCTGGTGAAATAAATTGTGCTCCAACAGTATTGGAATGAACGGACTGAGAGTGGCTCAGTGGTACGCACTGTGCTTAGCTATGAAAATCTGGGCAAGCCCACCACCAACAGCTCGGCATTCTTTTTTTTTTTTTTTTTTTTTTTTTTTTTTTTTTTAGGGGGAATTAAGTCCTTTATTTGTCCTTTTACATGAAAACAGAAAATCTGGGGCAGGAAGGGGAGAAACGAGCCAGCTGCTTTGATTTAAGTCGGAATGAGGGCGGCCGGCTCTAAACATGGGTCTGGGTCCCACGGCAACATGTGATTGTGACTGGACCAGAAGCGGTTTACTGAAGCACCATTTTCTACTAAGTCTTAACCCCAAGCTAAGCAGGCTTACGGTTACACTGGAAAGTAACACTGTGTGGAATATTCTCCTTGAGAGCACAGAGGAGTTGACATGCAGCAAGGCGACAGCAGAGCAAGCAGCGTGGGTCAGACCTTAAGGCAGCATCTAGGACTCACAATCTGGTCCTGTACCTTCTCCTGTAGTAGCTAGCTTGTGCCCAGGGCTAAATTTTTTTCATTTTTTTCTTTTGGAAAGAAGTTTTCGCTATGCAACTTTGACTGGTTTGTAACTCAGTATGTAGACCATGCCAACCTTGTACTTGAAAGGATCCTCCTGACTCCAGATCCAGAGGGCTAGGGTTTGGGCATGTGCTACTATACCCAGCTGTTATTTATTTATTTACATTTATTTGTTTGTTTGTTGTGTTTATTTATATGAGTGCTTTGCCTGAATGTATGGACATACACTACATACATTCAATGCCCACAGAGGCCAGAAGAAAGCATTATATCCCCTGAAATTGGAGTTGTGGGTGGTTGTTAGCTGTCATGTAGGTGCTGGGAACCAAACATGGGTCCTCTGGAAGAGCAGCCAGTGCTCTTAATGGCTGAACCATTTTTCTGGCAACAGATTTTTTTTTCCCTTTTCAATTCATTTAATTTCAAGAATGTGTCAAAAAGAACCAATACCCAGGTTCGATTCCCAGCACCCACATGGTGGCTGAGAACCATCTTTAACTCCAGTTCCAAGAGAATCCTATACCCTCTTCTGATCTCCACAGCATTGCATGACACGGGTGCACAAACCTACATGCAGACAGTACATTCATACACATAAAAAAATTAAAAAAAGAACCAATAAACAAACACTGAGTTACATTCTATTGAGTTTTTTAAAACACTCAAACTGCAGGCTATGAAAACATCTTGTGTGTCCACCACCTTGGCCAACCTGCTACTTTTCCATATATCACAGGCCACCCATAGATTCCTAAGCTGATGGCATCTACTTAGAGCCAGTAGATAGGAGGGGGATGAGTCCAGAGGAAGCACTTATGGATAAAATGTAGTTAACTGTGGGGTTGAAGTTCTTCAGTATAAAGAAGGAAGCAACAATGACCAAGACCAGGAACAAAGTGTTGTTATAGAAGATGGAAAATGTTGTGGCTTCATAATCAGCAACTTCATTCTTCTTCCACAAAATTCTTTCATCTTTCTCCTTCTATATTTTATTATTTTTATTTTATGTGTATATGAGTGTTTGCCTGCATATATACATATATAACTATAGTACGTGCATGCAATGCTCATAAAGGCTAGAAGGTGGTGTCAGATGCCCTGGAACTAGAGTTATGGATAACTGTTAGCCACCATGTGGGTGCTGGGAATCAAACCCAGGTCCTCTGCAAGAGCAGCCAATACTCTTAATTGTTGAGCCATCTCTCCAGCTCCTAACTTTGTTGTTTTTTTTAACCAGTATAATTTGGAGTAATTTATAACATGGAGAAAAATCACTAACATAGAGGTTGGGAGATGGCTTAGTCAATAAAGTGCTTACTGTATAAACATGAGGATCTGAGTTTAAATCTCAGCATTCACATAGAAAAATGCATAGTGTCTGCTCAGGTGAGCAGCACATATACTAGAACTGGAATGAAATAGAGATTAGCTTGGGCAAGGATGACATACAAATTGGTGAAGTAGTCCATATTTTTCCATATGGAAACTTGCTATTGCACATAAGGAAATTAATTTCTGGTACTATAAACCCATAAACCGGAGATCTCCTGAGCCCAGCGGCAGGAAGAGGGGAAGATAGGTAGGAACTGGGTGCCTTGGCGAGCTGATTGCTGATCGTTTGGTCCTGCTGTCTTTGGTTTGATTGGCCTTTGTGGCTGTGAGGTTGGAGTTATCCCCCCAGCTGGGATTAAAGGTGTGGTCTTTGGCTTGATTAGATCTAGTGGCTGTGGGGGCGGA
>VZQC01005780.1:7971801-8010212 GCA_009823505.1 Rhizomys pruinosus | reverse complement strand
TCAACATCACTAATCATTAAGGAAATGCAAATGAAAACCACTTTAAGATATCATCTTACTCCAATAAGACTGGCTAGGATCAAGAAAACAAATGATACCAAGTGCTGGAGAGGTTGTGGGGAAAGGGGAACACTCATCCACTGCTGGTGGGAATGTAAACTCGTACAGCCACTATGGAAAGCAGTGTGGAGAACCCTTGGAAGACTTGGAATGAACTTGCCACCCGACCCAGCCATACCACTCCTGGGCATGTACCCTCAAGACTTACGCCACCACAGAGATACATGCACGGCCATGTTTATTTCAGCTCTCTTCACAATAGCAAGGAGCTGGAACCAACCTAAATGCCCCTCAACTGACGAGTGGATAGAGAAAATGTGGTACATCTACACAATGGAGTTCTATGCAGCAGTAAAGAAAGACGACATCACGAGCTTTGCAGGAAAATGGCTGGAGCTAGAGGACATCATGCTGAGTGAAGTAACACAGTCCCAGAAAAACAAACGACGAATGGTATCCCTCATCTGTGGATGCTAGTGCCAATTACCCAGTTGTAAGTATTTCTTGTGTAGGGCCCCCTGAGCTTCTGTACAAAGCAGTTGGACATAATGCATTTTGGAAACAACAACAACAACAGAAAATACTGCATCAAAGAACTGACTGAAACAGTGAACTTCTGCTCAAAACAGTCAACGTCCCCATGGAAAATATTGAGAAAGACTAAGAGATGGAAAGCATGTTTGGCAGAATGCACGAGCTCTGACGGGGTGGGGGAATGAGCGGGAACACGGGTCTAGATTTGTTAAAAATAAATAAATAAATACAATTAAAAAAAAAAACCCATAAACCCAGTCAAATACCCTGGGTTAAGAAAATCTTCAGCTCTAGGGATGAACTTATTATTGCTGTTTGGCGAAGTTCTCATGGCATCAAGATGCTTACTAAATATTTATGTTTATACCCACAGACAAATGCTACTTTCAGCCTTAATCAGAGAGGCTATCTTTGCAGTGAATGGTGGTGAATGTAGAGATGTATGGCTGCTGAAAGTGCCATACATCTGAGTTCTCAGCCCTAAACAAGACATGTATATGCCCTTTTCTAAGGCTCAGAGATCATAGCAAGTGAGTGAGTGGAAAGAATGTAAGAGCCAGAAGATAGGGAGAAGGTCTGTGAAATTCTGTCTTTTGAGCGGTGGTACACACAGTGTAGTCATGACCTCACAGCAGCTGTGGTTGCTAGCTCTGGGCCAACACAAGATTGGGTCTATCAATAGCCAATCATGGATCAGTGGGGGGAGGTGTCATGGAACCCTACCCTTCCCTCCTTAACTATAGACTATTGATGGATTCTGGGGGAGGGTCAGTCATTGTCTTCAGTTGTGTACTCACCGAGGAGCCCACTAGGCTCCAATGGAAAGGTCCAAACACATAGTCACCCAGATGATCCTGGTTAAACTTAGTGGATCTCAAAACAAAAAGTCAAACTAAACAACAGCAAAACCCACATAAATATGGGAAAGGAACATGTAGGGACAATAAGAGGTAATAGGAGTAGAGGGGAGATTAGAGAAGGTAGGAGATGATAGTAATCAGGATGTATTCCATATATGTATGAAACTGTCAAAGATAAAATTCAATAAAGGTTATCCATCTATATTCTTTTTTAAAAAAGAGAGTTTGGGAGGCTGGAAAAATGGCTCAGCAGTTATGAAAACAGCCTGCTCTTGCAGAGAACCCAGCACCCACATGACAGCTAACAGTTGTCTGTAACTCCAGTTCCAGGGTATCTAGTGCCCTTTTCTGACCTCTCTGGGCATTGCACAACACAGGTGCACTTACATGCATGCAAGCAATATACTCAGATACATAAAATAGAAATAAGTAAAATATTTTTTAAATATGTATATTTTATTATTTTTTAATGATATATTATTTTTATGTGTATGAGTGTAGTGTCTGCACGTAGGTTGTACAATGCCACGGAGGTCAGAAGAGGGCGTCGGAGGTCAGAAGAGGGTGTCGGAGGTCAGAAGAGGGTGTCAGATTCCCCTGGAACTGGAGTTAAAGACAATTCTTAGCCGCCATATGGGTGCTGGGAATTGAACCCGGGTCCTCCGTAAGAGCAATCAGTGCTCTTAAGCACTGAGCCATCTCTCCAGCCCCTTAAATTATTTTTAAAAAGATAAAAGAGATATGTCCCTTCTTGGGTGGATAATGTTCCCCCCAGAAGCCATGGTCTATTTAAACAAACAAATAAACAAACAAAAAAAAGCCCATTGCCTAGTATGGCCATACCTTCCTATGAGTTGTTGGTCTGGAATGCTCCAGACACCCCACAAAAAAAAATGCAGGCTATTGATATTGTTCTTGGTTGTGCAGCAGAACTAGATGGTAAGACCCTATTGCTGAAGACACATGATACTTTGGTTATAGAACACAGAGAGATTAAGCTGGAACTGAGATAGAAACTTCCTCCCTATTGGCTAGCTTTCATAGTGCCAGAAGATGCTGTGTAGGCTGCTTGGGAAGAAAAAAATTATCAACAGTCTACCCAGTTGTGAATCCTCTGAGCTGCAGTAATTAACTGCCAGGCAAGATGTGCACTTTGGTACAATAGTGGTATGAGTGTTATTGGAAGTAACAAACTATGTTCTAATTGGATTTGGGGCCTGCTATATAGGAAAGAACTTATGTCTGGTTCTATAAACTAGGTCAAGGTCCCTTGCCTATGGAGGTCATATCCTGTGCTGGATAGCTTTAGTGTCAACTTGACACATGGGTTGAGGGAGCCTTAGTTGGGGAATTGCCTCCATTTGACTGGCCTGTGGCCATGTCTGTAGAGTATTTTCTTGATTGTTGAGTGATATGGGAGGATGTAGCCCAATATGGATGGTGCCACCCCTGGGCAGGTTGTTCTGTATTGTATAAGGCGGAACTGGGAAATCATGAGCCAGGAGAGCAAGCCATTAATCATCATTCCTTCATGGCCTGTTCTTCAGCTCCTGCCTCCATGTTCCTGCCCTGAGTTCCTGCCTTAATCTCCCTCAGTGATGAACTGTGACCTGGGAGATATAAGCTAAATAAACTCTTTTCTCCTCAAGTTGGTATTGGCTAGAGTGTTTTGTCACAAGGATTGAAAGCAAACTAGAACAGAAATTGGTACCAGGAGTAGGGTATTGCTGTGACAGACACGACTTTTTATTTTGGGGAAGATTGTGAAAGTGTTTGGAGCTTTAGGCCAGAAAAGTCATTGAGTGCTTAGAGTCTGTTGCTGTGGAGTTTGGAACAGTTATGCTTAAAGAGTTGTAGATGATGGAGCCCTGGCTTTTGAAGCTTCTAAGGGAAGTGGAGACCATCAGGGCTGTTTGTATGATATTTTTGAATTGAGAATTTGTGGGTTCTAGTGGGCTGGGGCTGAAGAATCAGCCGTGATTAAGAAGAGACCAGAACCTGAAGTGACACTTTGTTTTTCTGGGATGATTGATGCTGGTTAGCTGAGGCTGAAATACCAGCTGTAAGTAACAAGAGATCAGCGTCACTGTGGTGAAATCTTCTGAGAAGTATTTCCTCAGGGTCAGCACACAGAAACTGTATGGCCATCAAGCAGCCATGGGCTCCGAAAAAAGGAATCGGGGGGTGTAGTAGCCTGTACACTGAGAATTATGCAGTATGCTTATGCAGAGCTTGTCCCTCATCAACCTAACCTGCCCTAGGCAGGTGGCCATAGAAACAGCTGAGTCACAGACCTGGGCCAATCACAAGGCCACATGATGACTGCACTAAGAGGAGAACAGAATTTGAACAGTATATAAACCCTAAACATTGCCCCCAATAAACAAGTCTGAAGCAGCTTGCCTTCTGCCTGCTTTCACTCGACTCCCAGGGTCTGTGTGTTGACTCTGCGCCTCTCTCCCCATTTCGTTCATGGTGGTCAGATCACGAAGTTCCCCAGCAGGCCTGGGGGATTGACAACAGGGGGACCCTGCAATTTTATGTCTTTGCCTTATTTCTTCATCTCTCATGAACACTAACAACACAAAGAGCTCTGCTTTTATACTCATATTCATTAGAGTCACAGATGAATATTTATAGACCAATGAATAATAATAAAGTGGCCAGAATGTAGTCGTTTAGTGAAACATGAGCAAGATAGCATAACCACCATATGTCTTTCTGAGAAACTAGGAGTACTGGCATTCTGGAGATAACTCCTCAGCAAGCCTTCTTGCATAAACTTTCTCATGAGACAAGGCCATCCAGGCATACATGTTCAAGGCTACAGCTTAATTTACCAAGCATATTTTTAAAGTCATAGGAACACTATTTCACAGTCCTTACAAGCTGTGGTCCAGAGGGGTGCCAGCCTCCATCTCAAGCTGGAGGCAGGATTTGGTAATGTGTAAGAGTCTCCTACATAGTTCTGGTGTTGAGTGTGAAGGGGTCACAGAGAGCAGCTAAAGCTTGACACTATGAAAGGCCAGGAAAGGCCATTGGTAAAAGTATAGTCTCTGTTGCAGTGAAGACCCCAGGATTGCAGGGGTCATGTGGAGAATCTGAGGCTTTGCACCAGGAGAAATCAAAAGAGCTCATTGGGTGGGTGAAGGTGCAGCCTCAGTTTCAATGGAGACATCAGCTTTTGGAGATGCCAGGACCATGGGATGACCCCCAATGTAGCAGCAGGCATGGAATGGAGCTGGCTTAGGTCTGCAAGATGATCTGTGTGTACTGTGGATCGTAGAGTCAGAGAAGTGGAACTGCTGAAACCCTTTGGAGCCCAGAAGATCATAAGTGAATCTCAGATGTCCAGCCTCAAACTACTTTCCTGGACTTAGGTTTTGCTTAGGTGTGCCTGATTCTTCCCTTTGTAATATGACAGTATTTGTTTTGGATATATAGGATCCCACAGTTAAGAGACTTTTAAAAGAGACTATGGGGGCTGGAGAGATGGCCTAGCAGTTAAGCGTCCTCTTGCAGAGGACCTGGGTTCGATCCCCAGCACCCACATGGCAGCTGAGAACTGTCTTTAACTCCAATTCCAGGGCAATCCGAAACCCTCTTCTGACCTCCACAGCACTGCACGACACGGGTGCACAAACCTACATGCAGACAGTATATTCATACACATAAAAAAAATAAATAAAATTTAAAAAAGAGAGACTGTGAACTTTTAAGTGTTTGAATATTTTTTAAGAACTGTGGGGCTTATAAGGTTATTATTATAAGGTTATGTTATGATATTAATGTTAATATCATATCTTGGTTTAATAGTGATGTGTTTTGTGTGTCAAGTTGACAAGGTGTCAATTGTGCTGGATAGTATTAGTGTCAACTGTGAACACCTGGGTTGAGGAAGCCTCAGTTGGGGAATTGCCTCCATCGGACTGGCCTGTGGCCATGTCTATGGGATAATTTTTTGATTCTTGAGTGATGTCAAAGGGTCCAGCATGCTGTGGGTGGTGCCAGCCCTGGGCAGGTTGTTCTGTACAGTATAAGAAAGAAAGAAACAAACAAAAAAGCCGTGCATGCCTTTAATCCTAGCACTTGGGAGGCAGAAGGAGGTGGATCTTTGTGAGTTCAAGGCCAGCCTGGTCTACAGAGTGAGTTCCAGGACAGCCTGGGCTATAGGGAGACCCTGTCTCAAAAAGACCAAAAAAAAGGAAGCAGGCTGAGCATGGGCCAAGGAAGCAAACCAGTAAGCAATGTTTCTTCATGGTCTGTGCTCCTGCATCCAGGTTCCTGCCCTGAGTTCCTGCTTTGTGTTCCCTCAGTGATGAACTGCAACCAGGGAAATGTAAGCTAAATAAACCCTTTCCCCCGCAAGTTGGTATTTGTCAGAGTGTTTTGTCACAGCAACGGAGAAGCAAACTGAAACACACAGCTCTAGAGGAAAATCTACTGGTTTTGTTTTGCTAAATGGTGATGTTGTCAAATTGCCTTCCAAATAGTCATTTATATCCATAGATTACCACTGTACTCAGCCTTCATCAGAAAAGCTTCCAATTGCAGAGAGGTTGAGAAATTGCTCAGTGGTTAAGAGTATTGGCTGGTCTTGCAGGAGACCCATGTTCAAGTCCTAGCACCCACATAGTGACTAATAACCAACCGTCTGTGACTCTAGTTCCAGGGGATCCAACATCCTCTTCTGGCCTCCACAGACAATAGGTGCACCTACATACATGCACACAATACACTCATACACATAAAAGAAAATAAATAAAAGTTAAAAAAAGCTTCCAATTGCAGCAGGCAGCAGTTAATGGAGAAACCCATAACTGGCCAAATTACCAAGAATAAATAATGGTGGAGTGCTTGGCTCTGAATGGGACAACTATATCACTCCCTCCAAGTCTCAGAGAACATCATGGAAGAGGGAGAGGAAGGAATGTTAAGAGCAGAGGATGGGTGGTATGCAGCATCTGGACATGACAGCTCAGGTCTCACTGCTCATGAACTCATGCAGCAGTTGTTATCTGCATAAGACTTGAATAGGCTGGGCGTGGTGGCACACGCCTTTAATCCTAGCACTCAGGAGGCAGACGCAGGAAGATCTCTGTGAGTTCAAGGCTAACCTGGTCTACAGAGTGAGCTCCAGGCCAGCTGGGACTAAAGGGAGACCATGTCTAAAAAAAAAAAAAGACTTGAATAGGATTGGACCCATCAACATTCCATCATGGATGAAGGAGGGGCCCAGGAGAGCCTCCAGCTCCCTGAGACAATTAAAGTTGGCAGTTAAAGTTGCTGAAGTGGCTGTCATTTTCTTCAGACATGTAGCCACTGATATGTTGTCTGTGCTCCAGTAAATAACCTCCCAATCAGGCTCATGCAACTCTAATTAAAGTCAATAGGCCACAGACAAAAGGAAGACATGAATGTAGGAGGGACTGGGGGGAAGAAGCAAAGTTTCAGCATGAGGAAGAGGAGATAAGAGAGCAGAAAAGTATGAAAATAAAGAAGAGCCTTTAATCCCAGCACTTGGGAGGCAGAGGCAGTCAAATCCTTGTGAGTTCAAGGCCAGCCTGGGGCTACAGGGGAGACCCTGTCTCAAAAAGACCAAAAAAAAAAAAAAAAAAAAAAAAGAAGAAAATAAANAAAAAAAAAAAAAAAAAAAAAAAAAAAAAAAAAAGAAGAAAATAAAGAAGAGTCATTATATGCATATTTAAAATTGTCAATAAAATGCAAATGTTGGCACTTCCGATTTTACTGTAACAAACCCAGATTTTCCATTATAAAAATAAACCCAGGTGCAGTAGCCCTGAATTTGTAATAAAAATAAACTCAGGTGCAGTAGCCCTGAATTTGTAATCGAAACACTAAGGAGATGGGGACAGGAGGGTCTCTGGGATTTGCTTCTGCCAGGCTAGCCAAATTAATGAGTTAAAGGTTGAGTGAGAGACCCTGCTTCAAAAAATAAGATGGAGAGCAATTGAAGAAGACACCCACTGTTGACCTTTGATCTCCACATGCACACACACACACACACACACACACACACACACACACACACTAGTGCCCTAATATATAGACAATTTTCCTGGCTCAACCGGGAGGTAGGCAGATATATTGCCATAATATGAAGCTTTTGGATTCAGATGACATTTGTTGGATTTCCCAAAGTTCAAAGCGTGCTTGATCCACTTTACAAGCAGAGACTGTATGCTTGTTCAGGTCACCGATTGTTAATAAACGTATGTGTCATAGCTTCAGTCTGACAATTTCCTTCATTTATAATATTCTACATAGCAAGGAAGCTGTGGAAGTGTCCTATAACCTTCACCTACTTCCAACCTTCAGAAACTACCCAAGTTTAGCAAAACAATGAATTTAGGCCCATTTGTAACATATTTACAAAGATGCAGGCTTATCCTTTGAAAAAAAGTTGCTATTTTATCTACTCTCTGAATTTATCTCTTACTGCCTCATCTCTCTTCTTCCCAGCAACACTGACTGTGCTAGTTTGCTCTGATGCTGTGACAAAGTACCACATACTGATTAGTTTAAATAATCAATCATGTTATACTTCTGGAGGTAGGGCTTGAAGGCCTGAAGACTAGGAGGAGAATCTGTTCCACGCCTGTCCCCTAGCTTCAGGCGATTTGCTGGCAAGTCTTAGCATTCTGGGACTAAGCATTTCCCTGATCTCCGCCTTCATCTTTCATTTTTCCTTGTACGTGTGGCTGTGTTCACACATTCTCCTTTTAGTAAGAACATCAGTTGTATGGAATTAGAAGACCATCGTGCTCTCCATCTCATCTTAACCAATTGCATCCACAGTGACCCTATTTCTTTTTTAAAAATTATTTTATTTCTTATTTTTATTTTATGTGCATGAGTGAATTGCCTGGATGATGTAATTATACCAGTTTCATACAATGCGCACAGAGGTCAGAATAACGAGTTGGATCCTCTGGAATTGGAGTTATGGATGGCTGCTAGCCACCATGTGGGTCCTCTGTAAGAGTAGTCAGTGCTCTTAGCCGCTGAGCCACCTCTGAAGCCCCAGGACCCTATCTCTAAATAAGCTTAGATACAAGGTGTTAGGTTCATTTTGAGGGGAGACCCTGGCATAAAAAAGTATTCAGGACTCCATTAAAGATCACTCAGCACAAGGGCAGGACTGATGGGCTTGCCAAGGAGGAGCCTTCAAACACGACATCTTTCAGCTTCCAGGTTAAAAAAATCATTAGTCTAGATTTATGTTCATATTGTAAATTGGTAAGTTTATAATAATGACAGCCAGCAACAAAAAAAAAAAAAGGAGTGCTCACTTTGGCAGCACACATACTAAAATAGGAACGATACAGATAAGACTAGCATGGCCCCTGCACAAGAATGACACACAAATCATGAAGCGTTAAAAAAAAAGAAATTGCCGGGCATGGTGGCACATGCCTTTAATCCTTAGCAAATGGGAGGCAGAGGCAGGCGGATCTTTGTGAGTTCAAAGCCAGCCTGGTCTACAGAGTGAGTTCCAGGGCAGCTGGGGCTACAGGGAGACCCTGTCTTGAAAAGACCAAAAAAAAAAAAAAAATCATAAGCTTAAGATGCTAAAACCTATGATATATGTGGCATGCATTTATGCATATTTTGGATTGATGCAAATTGGAAGTATCAACAACAACAGTAACAACAACAAGACTGGGTCAAAGAACTGACTGAAACGGTGAACATCATAACATGCACATAACAGTAAACTTCTGCATCGAAAATTTTAAAAGACACTGAGAAAAAGATGAAAAACATGTTTGGCAGAATGCATGAGCTCTGGTGGGGTGGGGGGAAGGAAGGGGGAACGGGTCTAGAGTTGATTGGAAATTCTGTATGAAATGCACAAAGCTTCAATAAAAATTGGCTTTGAAAAAAAAAGAAAATGTTTCCCATAGGCTCCAAGTATTTGGACGGTTTGTCTCTTGGTGGTGCTTATGTTATCAGGCTTTGGGAGGCGTGGCCATTCCATAGGAAGCATATCAGTGAGGTCAGGCTTTGAGAATACTGAAGTTTTCTGGATTTCCAGGCTTCCTCTGCTTCCTGAGCCTGCTTAAAGATGTGATTACTCAGCTTTCTACTCAGGCCTTCTCTGCAACCATAAAGGACTCTAAATCCTCTGAACTGTAAGCCAAATAAACTCTTCTTTTTATAAGTTCCCTTGGTCATGGTGTCTTATCATAACAGCAGAAAAGGAACTAATAGAGTTGGTTTCTGTTGTCTGTTCTATGCACAAAATCCATGCGAACTCAATCAGACAAAAGCCAGCATAGAACTGGGGAAATGGGCAGGAGGCCCCCATCTTACCAAGGAACTACTGGCTGCTGATTACTGCTAGGTAAGAGAGAGTTCATCCTCTTTAAGGGAGTGATGCTAGACAGGCTAAACAGGCTCCACTGGATGAACTCACACTGAGGGGCACCTGGGTATAAAAACTTGACTCAATAGGCATTGACACATATAATAGAATGCATAAAATCTGGGATGTGGGCTATGGAGGTGCAGGTAGGGGAGGGAGTCAAAATATAATTAAGATATATTGTATAAAATCCACAAAAATTCAATAAAAGTATTCATTTTTAAGTTTTTTTTTTTTTTAAAGACAACTCAGGTTTTATTTTAGGGCTCGAAAGTCTGGTGTCTGACTGGGACCATGACAGCCAGCAAGCACGTGGATGCTTTGGCAGATTTTAAGGGGAGAGTAAGCTATAGGGTGTGCATAATAGGGTGCAAGCTCATAGGGGAAAGTAGGATATAGGGTGTGTGGGCGAGTAGGGGGTAGTAGGATATAGTGTGTAAGTAATAGGGTGTGGGTCCTCTAGGGAAGTAGGCAATAGGGAGTGGGTGCTTTGTGGTCAGTATCAGGGTTTTTTTGTCTCAGCAGCCAAGCAAGGTTATGGTGGCCTTTTCCCAGACTGTAGGATGGTAGGCTGTAGGAAGCTTTTTTTATGCCAAACAGGGACTACGCAGCCCTGGTAAGTGGAAGGGGAACACAGTGCCCGCATTGTGGACACTGTGGGGAGCTGACCCCTCAGCGCAGAGGCCAGCCGCCTACTTCCCATAGCCCGGCCTGAGTGGTACTTCCAACTCAGACCCTAAGCTTGGACCCAGGAGACACGTGCTCCACTCTTGGCCATGACTTCTCACCTGTCCAGAGACTGCTGAACCCTGGACAAGAGTCTCAGGCTGATGGCTGATGGCCTATCTTCAGCCTATGTCCATATCCACTCACAACACCAGCTACCCAGATTGGTGGTCTGTAAGGGGACCTTTTTCCAACCCACTGGCCACCCTAATGAAATGCAGGCCTACCTTGGTTTGTATGTGTGTAATAATTAATGAAAAAATACCGGCCAGGAATTCTGTGATGATGTTACTATGAAATTCAAATTTATTCCTTGCTATAGCCTGCTTTTACAAACTAAATGACATCAGTTCCCAGAGCCAATCATAGGCCCCCCAACTCTGCGCCACTGCACACCATTGCCTCACCCAGCATCACCCAGCTAGGCTACATTGTTTGCTCCTCCTTGGGGTGGGATCAGCCCCTCGGCCACATGGTGCCCTGAGGTGTGCTAGCTGAGAACTAGTCTGCAATTCAAATTGAATCTTCCTACAGTAGTCAAGGGTGAACACTTCTCAGGATTTCCAGTTCCAAGTTGACTGCTATCTTACATGAGGATAACCAGGGCTATGACTTCAACTATGAATTTTGGGAGGATGCACACACACACCCATGTCATATTGACCTTACTGTTTCTCCAGCACAGCAGGCCGATTTCCATCTTGGGTCCTCTGTACATACTAATTCTTTTGTCTAGAACCCCAAAGAAACACGGCAGTGTCCTTCTCTGCATACAACTGTCATTCTATATGTCACTTCCTCTACAGAGGCTTTCCCTGATCAGTCTATCTAAAACATTGCTTCTATTATATCCTCATTGCTCTCTGCTCGCTTCCCTGTTTGAGTTTTCCTCACAGCCCTCATAATTTCCTGAAGCAGTATGTTTCTTCTTAGGAGCTTGTACTTGCCCCTCCTAGAAGTTTCCCCATCTCACAGATTTCCATATCAGCTCTTTGTGTAGTTTCTGTTTGAGAGCAAATATTTAATAAATGTTTCTCATATCTGTAATTATGTGTCAATAACAAAGAAATGAACATAAGTTAGATCATTGAAATTTTATAAGCATTTATATAGCATATACCTGAAGTTATATATATATATATATAACTATATCTATCTATCTATCTATCTATCTATCTATCTATCTATCTATCGAGAGAGAGAGGAGATTCTTGATTTCTTGATTTTAGAATATAGTCAATCACTTTAGTGAAATTTTCATTCCATTAGAAAACTTTTTTGAATGTTTGTTGAATAAACATTAAGTAAATGAGTGCTCACTTTGTTCTCTGAGACTCAGGAAAGTATAATAGTGTCAGGTTTTCTCTGAGGAAAATGGAGCTTATCTCAAACACTTAAAGGGACTCATTTCTCCCATTTGAAGCAAGCTAATCCTATCTAAGGACCAACTATAAAACAATAAAACAGGCTGGAGAGATGGCCTAGTGGTTAACAGTGCCAACTGCTCTTGCAGAGGACCCGAGTGCGATCCTCAGCACCCACATGGTAGCTGAAAACCATCTTTGACTCCAGTTCCAGGGGAATCCGACGCCCTCTTCTGACCTCCGAGGCATTGCACGACACGGGTGCACAGACCTACATGCAGACAGTACATTCATACACATACAAAAATAAAAAATTTAAAAAAAAGAACAATAAAACAATTTCACTCCTCTCTCCAAAGTCCCCCCCCCCACTACATCATTGTGCTACCAGGAAACCACCTGATGTCAGTAGAAATCAGAGCTCACTGAAAAGAGGTAGGTTCAAAGGCAGAAACCCATTTGCATGACTCAGATGGTCACCTGCTCTCTCTAGCCTTCCCATCTCTTTCCTGGGCCCAATAAGCACATGTTAATGGACCTGGCCAGACTATATAATAGGAAAATGAGGAGGTTTTCCGTAGATCAACTGAGTCAGAAAATATCAAAGAACTGGTTTCCAGCTGAGATTTTCTAAACATGAAAACTTCAAGTCAAAGGAATGGTCTTATTTTTTGTTCCTCATATTTGTCAATGGAGAATTGTTCACTCTGAGTTCTGAGTTGCCTGAAGCAGAGGGACAGGCTTAATGACACCCCACCCCCACCCCGCCTTCCTTCTCAGGGTGTAGGACCCATGACAGGTGGACTCAGGAAGGTTTTCAGTTGTTTGTTTTCATATCTCCTTAACGATCAGAAAAGGACTCTAGTCGGTATCTCTGAAGTTTATCTAACTAAAGTTGGGTTTTTCCTGTAATAAAAAAGGGGGGGGGGAGTTGTTTGTAGTTTGTGCTTTGTGAAGATTCAAGTAATGCAGAAAGCAAAGTTGATTTTTTTAAACCTACTTCCTACCAGACAATTCTTTGAATAAAAGGAGGACTTGACATCATTTTGAATAATGAATTCCTAACTCCTTTTCATTTAATCTTTTCCCCAACTTATCCAGTGTTTTAAATTTTTTGATTTATATACGTGTATGGATGTTTTCTCTGTATGTATGTAAGGGCACCACATGCATGTAATGTCCACACAGGCCAGAAAAGGGGGATCCCCTGGAACTGGAGTTACAGATGGTTGTTAGCCACCATGTGGGTGCTGGGAATCAAATTCGGGTCCTCTGCAGGAGCAGTCATTGCTCTTAACCCCTGAGCCATCTCTTTAGCCTTTACTTATGCAGTGTTTTTAAGTCTTTTAGGATTTAAAACCCTTTGAGCAACTCACATCAAATTCATATACATATAAATCACCCGATGAACTTGTTAAAATGACAATTCTTGTTCAGATGGTCTGTGGAGGGTACAGTGGAGTTGACCAACTAGTTCATTCATTTTCCCCATTTAGGCACATATTTGGGATACACCCCTCCAACTATGGAGTGAACTCCAGTGTTTCAAAGTCCTCTGCTGCAGGACCCTGTCTTCTTCTTGCCAGATACCTTTGTGTTTACCCCACATTCAGATTTTCCCGCCCTAGGTTCCCCTCTCTTTTGAGCTTTCTCTGAAAATACAGGTGACTGAGGCATGATAGTGGGTAGATGAGTCTCTGACCCCTCTTTCCCCTGGAGAGAAGATCAACACCATTATTCACTTTTCCACCACCAGGTAAAAATGAAATGTAACCACTTGAGGTCACAGGTTTTTCTCAAAGGAATAATCGTGATGGCAAGAATTTCCTTCCTCCTAAAAGACTAGTAAAATGACTATTTTAGTGGACCTCTAAGGAAACATTGCTTTAAATTTGGCTACAACAACAAAACTATATAACTTTTTTTTTTTTCGGAGCCTTTTCCTGCCTTAGGCCATGGACTTCACTAATAATCACATTGACTGGTTAAGCTAAGGGATGATTACATAACTCGGTGATAGACAACTCCATCAAATAGGATGGCCAACAACCACATCTGGCTTGTAGCATAAGAAAGCCTAGACCAATCAAAGTCTATTTTCAGGAATAGGAATGGGGAAACAGAGACAGCTTCTGAGCAGCAGAGTAGAAAGAAAGTAAAAGGATGTCTTGAGTATGGTGTTAGGACAAGCAAGCTTATAAAGGAACTGAAAGGCTTGACTGGATAAGCATTAACATGTACGGCAGAATATATGAAATTCAGTGTGTGAGGGCTTTGGGAACACAGATGCGAGAAGGGGGTCTAAGTAGGATTAAGATTTATTGCTGGAAATGCACACAATCTCAGTAAAAATCTTTATTTAAAAAAATGATCTGAGCCATGGTGGCTCATGCCTTTAATCCCAGCACTTGGGAGGCAGAGCCAGGCAGATGTTTGTGACTTGAAAGGCAGACTGGTCTACATAGTGACCGTCTCAAAAAAAAAAAAAAAAAAAAAGACAAAAAATGAACTGAACTGAAAATTACCATTCAAGATATTTGGCAAAAATAAATATGAACTATTAGGGACAAATCTACAGAAAAATGGATCATAGTTATATAACTCATCACAGAAAGATATTCTAAAACACCAAGTTATTGTGTCCTGACCCTGAGGTTTAAGCTTGCTCAGTTCACAAGCCCTTCTAGAACAGATGTAGAAACTCATCCCATTACCCTGATTTCAGCTTATGGGTATCAAGAACTGAAGGGTTGAGGATTTTACTCTACTTCCGAGCCAGTAAAGGAAATTATATCATGGATGCTGGCAAGGACATGAGACTCCTAGATCAAAGACAAAGGTCTTTTTACTCATAGGATAGTAAGTAGCTCGAGCCTCAAGCAGGTTTTGTTGGTTATTCCTGCCTTTTTAGTCCCCTAGAGAAGGTGTAAATAAAGTAGAGGAGGGGCAGGTGGGTCCTGAGGCCAGACTGGGTTTGCTTTTGGTTAAGGAACACTGGGCTTGAGAAATTCACTGATAGCGCCCAGAAGCAAGCCCACTCTTCCTTTTGGGGAATATTACATCTTCTCTCAAGGCTTTGGTTGCCAATTGAACTTAATAAATGGCCTGAGTAGATCACAGACTTGCATTCTTGGCATACTCCACAAGATTTTAGGGGCGCAAGAGACTAGTGGAGGAATATCTTCCAACAAAGGGTGTTTGGAGGCATTGTAGGGAGATAACTACGTGAACTAGGTGGTTGATGACAACACATTATTATTGTAATTTAGAATGGTATAATCACTGCAGTGAACTGTTTCACCCTTACTCGATAAATTAAATGTAGGATCACCATATGACATATCAGATTCACTCCTAGGTATATACACACAAAAAAAGGGCCACAGGTGCTCAAACAAAAATTAGCATACGCACACCTTTAAACCTAGAACTTGGGAGGCAGAGGCAGATGGATCTCTGTGAGTTCAAGGCCAGCCTGGTCTACATAGTGAGTTCCAGGACAGCTGGAGCTACAGGAAGACCCTGTCTCAAAACAAAGACCCCAAAATTAGCATATAAATGTTCATAGCAACACTATTGACAACAGCTAAAGACAGAAAGAACGCAAATGTGCTTAGGTCATTTTTAAATCCATACAGTAATTGAATTTTTCCTCTCCCATATTCCATATCCTCCCTGGGTTTCAGAATACCTCCTTCTCGCTAAGTGCCCCCTTTCCCTCTTTTTTGATAAACAAATCATGACAAGCTTTAAACTGGGGTGTGAATGGTAAATAGTCAAACATCTTTTACTTGAGAACAAGAAGATCTCAATTTTCAAAATCCAGGAAATCTCGTCTGATACTCTTTGTTTTTTTTTTTTTTATTTTTTTTATTTTTACTTTTAAGTTAAATTTATTAAGTGTTAAGAACAACTTGAAAAATATGAGGTAACAAGGAAAGTAACACTAAGATTACATTGGAGTTTTCCTTTGGTATAAGAAATGCACGATATATTTAAGAATGTTTCTCAGAGAACAAGAGAACTGATACTCTTTGGAAGGGAGGGTAAATATTTGCTTTCTGTTCGGGGAGAGGTCTTTTTACCAAGCGTGAGCTGAGTGTTTCTAATGTGAAAAAGGAAAATGATTTTTAAAAAGCATTGTATTTCCTTCTTTAAAAAGTTTCTCATTTGCATCCTACTTTACATAGGAACAAAAGAATTCAAAGCCATTTACCTCTTGTACATCAATGGTACAAGTAGTGGCTTGTCAGTCTTTAGCTCTGAAAACCTGAAGCTTTATCTTCTATTCCAGGCAGAGTAGGAAATGCTGAGCCGATTAGTTAATATGGTTGCAGGAACATCCTTTCATACAATCTGGGTTTTCTTTCCTATCACTGCTATAACAAATTGCAGTAGTCATTTATGCAACATAAATTTGTCATCTCACAGTTCTGGGGAATGTCAGAAGTCAGAAGTAGGTCTCATAGGGCTAAAATCAAGGTGTTAGCAGGCTGCATTCTTTTTTTTTTTTTTTTTTTTTATAGTATTTAGACAAAGCTTAGACATAGTTGTTTACCTTCCAAATAATTTTTTACCAAATATACTTTGTTCTTTAAAACTATATGACTAGACTATGACTTCAGAGAAATCAAGTCCATTAACTTACACGGTTTATTTTGTATTTCTAAAGCAGGCTGCATTCTTTTCGGGAGGCTGGCAAGTCATGTCTACTTAAGCCGCATGCACACCAGGATAGCTATGATTGTGATGACACAACACAAGATCATAAAGGTACTTGAACCATGAGACTATGTTGCTATTTCTTTTGTAACTCCATGGTAAAGTTCTTGAGCATGAACTTTGTAGAGGACAATGTCTTGTGACAACATCCAAGTGTTGGATATGCCTGCAGGGAAGGGCTCCCTGTCTTTATTGTTTTTATAGTTTTGTCTTTATAGTTTTGAGAGATTGTCCACACTCCTTGGCTCCTGGCTTCCTTCTTCAGTCTTCAAAGTCAGAAACAACAGTTTGTTCTCTTCAAATGCCTGCACTCTGAACTGTTTTGTCTCTTTCTTTCATTCTTAAGGATTATTGTGATTACTTGGGCTCATCCATCTAATCTGTAGCCATTGTCTTACTGTTAGACCATCTGATTAGCAAGAAACCTTAAGTCTACCTGCAAACCTCATGCCTTTTGTCATGGAAGATCATCTATTTTTAGGCTGCAATGCTTAAGATGGGACCATCTCAGGGAGGGCAGAGTTCGGTCTACTACAGCAATACCTGAAAAATGATACACAGCTTTGCATTCTGCCATAAGGAACACTCTGAATGAGATAGGGGTTATTTGAAAAGAGTAGATAACAATGGAAGTTTTCACAGATGCTGGAGAGGTAAAAAGACAAGAGGAACTCTTGGTATAAATAAATAAATAAATAAATAAATAAATAAATAAATAAGGGGCTGGAGAGATGGCTCAGCAGTTAAGAGCACTGACTGCTCTTGCAGAAGACCTGGGTTCGATTCCCAGCACCCACATGGTGGCTAAGAACTGTCTTTAACTCCAGTTCCAGGGGACTCTGACACCATCTTCTGACCTTCGCGGCATTGCATGACACGGGTGCACCAACCTACATGCAGACAGTACACTCATACACACAAAAAATAATAAATAAATAAATAGAAAATCAAGAGGTTGTGATGTAATCACTGAGGTATGTCTTGCGTACTCTTAAAGCAAGATCTCCTGTATCTCAGGCTGACCTTGAACTCACTACGTAGTCCAGGATGGCCTTGAATTTGTAATCCCTCTTCTGAATGTTGGGATTACAGATGTGCACAATCGTGCTTGGTTTATGTGGTGCTGAGGCTTGAACCTAGGGCCGTGTACTTGCTAGGTGAATGCTCTCCCAGCTGAGCTACATCTCCAGTCCTTGGATTCTTAGTCCATGAGGATTTAGTGCACCATATTACAGATGAAAAAAACAAGGCCTACAGAAGTTAGACTTTTATAAGGCTGCTGGGGGTCAAATCCACCTCTATTATATAACATGGACTTTCAGAGAGGCAAGTTTGATAAGGATTTTTCTTTTTTTCTACATAGTAAAAGGACTGATTTAAAAATGATTCCGTAGGCATCATTCACCCACCCAGTGTTATGGGCTGTGTCATTTTTCAACCTCGTGATGAAGGCCAGCTGATGCCTTTCAGAGCTCTATAACCTAAAAACCAAAAGCATCATCTTTTCTGGATTCAAATAAAAAAATAAACAGTAAAATAAATACAACAAAATGCAACTTTTTCTCATCATGACTACTAAAATTTTTCTTTTTAAAATATACCAACCCTCAAGTTCTTTTGAAAGCTTTTAAAAGAATTTCTTTAGGTGTTGTAAGTACATATTGACAGTTTTTGTTACATACTAATTCCTGGAAGATATATACAATAATTGTAACTACAAAGGTGAGTTAAGGACAAATGATGACAGAAACAAATGATCAGGAAGAAGACCAAACAGGCAAATTAGGGAAGGGTTCTACGTTTACAGTTTCAAAGAATCTATCCATTACAGGTAGTAACAAAGGTCTACAGGAAATATTTCTGAATCACTATGGACAACTACTGATGCCATTTAAGTACTCTCTGGAAATCTCCAGGAAGAAGTCCAGTTCAAATTTAATGTCAATAATCTATAAACCTGGGAAATGCAAACATTAAGATGATAGGTGAAACAATGCAGGGCGGATGGAGACTGTTACAATGTCTGGAACTGATAGCAATTTCAAGAGAATTTATGGAAACGGGGAGGCTTGATGGTAAAAATAAATTAAGGTGTCTGTTGTTAAAGGAAGAGAGGTTTCAGATTAGCGGCATGACTGCTTTAGAGAGACATGACCATTTTAGTTGAATTAGCTGGTATAATATCCTGTGAAAAGAGTCAGATGATCTTCCTTGTGTAGTGTAGTAGTAATTTTCCATCTATATCATTTGACTCTTAGTTCAGATTCATTGTTCATCAACTTATCAGTGAACTTCCTGGTACTCCCATATTGGGAGTGGGGGCCCCTACCCCCCTACAAAAGTCCATTTAGCATAGCATTTATAAATTCCTTTAAGCAATACATAAATTATAAATAGACAGATGAGAGATGTTTTCTTATGAGTCATACAACCTCAAGGTTGAAGGCTATTTAAAGCATATTTAGCTCATAGTCCATGTAGTGCTGATAAGGTAATTGGCAAGGAATTGCGTATCATTCATTGGGCATCTCAAGCGAGAATCAATCCATCAAATTTTTACTTCTTTGAACACCAAAATTAGAACATTTGCTTTATACTGAACCAAACTGTGTTATTTTGGAACCTTCATTCCTAGGTCGACTTTGGGTTCCAGACTCAGCAATCTAAACAGAAGAAAGAATTATGTACACATACACTTAGATCCATGCAAAAACCCCTTTTTATGATACATTTCCTAAATTCCTTACCTTCTCTTAATAAAGCATGTCTCAAGTCCTGCTCACCTTCCCGCACGTAGGTCTTGGTTTCATTTTTTAACATGTGGTCTTTGACATCTCAAATGTTTTTACAATTTGAGAAGTTATTTTGTGGTGAGTAGTAAAATATACATTCTTCATTCCAACTTCCCTCTGTTAGCTTTCCTCTTACATTGAGTGACCCTGAAGCTGCCGTGAGCATATCCATGGGATATAGCCACAGGAAAACTGGATCTGCGTTATATTTAGCTTTGGTTTAGGACAATATAAATCGCATGGGATCTTGGACACTTCTGTTTATAGTTAACTGATTTCTAGCTGCCTTAGTATAAGAATGATTTCCATAAATATTCTTAACACCTGCTCTGCCAATTCCACTCTGCATTGTATAACACTAAGTTGCAAGTATGCTGTCCAGCTAACAAAAGTGTTATTTTTATGAATTTTGTGGCATTGAGATTTCCAGCTTTAAAAAAGAAATACTGAGAACCATGCGTACTCTTAGAATTGGTAAAACTTTTATGGTACATAAATTATACTTTAACAAAACTCTTAAAATGTACTATGGTTTCTTTTCTTCCTTTAAATTAATAGTTTCTTTTGTGCATGATCTAAAGACAAGAATATGTAATTGGGTATCTACACAACCCACAGAAAACATACTATTTAAGGGTGAAATGAAAGACTCCCCTTTGAGGCTGCAAATTATACAAGCAGACACTATTACTATCTTTGTTCAACATTGTAACTTGAAGTTATAGTGAATGAAGTAAGCAAAGAAAAAGAAAAGAGGAATCAGAAAGGAAACTATGATTAGAGAAAAAAGAAAGAAAGAAAGAAAAGAAACCCACTATATTTGTATTTTTAGTAAACCTAAAAAAATAAATTTAGAAATGTCATTAGAATTTTTTTAAGTGAATTTAGCAAATTTGCTGGATACAAAATCCATATGTAAAAACTAGTTATGTCTTTACCTTATGGCCATAATTAAAACATATAATTTATAATCCCATGAAAGTACAAAATACTTAGCAATAAAAATTACATGAAAGACTAAAAGGCCCAGAACATCCAGAACATTTTTTTGGTGTTTTTGAGATAGGATTTCCATGTAATCCTGGCTGGCTTCGCCTCCGCCTCCCCAGTACTGGGATTAAAGGTGCGTGCCACCATACCTTGCTAGCCACACTACTTTTTGAACAGCAAAGAAAGGGATTTTCTTATCAGATAAGACTTATGAGAAAACCATACTCTATAGGTTGTATATGTGAGAGCTATTATATATGAATATATGTGAGAGTTTATTAAAGTTGGTGGGGGGAGGTGTGCATAGGGGAGCAGATCTAAACATCATCGAACTATATTACATGAAAACATTTCAAAAAACAATAAAAAGCAAAAGAAATTTAAAAAACTATAGTAACTCAGTCACATGAGAGAAATGAATAGAAAGATCAAGAACAAATTTACATGTATATAGACATGTATACAGACATTTGATATATGATAGAACTGACATTTCACAGCAGTAAAGAAAGGATAATTTGAAAAATGGTGCTGGGATTATTAGTTTTCCATGTAGAAAACTAGTAATCAAAATTCTGCCTTACATAATACATAAAGAGTAAACTCCAAAACTGTTGCATACCTTTAATCTCAGCTCTCAGAAGGCACAGGCAGGCAGATCTCTGTGAGTTCAAAGCTAGATTGCTCTACACAGTGAGTTCCAGGCCAGCCGGGGCTACAGGGAGACCCTGTCTCAAAAAGACCAAAAAAAAAAAAAAAATGTAAATTTAACATTCTCCAAGCCATACAAAGTTTTTTTAATGTAATCACGTTATTTTTTTTCCTTTTTTATTTTTTCTTTTCACAAGAAAACAGAAACAATACAAAGTGACATAAACAAAACAAAGCAACGAGAACAAAAAGGGGGATTTCCATTTCTTATTCTGGTGAAATAATCAATTTGCAGGGCTTGGGATGTACTTCTCTTTGTCCCCTTCTCTCCTACTTTTCCTGTTCTTTCAGGGCTACCAGAAGGATATGTGTTTACTGGCTAGTCCAGGAAGCCTTGAGTTCTCAGCTGAGAAAAAGTCTGGTTAATTTGAGGGGGAGGTCTCATCCCTAAACTGCCTAATCAATTTCTAGCTCCTGTTTAGTTATGTTACCCTCTGAAAAGGGTCACCCCAATTGCCAGACCACTCTGACTTCTTCCATGCAGAAAAGGGACGTTGGGTGTGGCAACTGGGGTATCCCCCATTAGGGGGGGGTCCATCTAAAAGACCCCCAAGCATAACTATAAAGGGAAAAAAATCCTTGACTGGTACCTGTGAAAGCTAAATGAAGCCAGGAGTCATTAGGTACATGATCTAGGGAGGGGACCAGGAGAAGTAAGAACAGGGTGAATTCCAATGTCCAACTTAAAAGTCTGTTGGAATTTTTGATCGGGGTTTCAAAGCTTCCATTTATTAGGTTTCTCCTTCTGTTCATTTGGCCATGATGTTTGGACTCAGGATCTGCTTTTCAGGCTTTTTAATAGCCAGGATATGAGTTTCCACTTAGATTGTTGCTAGAAAGAGGAAATTTTTTTATTGAGCATTAATTAACAACAATAGTGGACTTGTTCTTTGGCTGCAGGTGACACTACTCTCTTAATCAAGGCCAAGATCTAAGGTTTTTATGCCTGTTTAACATTTTTTCATATAACTTAATGCCCAATATGTGGAGGGACAATTTTTCAGACATTAAAAGAAATATATATTGACTATTTATCTTTTGGTTATACTTTCTTTTTGGGTGCGTAAGTCCACACAATTAGCCCAGATTAACCAAACTTTGTTTTCTCAAGGTCATTTGAGGTTCTGGTCTTCGGGGGGCACTTGGGATCACTTTATTTTTTTTTAAATAAAACAATACTAATAAAAAATTTTTAATTAAAAATAAGTGAATTAACTATAGCAATTAGTACACGCTAATAAAAATCACTTAAGGGGCTGGAGAGATGGCCTAGCGGTTAAGAGCACCGACCGCTCTTACAGAGGACCCGGGTTCGATCCCCAGCACCCACATGGCGGCTGAGAACCGTCTGTAACTCCAATTCCAGGAAAACTCCAGTTCCAGGGGAATGTGACACCCTCTTCTGACCTCTTCGGCATTACACGGCATGGGTGCACAGACCTACATGCAGACAGTACATTCATACACCTACAAGATAAATAAAAATTTTTAAAAAGCTCTTTAAAAAAATCAGTTAAGAGTAGTATTCCTCCCAGAATGCATAAGTTGCCAAATCAAAAACCTGGTGTGGGATATCTGCCCTGTGAGTTGCTGCTCGCATTTGTTCCATAGACTCTCCAAAAGAATACAGGCTATTGCTATTTCTATTGCTATTGCTCTTGGTTACTTATGATAACTTGATGGCAAGGCCCTTTTTTCTAAAGACACCACACAATTTGGCCACAGGCCATGGAAAATTAAGTTGGTACTGACTGGGAAGATTACTCTGTGCTGTCTGGCTTCAAATTTCATAGCTTACAGAAAGGTGCTATGTAAGTTGCTGGGGGAAAAGTAATCAACAGTCTTTGTGTTTGTTTAAGACAGGTCTCACTACTAAGGTAGCCCTTAGCTGGTCTGCAATTCACTGCGTATACTAGGCAGACCTCCAACTCACAAAGATCTTCCTGCCTCTGCCTCCTGAGCTCTGGAATTGAAGGTATCAGCCACCATGCTCAGCTCCATCATCAATAGTCTATCCAGGTGTGGACACTGTGAACTGTAATAATGACTGACATAGCAAGATATGCCATGAGTGCAACAATGGCCCAGATAGTATATGGGGGGAGGAAACACATGCCAGGTACTGTAAATCTGGTGTGGCTGACAAGCTCATAGGCCACAGAGAATCCACCACTATTATTTTGCTAAATGGACATAGTATTGAACTGCCCTCTAAATTTATATCTCTACTCAAAGATGAGATCATCTCTTAGACCTCTTCAGAGAAGCTCCTTTGTACAGTTGACGGGGTTAACTCAGAAACTCACAACTGGTCAACGTGCAGAGAATAAGTATCTGTGAAGTGCTCAGCCACAAATGAAATATCTATATCACAAACCCTCCCTGCAAGGCTCGCAGAAGAAGGAGGAGAAACATTCTGAGAACCAGAGGCTGTTAAGGTCCGAGAATCCACACCAGCCACACCGAAGGATGGAAAACCAAGACTTTATTTCAGGAAAAAGTAAACCAGCATGCTGGGGTGGGAGAGAAAAGGCTTAGACCCTGATAACTTGGCTCGCAGGCCTTTACACAGTGTCTAGGGGGATTTTAGCGGGGTTTGCGTAACTTCTAGTCTTATTGGATAGTAGCTGGGTTACAGCTCATGGTTAGGTCAGCCCACCTGCCCCCACATACCAACCGTTATCTTTAGACACACTCCTGTGCCTGGAACGAAGAAATGTTGGGTCAGCCCACCTGCCCTCACATACCAACAGTTCTTTTTTTGTTTTGTTTTTTGGTCTTTTTTGAGACAGGGTCTCTCTGTAGCCCCAGCTGTTCTGGAACTCACTCTGTAGACCAGGCTGGCCTTGAACTCACAGAGATCCATCTGCCTCTGCCTCCCAAGTGCTAGGATTAAAGGCATGCGCCACCACCACGCCCAGCCCAACAGTTATGTTCTACAAGTTTAAGTTACCTGTTCTTGAGGCCTCAAGCAACTGACCTCATCTGGAAAAGGTAAGTTGCCAATAAACCTTGAACAATTGATCTTTTCCCCTCAAATTGGGCAGGTTCCAGTGACTGCTTAAAATGGTGGCTATACTTAAAATGGAGTTAGTGTGGGGCTCTCTTGCAAGGCCAGGAAGGACCTGGTGAACAGTGTCTTCTGGAAACGACAAGACTACTACACTCACAAGCTCTCAACAGCTGTGGTTGCCTGTACAACACCTACACAAGATGAAGTCAGTCAACATTCTAGTATGGAGAGGGGAAGGGGATCAAAAACCCCTTTTGAGAGATAACTCAGTGGCTAAGAGCACTGGATGCTTTTGGAGAGGACAGGGGTTCAATTCCCAATACCCACATGGTGGCTAACAATGGTCTGTAACTCCAGTTCCAGGGGAATCTGTTGCCCTCTTCTGACCCCCTGCAGGCATTGCATGACATGGGTGCTGTTACACATGCAAGCAAAACATAGCCATAAATTATAAATAATAAATAAAATAATTTAAATAATAAAAAGAAACCTTACTCAAAGCTGTGGAGATTTTGACAGTTGATGGCTTCTGGAGTAAGTCAGTTTTCTCTAAGGATATGGCCTTTGGTATGTCAAGCATGCTCTAGTGGATGGCCTCACACCCATGAGTGTATGGGCAATATAAATTGAATGCAAGTTGGATTAAAGACAAAAATGAGGGCATGGGGCCAGGCATGGTGGCGCACACCTTTAATCCCAGCACTTGGGAGGCAGAGGCAGGTGGATTTCTGTCAGCTCAAGGCCAGCCTGGTCTACATAGTGAGTTCCAGGCTAGCTGGGGCTACAGGGAGACCCTGTCTCAAAAAGATCAAAACAAAAAAATGAGGACAGGAAGTTGGGAAGGGGTTAGGGGATGGAGGTGTATCTGGGAGGAGTCAGGGTAAAGATGATCAAAATACATGTAGGAAATTGTCAAAGAATTACTAAAAATATTATTATTATTATTATTATTATTATTTTGTTTTTTTTTGAGACAGGGTCTCCCTGTAGTCCCAGCTTTCCTGGAACTCACTCTGTAGACCAAGCTGTCCTTGAACTCACAAAGATCCACCTGCCTCTGCCTCCCAAGTGCTAGGATTAAAGGCGTGCAAAACCACGCCCAGCTAAAAAAATATTTTTGAAAACAGCTTAGCTGATAAGGTGTCCACTGTCAAGACTGGAGACCTTGGTTCCATCCCTAAGACCCATACAATAGAAGGAGAGATCTGATACTTGTAAGTTTTCCTCTGCCCTAAACACACACAGACACACACAGACACACACACACACACACACACACACACACA
Organism: Rhizomys pruinosus; assembly: GCA_009823505.1. NCBI lineage: Eukaryota > Metazoa > Chordata > Mammalia > Rodentia > Spalacidae > Rhizomys > Rhizomys pruinosus. Next base: position 7,984,765 of record VZQC01005780.1, on the reverse strand, counting down.
CATAGAGTGAATAAATAAATAAATGTAAAAAAAACATACAAAACATAGATGTGAAAGGCAAAATCATAAGTTTGAGAAGAAAATAAAAAAGTGACACAATCTTGATATGTGTAATAATGAATTGTTAAAACAAGGCACAACATATAAAACTCAGAAAAGACTGGAAATCAGAGTGCATAAAAACTAAGAATTTCCATTTATTAGAAAACACCATTAAAAATGCAAAGGCGGGACTGGAAAGATGGATCAGTAGGTAAAGTCCACCATCCATGTAAAAGCCAGGTGGGTGTTAGGTGTCTGTAATCTCAGAGCTTGATGTGCTAAAACAGTCGGATCCCCGGGGCTTCCTGGCTTTCCAGTCCAGTTGAAACTTGAGCTCCAGATTCAATAAGAGACCCTGTCTCAAAAACCAAACCAGGGGCTGGAGAGATGGCCTAGTGGTTAAGAGCACCGACTGCTCTTGCAGAGGACTGGGGTTCGATCCCCAGCACCCACATGGCGGCTAAGAACCGTCTTTAATTCCAGTTCCAGAGGAATCCGACACCCTCTTCTGACCTCTGCGGCATTGCACTATATGGGTGCACCAACGTACATGCAGACAGTACATTTATACACATAAAAAAATAAATAAAAAACCAAACCAATGGAAAAACACATATGCATGTGTCACATACATTAAAAAAGAAAACATGACCAGGGCGTGGTGGTGCACACCTTTAATCCCAGCACCCAGGAGGCAGAGGTAGGTGGATCTCTGTGAGTTCAAGGCTGGTCTGCATATCTGCATAGAGAGTTCCAGGCCAGCTGAGGCTATAAGGAGACACTGTCTCAAAAGCCAGACCAAACCAAACCACCAAACCAAACCAAACCAAACTAAACCAAACCAAACCAAACTAAACCAAACCAAATCAGACCAATGAAAAGGGAAAATGGATCAAGAATACTAAAAAAGGTTTAAGAAAAAAAAAATAAGCCATTGTACTATTGGTCAAAAACTAGACTAGGCACTTATCAAAAGTGAAAATGCAAGTGCCCACAACTGAATTAAAAGACAGTGTACTTCATTAATAACCTTAAAAGTCTGCTTGGAGGATGTGGAGTAAGTGGAACGCTTAATCAGAGTTCACATGCATTTTTGTGAATGCTTTAGAACAGTTTGGCAGTGAAGCTGAGTATTTGCATATCTTAGGATCCAGAAATTCCACTTCATCAGTGCTGTCCCATTGTTAGATAATTGACAGTATAATGAATAAATGTACTCATGCAATGTAAATGAATTGGAACCTCACGTACCAACATGTATGAATCTAAAAGAACAAACTGTTGAAGGAAGCAAATCACAGACGTATACAATGCATACACACAACCATATTGCTTTGAAAATTTCAAAACAATAATTCAGAAGAGAAATAATTGAACAATATTTTAAGTATGCATTTATAGTTACTAAAATTCTAAAGAAAAAGGGAAATAATTACCCTAAATTTTAGGTTACATGTGGAAGAGGAGAAAAAGAAGAAGGATGTGGTAAGGGAGAAACATGCTGGGGGTTTTAAAGATGTAGGAGCCAGGTGTGGTGACACATGCCTGTAATCTCACCACTTGGGAGGCAGAGGCAAGTGGATCTCTGTGAGTTCTAAGCTAGCCTGGTCTACATAGCTAGCTCCAGGCCAGCTGGGACTAAAGGGAGACCCTATCTCAAAAAGATCTCCCCCCAAAAATTAAAGATGCAGGAAAACCTGGGTAGTGAGAACTTATTCATTCCTGACAGCTATTAAGTTATATAGATAGATATGCTTTTTGTACTCTTGTATGTATATCTCACTATTTTAGAAAATAAGTCATTTTATTTATTTTTCAATCTTTATTTTTTAAAAAAATTTATTTGTTTTTGTATGTGTATGAGTGTACTGTCTGCATGTAGGTTTGTGCACCCGTGTCGTGCAATGCCGCGGAGGTCCGAAGAGGGTCTTGGATTCCCCTGGAACTGGAGTTAAAGACGGTTCTCAGCCGCCATGTGGGTGCTGGGGATCAAACCAGGGTCCTCTGCAAGAGCGGTCGGTGCTCTTAACCGCTAGGCTATCTCGCCAGCCCCCAAAAGAAACCATTTTAGTGCCCAGAGACGAACACCTAACTCTAGCTAACCCACTATACTAGAGGACAATCAATCACCTCCCTTCCTTGGTTTGATAGCTCTGTCGGTTTATTTTTGAATCAAGATGTATATTTACACTTCTGTTGTGTTTTGTTTTTTTTTTTTTTAGACAGGGTCTCCCTATAGCCCCAGCTGTCCTGGAACTCACTGTGTAGACCAGGCTGGCCTTGAACTCACAGAGATCGTCTGGCTGGGCTTCCCGAGTGCTAGGATTAAAGGCGTGCGTCACCATGCGTGGTTTAAAGACAGTTCTTAGCTGCCGTGTGGGTGCTGGGAATCGAACCGGAGTCCTCCGCAAGAGCAGTTGGCGCCCTTAACCGCTGAGCCATCTCTCCAGGCTCTATTTACGCTTCTTAAATGTTCTCGTAGTCTATCTGTCCTTCCAGGCAGTCAAGCTTTCCTCAGAGCTCTTACACCCATCCATATAAGATCATCCTTCCAGGGAGCCTGCTCTAGTAAGGTTTCTGACTTAGCTAGGCTGTGGTCCAAAAATGGCAGCTGCTGAAATGGTACCACTTCTGAAAGTTCACCTTGAAGAAGCTTCCTTGGTCTGGGAATGTAGCTCAGTCGGTAGAGTGCCTGCCTAGTGTGGCAGAAGTCCTGGGTTCAGTCCCCAGCAGTGCATAAACTGGGCATGACGGTAAACTCCTGTAATCCCAGGAAGCAATAAGAGAAGAAGTTCAAAGTCATTCTCAGCTACATCCCCAGCTTAGACCACATGAGGTTTTGTCCCAAACAAAGCAAAATAAACCCCAAATAAAACAGAAACTTCCTTAAAACACAAGCTTCCCTTTCTACTTCTCTAGTGGTTGATTTGTATATGGTCTCAGCCTAATTATACTTCTCATGAAAAACTTGAAAAAAATCTATCAAGGAAATTAGTGTTTCAGATGAAGTTATGTTGATAAGAGTATCAGAGAGACTATCTTCCTCCAAGAAGACTGCTATTTCCTGAAGGTATAAAAACTTCATCAGGGAAAACCCCTGTGGTTCTTACTGGGAGGCTGGTCTACCTAAGCTGATAACACAGTTCCGTCCAGAGGAGGAAGGCAGAATACAGTTATTCATTCCTGGAAGCTTTGTGAGTAGGTGTGTATTTTGGCGTCTTAAAGAGTCACTAACCCTGAGCTAGACAGAAGTCTCTATCCTGAAAGACATCTCCAGAATCCAGATTGCTCCAAACCTCTACTGACAATGGGAAACTGGCTGGTTAACCACTGGCTCTCAGTTTTGCTTCTGGTAAGTGCTATTTCATTTCCTACAAATTAGGAATGCTAACAGAATAAGAAGACGTTATGTTTGTTAATATTTGTGAAGTTCTTAAAAAAGGGAAGAATCTATGGCAATTTTTGGCTCATCAAAGCCGTTATTAGTTAGAAAAATCCAACTTTAGGCCAGATGAGGAATCAAAGGCGAATGGCTTGCAATTGTTCACGTTGCCAAGCCACAGGGCCTTTCAATTTAAATCTGTTTTCACTCCCATCTGATCTTCAACTATTGACACGAGACCTTGTTTCTCTCCAGCTTCCTTAGATTGTTGTCATCAAAATTTCATAAAATAATGGAATGATTGAAATGGAAGTAACCTTAGAGATCATCTTGACCCAGCAATACTCAGTAGAAAAATACTGTGACCCATTTGCAGAATTTCTAAATTTTCTCATACTTATGCTGAAAAGGGTAAAAGGGAACAGATGAAATTTTAGAAATGTAAATCATTTACATTCTTAGTAGTAACAAGATAATTCCTATTGTTTTATTGTTTCTACCTCTTTGAAAATCCATGTGTATTTTACATGCACAGCACATCTCAATTGGAATTGGCCACATTCCAAGTGTGTCAGAGTTCCATGTGGGTAGCTAGCTACTGAATGACCCAAAGCAAGTATAAAACAGTGATTTTTTTTTGTCTTTTTGAGACAGGGGTCTCCCTGCAGCCCCAGCTGTCCTGGAGCTCACTTTGTAGACTAGTCTGGCTTTGAACTCCCAGAGATCTGCCTGCCTCTACCTCCTGAGTGCTGGGATTAAAGGCATGCACTACCACTCCCGGATAAAACCTTGATTTTTATTAAGAAAATTGATTCAGATATCACACAGTGAATTGACACATTATGTATGACTCAAACCCAGTTCCCCAGTGTTCAAGCTAGAATTTGCTCACCATCCCACCTACATGGAATCCCTTTCCCCAACACACACACACACACACACACACACACACACACACACACACACCCCTCTCCTCACATCATTCATTTGTGAGACACACCCAAGTATGAGGTTCCTCATGTCTTCCCTCACTCTCTGACTACTCCATTTCTCTTTTTGGGGCTTTTGCTTTTTTTCCCCATTTCCTTTCATTTGAGTTCTCTAAGACCTTGCAGGGACTCCAGAGGAAAAAAGTATGGAGCGCCCTTTAGAGGGTTGTTTACTTAGCATTTATTGAAAAGTCAGGAGTTTGTTTTTATCAAGTTATCCCATGATTTATATTTTTAATACTTCAGCACCCTGCATTATAATACTAAAAGTAAAACACTAGTGTAAGAGATGGGGAACCTGGCATGTTACTTTCAGTTCTGCTACTGGCTGACCTTGACCAAATTATTTATTTTTTCTAGGCTTTAGGTCCTATGAGGGATGGGGAGTGTTGGGTCAGCTGGTAGAGGAATAGGGATTAATGAAGTGAATAGATTAGCAACAGATATAACGTTTATAGCTCTAAAAGCCATCACAGTTTTTGCCTCTCTCATTGTATTGTATTTTACTTTTTTGACTGAGAGAAATTTATCACTTACAGTGATGATTCACACTTATCTCTCTATCTTTGAATTTCCCCCTTCTATAACCTTACTGGTAGCCTCATCTTTTTGTTATCTCTGGCATATACTATTTTTTTTTTTTTGGTATTTTTGAGACAGGGTCTCCCTTTAGTCCCAACTGGCCTGGAGCTCACTCTGTAGACCAGGCTGGCCTCATAGAGATCCACCTGCCTCTGCCTTCCAAGTGCTGGGATTAAAGGCATATGCCACCATGCCCGGCAGCATATACTTCTTTTAAAAATATTTTTATTTTATGTGTATGAGTGCATTGCCTGCACATATATAAGTGTGCCTGTGTCATGCAATACCCATGGAGGTCAGAAGAAGGCATTAGATTCCCCTGAAACTAGAATTATGGAGGTTATTAGCCACCATGTGGGTACTGGGAATTGAACCTGGGGTATCTGCAAGAGTAGCTGGTGCTCTTAATTGCTGAGCCATCTCTTCAGCCCCGTCTGGTATATACTTCTATGCACCATTTTAAATAAAGAATAAATCACTCAAAACGTATTTTTACTCCCCCTTCTTCCCAGGTCTTGTACTCCACCTTCTTTTCCATTCAAAGTGAAGGAAATAATCATCTAGGTGGTAAATCCAATTCCTTATGACTAGATGTTGCTGTACTTTATTTACCTTGCCTACAGCTGGTGAGGGCTGATGCAGAGCTTTTTATTCCTGTGTCTGTCTTAGATCCTAAAATGTTTCAGCATCCTCCAAATGAGCTTTTCTCTTCTCTTCTCCAAATTTATTTTTTCTTTTTCTTTTTCTTTTTTGAAATGGGCTCTCACTATGGAGGCCTGGCCAGCCTGGAAATTGCTAGGTAGACCAGGCTGGCCTTGAAGTCATAGATTTTGCTTCCTCTACCTCCCAAGTACTGGGATTAGGGGCATGCACCACCAGACCTGGCCAGTTCTCCAAATTCTTTAAGTATTTGTGGGTTCCAACTGGCATCAGAGAATCTCTAGAAGACACTCAACTCTGGAAAATAATTCTGAGCAAAGGAGGAAGGGAAGAATTGATTGGCAGCTGGGCTCAATTGTGCCTATTGTCCCAGGCAAAAGGAGTTCAAGATCAGCTTGGGCAGAACTAGATGAAGTGAGACCCCCAACTCATGACAATAACAAAGAAAAGAAGAAAGGAAGGATGGGGTGGAGGGAAGGAGAGAAGGAGGGAGGGAAAGAGACAAAATGAAGAAGAGGAGGGAAAGAAAGCAAGACAAAAAGGAAGGAAGAAGAAAGAAAGAAAGAAAGAAAGAAAGAAAGAAAGAAAACAGCCAGCAAGTTTGGTAATGATGCAACTCCAACTTGGTAGCCAGCATTTATTAAGCTCTTACTGTATAGAAAGCATTGCATTAGTAACTTTATATGCATTGGTTCATGCAAGCTCACAGCATTGGGGGGGGTAAATATTGTTGTTTTTCTCATTTTACAGGTGAAGAAACTGATTCAATAATTTAAATCATGTTTCTAATATTACAGAGATACTAAATGGTGGCACTTGAATTTGAACTCCAGATGTCTTATTCCAGTGTTACATTTAGAATCACTTTGCTGTATTGCTACAGGTCTGTGAATGATCCAGATCTAGGAATATGAATGGGCTGTGTCCCAGGCTAAAACCCTTTAGCTGAGGTCTGAAATGATTCTCAGTGATGTGGGGTCTGGGATGTATTCAAAAGGCATCCCAGTACTATAGGGTTCTGCTCAGTTGCAGACTAGCACCTCCAAACAGGCTAGAGCTTAGTTGGTCATTTGGTTGATCTCCAAGGCAACATACAGTGAATTTCATATCATCCTCTTAGACCTCTTAAACAGAGCTTTGGACAAGCACACACAGTCCTCAGAACTCACACAAGTCTAAAGCAACATTAGGTTAATTTACAACAACAACAGCAAAATACACAATTTAAAAAGGGGGAAATACATGTCACAGTGTAATTAAAGAGGCAGTCCTATCTGGGAATGGTTTGTTCTTTTTCAGAGGGGCATTGTTTTTATTTTTATTTTATTTTATTTATTTATTTATTTATTTATTTATTTATTTATTTATTTATTTATTTTGAGACAGGGTCTCCCTTTAGTCCCAGCTGGCCTGGAGCTCGCTGTGTAGACCAGGCTGGCCTTGAACTCAAAGAGATCTGCCTGCTTCTGCCTCCCAAGTGCTCAGATTAAAGGCGTGTGCCACCACGCCGGGGTTAAAGACAGTTCTTAGCTGCCTTGTGGGTTCTGGGAATTGAACGCGGGTCCTCTGCAAGAGGAGTTGGCACTCTTAACTGCTGAACCATCTCTCCAGCCCAGAGGGGCATTGTTTTATAAATGCTAAACTTACTCTTTTTTTTTCCCCAGATATTCACTTATTGTCTTAGTGCCATCTTTTAGGTGCAATACTGAAAGCTCTAATCTAGGGGCTGGCAAATGTTTCTGAAGAAAGCTAGATACATATTTTAGGCTTTGGTAAGCCATATGGTCTCTGTCCTTGCTACTCATCTCTGCCACAGTATCATGAAAACATTGGTAAACAATGCAGGAAAGAGAAGACATTCCTATACTACATACTTATGGTCAATGAAATTTGAATTTCATATAATTTTTATGTTTTCAACTCAACCATTTAAACTGAAATAGAAAAACATAGACACTCTGTGTTTGCAGGACATATAAAGAGGTGAAGAGCCAGATTTGGCCCAGAGCCCTTGGGTCGCTGACCCAGCTCATTAGCATATAATATGTGTCTTAAATTGCTCACCATGAAGATAGCGTTGATATTGGCAGGATTGTATTAATTTAAAATGAAAATGGTTGAACACAAATGCTCAAGATGTCAACACTATTTCCTATACCTACTGTGCTGGATAGCTTTAGTGTCAACTTGACACACCTGCATTGAGGGAGCCTCATTTGGGGAATTGGCTCCATTGGACTGGCCTGTGGCCATGTCTGTGGAGTATTGTCTTGATTGTTGAGTGATATGGGAGAGTCCAGCCCACTATGGGTGGTGCCACCCTGGGCAGGTTGTTTTGTATGGTATAAGAAAGCAGGCTGGGCATGGGCCAGGAGAGCAAGCCAGTAAGCAGCACTCCTCCATGGCTGGTGCTTCAGCTCCTGCCTCCAGGTTCCTGCCCTGAGTTCCTACCTTGAGCTCCCAGAGTGATGAACTGTGACCCAGAAGATGTGAGCCAAATAAACCCTTTCCTCCCCAAGTTGGTAGTGGTCAGAGTGTTTTGTCATAGTAATTGAAAAGGAAACTAGAGGGCTGGAAAGATGGCTCAGTGGTTAAGAGCACCAACTGCTCTTGCAGTGGACCCAGGTTCGATTCCCAGCACCCACATGGTGGCTAAGAACCGTATTTAAGCTGGGCATGGTGGCACATGCCTTTAATCCAGAGGCAGGCAGATCTCTGTGAGTTCAAGGACAGCCTGGTCTACAAAGTGAGTTCCAGGCTAGCTGGGGCTACAGGGAGACCCTGTCTCAAAAACAAACAAACAAAAAAAGGAAACTAGAACACCTACCATGTACCAATTTCCCCATATCCTTGCATGATTTTTCTTTCTCTAGGTTATTTGGTTGGGGCTGAATCTTTTCCTGTTTGTATATGCCTTCTTGATTTATGAGAAGTCTGACAAGTACTTTTACACAAGAGAAATTCTTGGGGTGAGTATAGTGCTTTTGATGTGGAGAATTTCTTTTTTCCCTTTTTAAGATGTATTCTTATTGTGTAGCCCAGGGTGGACTAGACTTTGTAATTCTTCTGCCTCAGATATAGGCATGCTCCTTTGCGACTCAACTCTGATGTTCTCTACATGTAGGATTACCAGAAAGAAGAATGCAGGATGCTCAGTTCAATTAGAATTTCAAATAAATGATGAATTATTTCTGATAGATGTATATTCCAATTCTATACATAAGTAATATTTTATATGAATTTCTAATTTAGATGGACATGTTGTATTTTAAGCTGACAAATCTGACAATGGGCACTCCCTAGGTCCAATAAGGAAAACGTGGAATAAAGAACACTATTAGGCAGTGGTTTGCAATGGTTTTCAGAAACTCACCTGCTCCTACAGGGTCTCAGAAGAAGGCTCACCAGGCAGCGCTCCTGTCCCTGCTCCCACTTCAGCCAGAGCGTCCTTCATCTTGGGGACTCTGCATAGGATTTTAAAAAAGAGTTTTGGGGCTAGAGATGTAGTTCAATTGTAGAATACTTGCCTCATCTGCCTAAAGCCATGGGTTCATTTCCTAGCACTGAAAAAATAAAATGAAAAATATTTGTCAGGAAGAGATGAAGAAAGGAAAATCAAAAAGAAAATGGAGAAACAAAACGCGAAAAATTTAGGCCAGCAAAATGGTTCAGTGACTAAAGGACTTGCCACCAAGCCTGATAACATGAGTTTGATACCTGGGACCGTATGGTAGAAGGAGAGAACTGACTGCAAGTTGACCTCTGACTTTCAAATACACATCAGAGAGACAGAGAGAGAGAGAGAGAGAGAGAGAGAGAGAGAGAGAGAGAGAGATAATATCTTGGCAATTTTATACACGAGCACTATATTTACATTACACCACCCAATACTCTCCCCTCTCTGACCCCTCTTATCCCCCCACTCCCTCTCAACTTCATAACCTCTTCATTGGTTATTGTGTTTTTTATGACACACACACACACACACACACACACACACACACGATATACTGAGTTCATTTAGTGGTGCTTGAGTGCACGTTTTTTGTGTGTTTGAGTGTTATGCCTGCATATGCGTAAGTGCACCTGTGTCTTGCAGTGCCCACAGAGAAACAGAGAGGGCATTGGATCTCCAAGTTGTTAGCCACAATGTGGGTGCTGGTATTTGAACCTAAGTCATCTGAAAGAAGAGCCAGTGCTCTTAACCTCTGAGCAAGCTCTCCAGCCCCCATCATGTGTTTATGGCTGACCACCTGGGATTGGATAACTTATCAGGGAGCTCCTCCCTGAAGAAAACTGATCCTCCCTCCTTCATGAGACATAGAGCATTTTTTTCTAAATAAGAAAAAAGAAAGCTTGGAAACTACTGCTGTGGACTAATGTCTCCTTATAAACAAGAAGGATACCTAGGGGTTCAGTGGAGGGAGGGTGGATGGTACTTCAAAAGTCAAAGCCTCCAGAAAAGTCGGGCTAGGGGAAGAACAAAAATTACAAGGCTGGCATAGTGGCAGATCAAGAACGGAAAAGGGGGTAGGAGTTAACAGGCATGTGGGTGTGGTGGAAAGGAAAACTGGTGGTGAGACAGGTTCTTCCCAGGCTGGTGTACCTGGACCCTGCCTGATTAGGACAGCAAATTTGATTGCCACTTCTGCCTTTCATTCAGTAATAGGTAGAGGATTTGATCAAAACACTTTCATCTTGATGGAGCTTTATTTCAATAGCTTTCCACAGCGACTTAATGTTCATATTTAAAGGCAGCTTGTTCTTTCAAAATTCTTTTCTCGGGCTGGAGAGATGGCCTAGCGGTTAAGAGCGCCAACCGCTCTTGCAGAGGACCCGGGTTCGATCCCCAGCACCCACATGGCGGCCGAGAGCCGTCTGAAGCTCCAGTTCCAGGAGGGCTCCAGCTCCAGGGGAATCCGAGACCCTCTTCTGACCTCCGCGGCATTGCACGACACGGGTGCACAGACTTGCATGCAGACAGTACATTCATACACATACGGAAATTAAAAAAAAAATTCTTTTCTCTTCATAACCAAAGGATACAATGAATTTGAATGTTCTGTTCATGGCTTATTTCACCCTGCTGTTTTCCTTTTTAAATGTCCATCCTTGATCCATTTTTAGAAACTAAAACCCAAAGGAAGTGTTAATTTGTCTTAAAATAGCTTTTTGTTAACAGAATGATGCAATAAATGTGACTAGTTATTAAGAACTTGATTACTTAATGACTGAAAAGTCAGTTATAGAAAAATGAATCATACTAATATCCTGTGGATGTTTTGTGTTTTTAAAGCTCTATTTAAAATTTAATTATAGTGAATTCCAGGCCAGCTGGGGCTACAGGAAGACCCTGTTTCAATGAACCAAAACAGAAATTAATTATAAATGATGCTGTTTTTAGTGACATCAAGGTGTGTTAGTAACATATGAAAAAAATTCCCTCTTCAATATCCTACTCACCAGAGTTCACCACTACTAATAGGTTAGCACGAGTACAAATGCATCAGGCACATGTATATTGTTTTTGTTCTGAGGTAGTATTTACTTTTTAACTTCCATATACTGAAAATTGTTCTCTTTGTTATATAAGTCTACAACACCCCAGGACACATACTTCTTTTTACTCTGTCAAAAAGGGGATTGTAGGGCTTGAGTGTTCAATAATTAAGAACACTGGTTGTTCTTGTACAGGACCCACATTTGGGTCCCAGTAACCATATGATGGCTAACAACCATCCTTAATTCCAGTTCCAGGGGAATCCAGTGCCTTCTTCTGGCCTCTGCAAGCATTGCATGTACGTGGAACACTGCCATACAGGCAGGCCAAGCACTCATATACATAAAATAGACTGAAAACATGACTGTCCCTAAGAAAAAAAGGAAATTTTCTTCCAAAGAGCCACCTAGCCCTGTAAGCTCCGGGCCTAAAGCTGTTGCTGGCAAGAAGAGTGTCACAAAGAAAAAGAGAAAGTTCCAGAAAACACCTCAGGAAGATTAGAATGGACTTTTGGGTGGAGAGGCATGCCCACAACAGATACCTTCCCAACTCCATGATTAACCCCAATAAAAAAATCACAAAAATAAATAAATATAAATAAATTTTTTCAAAAGGGATCACACTCTAGTCATTAGTTGGAAATCACTTCTTTCACTCAATGTGTCTTTGATATCTTTCCATGTGAGTCTAGTGGAGCCAGCTGGTCTCAAGTTGCAGTGGTGTGTCTCTTCTGAAATCTGTGTTCAATGACATCAAGGTGATGTCTTGAAATTTACCATGGTGGGAGAAGTTACAACAACAAAGTAGACAGATGCTGGAAATGGAGACACTCCATTTAACAGGCACAAAAAGCATGTGGGCAGTTAAGTGAGGAAGAGAGAAACAAAATGTGGCCCATATATACAACGAAATGCTTTTTCTTCATAAAGAAGAACAATCTTGGGGCTGGAGAGATGGCTCAGAGGTTAAGAGTACTGGCTAGTCTTGCAGAGGATTCAGGTTCAGTTCCCAGCATCCACATGGTAGCTAACAACTATCTGTAACTCCACTTCCTGGTATCTGATGCCCTCTTCTCACCTCTGTAGGCTTTGCAAGACACAGGTGCACTTACAGACATGTAGGTAATACACTCATACACTTAAAATAAATTTTTTTTGTCTTTTTGAGACAGGGTTTCCCTTTAGTCCCAGCTGGCTTGGAGCTCACTATGTAGACCAGGCTGGCCTTGAACTCACAGAGCTCCACTTGCCTCTGCCTCCTGAGTGCTAGGCATACACCATCACACCCAGCCAAAATAAAAATATTTTTTTAAAAACCCAAAGTTTTGTCATTTGCAGGAGACAATATGCTACTGGAGATAAGTCAAATCAGGCTCAGAAAGACAAATATGTTTTCTCTCATTTGTGGTTCCTAAAATTGATGTAGATGAATAAACTCATGTATACATATAGGACATGAATGTAGAAGGAAAAATGTATAGTGGGGCAAAGAGGACTCACAAGAAGGGAGAAGAGTGAAGAAAAGGAGCCTATGAGGGTGTGAGTAGGAATGTGCTCACAAAAGTCAACTCCAGATGGATCAAAGACCTCAACGTTAAACCCAAACTCTGAAGGCGATAGAAGAAAAAGTTGGCAGCAGAGTACAAGACATAGGCGTAGGAAAAGACTTCCTAAATCAGAGAGCAGCTGTGCAAGAATTAAGGTCGACAATTGACAAATGGGACCTCATTAAACTCAAAAGCTTCTGTACATCAAAAGAAACAATCAAGGAAGTGAAGAGAAATCCCACAGAGTGGGAGGAAACCTTCAT
>VZQC01005780.1:7955691-7971082 GCA_009823505.1 Rhizomys pruinosus | reverse complement strand
TGGGAACGTAAACTTGTACCAGCCACCTGGGTGGAAGAGCCTGTTGGAGAACGACTTGAAGATTTGGAATGAACTTGCCCACCTGACCCAGCCATATCACCCCTGGCTATGTTACCTCATAAGTACTCATCCTACCCCACAGGATACATGCACAGCCATGTTATATTGCAGCTCTGTTCACAATTTCAAAAAGCTGGAACCAACACCTAAGTACCCCTCAAACTGCAATGAGGATAGAGAATTAAAATGTGGTACATCTCCACGATGGAGTTCTATGCACGTACCAGAAAGATGACATCATAAAACTTTGCAGGTAAATGGATGGAGCAGAAGATATATAATTACAAATAGTATTCCTTATCTGTGATATCGTAGCACAGCACCTAATGATGGCACTGAGCAACTAACTGTGATCTGTGAAAACAGCTGTGCTATTATGTTGTAGAATCCATTAAAAAAAAGTAAACAAATTGGGCTGGAGAGATGGCCTAGCGGTTAAGAGCACCGACTGCTCTTACAGAGGACCCAGGTTCGATCCCCAGCACCCACATGGCGGCCGAGAGCCGTCTGAAACTCCCATTCCAGGAGAACTCCAGCTCCAGGGGAATCTGACACCCTCTTCTGACCTCCGCGGCATTGCACGACACGGGTGCACAGACTTGCATGCAGGCAGTACATTCATACACATACAGAAATAAATAAAATTAATAAAAAAAATTAAAAAAAAATAAACAAATTAAAAAAAGAAAGGAGATAACAATTGATATGAGGTCCCAGTAAGGATAAGGTCAGATTAGGGTTGAGGGCCCATTATTGACGAATTCTCGCAATGGATGAAGTCACCATGGAGATGAGGTCACATTAGGGAAGCTGTCACATTAGGAATGAGGCTACTGTAGGAATGAGGTCAGAGTAAGGATGATGTTACAGTACAAATGAGGTCATATTCCTATTACAACAGAGTAGATATGAGGTCATGGTAGGAATGAGGTTACAGGAAAGATGATGTCATGGTAGGTTGAGGTCACAGTAAGGTTGTTGTCAAAATAAAAATGATGTCACAGTAGGAATGAGGTCACAATAGGTGTGAGTTCACAATAGGGATGAGGTCCTTGTAGGAATGAGGTCACAATAAGCATGATGTCACTGTAGGTATGAGGTCTTATTAGGGATGAGGTCACTGTAGGACCGAGTCACAGTAAAGATGACTTCACAATCAGGAAGATGTCACAGAAGGAATGAGGTCACAATAGATATGAGATTATAGTAGGGTTTATGTCACACTAGGGATGAATTCTCACTACAGATGACATCACAATAGAGATGAGGTCACATTAGGGATGAGATCACATTTTCTATGTGGTTATTGTAGTAATGAGGTCAAAGTAAGGATAATGTCTCAGTAGTAATGAAGTCATAATAGATATGAGGTCACAGTAGGATTAAAAAAAGAAAAACAGGAATGCGCTCAATATACAGGATGTAAGTACACAAAAGAAAACTTAAATTATATATTAATTTTAAACATCTTGGTTGTTAAAATGTTTATACTACTGCTTTCAGCTTTTTATTGGTCTTTTTGAGACAGGGTCTCCCTGTAGCTTCAGCTGTCCTGGAGCTCACTGTAGACCAGGCTGGCCTTGAACTCACAAAGATCCGCCTGCCTCTGCCTCCCAAGTGCTAGGATTAAAGGCATGCGCCACCATGCCCGGCTTGCTTTCAGCTTTTAAAGAGAATAGCAACCCCTTATATTGATGAGCCATAATTTATCGACCCATTCTGTAGGGTGTTTCCAAAATTCATGGTCACCTTGGGAAACTATAGAGAGCAATTTGATCCACCATGAACCATAGCAAATAAGTTGGAGAGGAGGGAGTTTAAATCTACAGTTGGTGAAGCATTAATGACAGCAGATTTCAATTATAATGTTGGTGAGAGTTGATGGAGAAAAACGAATATACACCAGGATAGGTTCATATACTGCAATAAGGAGAAAAGATATTTTTTTTCTAAAAAGAATTCATCCCAGATGGATAGCTGCCGCAGAATATGGAGCTGTAAAATTATAGTCCTATATTTTTAATTTACTTGCCAATTTTAGCTTCAAGAAATCTCTGTGACTCAAATAAGCAAGCTGTGGGAGCCAATGTGGGATCTTTGAGATGAGCAGAAAAAAAATTTCTTCTGAAATGGAACAGGCCATCTCTACCAAAAACAGTTAAGAGTGTATGACTCAGCAGAGGGGAAAACACAGGTCGTGTGAAGAGTCAGAAATGGAAAGTAGTAGGGCAGCTGTTGCGCACCACGCTGCCTATGTTGTAAGCCGTTATGGAGAATAAATAAGCAATCTTGACCAGGCTTACTGCACTAAGGTCACGTTGTCCTGGCTTCTATGGAAACAACGCTTTTCTTTTCCTTTTAAGAAATAGTTTCTCTCTCTTTCTCTCTCTCTCTCTCTCTCTCTCTCTCTCTCTCTCTCTCTCTCTCTCTCTCCCCCCCCTTTATTTTTCAAGTTTCTATACAAAGTAATGATTTACATTAACACACACACACACACACACACACACACCCCACATACAAACATGCACACGCACTATTCTTACTCTGTTCTTATTCATCCTCTCCTGCAATGCCCTCCTCAATCCCCCTTAAGCACACTTGTTGGTGCTCTGCCCTTGTAAATAGTCTCCTTATGCTTCATGGTCACATGGAACCCATTACTCTCTCATTTTTTTTCTCCTTCCCACCTACCTTAAGATCTCTTTCTTCCCTCCTATGGTCCTGTTTCTATTTTCCTGGCCTACACACAGAGAGACACATGTACAGATACATACACACACAAATAGAGAAAAAGACACAGACACATACACACACACATGTGCACATGCAGGCAAGTGTGTTGCCATGGGAGTTGATTATCTTCTTCTACCATGTGGGTCCTGGATATCAAACTCAAGTTGTCAGGCTCAGAGGCAAGAATCTTTGCCTGCTGAGCAATCTTACCAGCACCAAGGAAACTACGATTTCCTATAATCCCATTTTTCAATTCATGGGATTATTTCCTGGACTATTACAGTTTTTTTTCCAGAGAGTCCTTGCCTGTGCTTAGAACTTGAGGAGCCTTTCTCCATGTGTTCCTCTAGCAGCCTTTCTCCATGTGTCTCTCTAGCACACTTTCTCCATGTGTTCCTCTGGCAGCCTTTCTCCATGTGTGCCTCTAGCAGTCTTTCTCCATGTGTCCCTCTAGCAGTCTTTCTCCATGTGTCCCTCTAGCAGTCTTTCTCCATGTGTCCCTCTAGCAGTCTTTCTCCATGTGTTCCTCTAGCACCCTTTCTCCATGTGTTCCTCTAGCAGCGTTTCTCCATGTGTCCCTCTAGCAGTCTTTCTCCATGTGTACCTCTAGCACCCGTTCTCCATGTGTTCCTCTAGCACCCTTTCTCCATGTGTCCCTCTAGCAGCCTTTCTCCATGTGTCGCTCTAGAAGTCTTTCTCCATGTGTCCCTCTAGCAGTCTTTCTCCATGTGTCCCTCTAGCAGCCTTTCTCCATGTGTCCCTCTAGCACCCTTTCTCCATGTGTCCCTCTAGCAGTCTTTCTCCATGTGTCCCTCTAGCAGTCTTTCTCCATGTGTCCCTCTAGCAGTCTTTCTCCATGTGTTCCTCTAGCATCCTTTCTCCATGTGACCCTCTAGCACATTTCTCCATGTGTCCCTCCAGCAGTCTTTCTCCATGTGTCCCTCTAGCAGTGTTTCTCCATGTGTCCCTCTAGCAGTGTTTCTCCATGTGTCCCTCTAGCAGTGTTTCTCCATGTGTCCCTCTAGCAGTCTTTCTCCATGTGTCCCTCTAGCACCTTTCTCCATGTGTCCCTCCAGCAGCCTTTCTCCATGTGTTCCTCTAGCAGTCTTTCTCCATGTGTCCCTCTAGCACCCTTTCTCCATGTGTTCCTCCAGCAGCCTTTGTCCATGTGTCCCTCTAGCACCCTTTCTCCATGTGTCTCTCCAGCAGCCTTTCTCCCTGTGTTCCTCTAGTAGCCTTTCTCCATGTGTCCCTCTAGCATCCTTTCTCCATGTGTCACTCTAGCAGTCTTTCTCCATGTGTCCCACCAGCAGCCTTTCTCCATGTGTCCCTCTAGCAGCGTTTCTCCATGTGTCCCTCTAGCAGCCTTTCTCCATGTGTACCTCTAGCAGCCTTTCTCCATGTGTCCCTCTAGCAGTCTTTCTCCATGTGTCCCTCTAGCACCTTTCTCCATGTGTCCCTCCAGCAGCGTTTCTTCATGTGTCCCTCTAACAGTCTTCCTCCATGTGTCCCTCTAGCACCCTTTCTCCATGTGTTCCTCCAGCAGCCTTTCTCCATGTGTCCCTCTAGCACCCTTTCTCCATGTGTCACTCTAGCAGCCTTTCTTCATGTGTTCCTCTAGCAGCCTTTCTCCATCCATTCCTGTAGGAGTTTTTCTCTATGTATTCCTCTAGCAGTTTCAGGATTTTAGGCCTTGCATTCAGGTCTCTATTCAATTATGAATTGATTTTTGTGCAGGTTAAATGATACAGATGTAGTTTCATCCTTCAACAGATGCTTATCCTGTTTCCCCAGCACTATTTGACTTTTTTTAAATCTATGTTTTTGATACTGTTTTAAAAAATTAGGTAGTCCCAGGACATGGTGGCACACACCTTTAATCCCAGCACTTGGGGGGCAAAGGCAAGTGGATCTCTGTGAATTCAAGGACAGCCTGGTCTACAGAGTGAATTTCAGGCCATCTGGGGGTACAGGAGACCCTATTTCAAAAAGAAAAAACATAAGTAGTGGTAGGTGTGTGGGTTTATTTCTGGGTCTTCTCCTATTCCATTTGGACTATATATCTGTTTCTGTGTGTTTGTGTGAGTCTGTCAATGTCTTTGGGGGTATGTGCACACATGTATGTACGGGTGAGCCCACCCCTGTGCACATGCAAAAGCTAGAGGAGGTTGTTGGGTGTTCTACTCTTTTGAGATAGGATCTCTCATTGAAAATGCAGTTGTCTCCAGGATCCTCCTGTCTGCCCTGACCTCCAGCTCTCGAGTGACAGTTGTGTGTGCCCATACCTGGCTTTTTACATGGGTTCTGGGGATTTAAACTCAGATCTTCATGCTTGCGTCGCTGGTATTCTTACATTCTGAGCATCTTCCCACCCCAACTGTCTGTTTGAGGCCAGTACCATTACAGTTTTGTTGTTATGGTTCTGTACTACCATTTGGGATCAAATTTTGTATCTCTGTAGCATTATTCTTTGTTCTAAGTATTCCTTTGGCTACTCAGGGTCTTTTGTACTTCCACTTGAAATTTGGGATTCTTTCTGCTAGTTCTGTGAAGAAAGAATGTCATTGAGCCTTTCGATGGGGATTGCATTGAATCTGTAGTCTACGTTCATTAATATAACCATTTTTACAATATTGAGTCTCTCAATCCATGAACACGAGCGATCTGGAAAAATAGTTTTGGTGCCTTACTAATTGTTATAAAAAGGCTAAGAAATTTTTAACACTAACCCACAATAATCTTTTTTTATACTTAAAACGAATTTTATTTATATATATTTTTATGTGTATGAATGTACTGTCTGCATGTAGGTTTGTGTACCTGTGTCATGCAATGCAGTCAGAAGAGGGTGTCGGATTCCCCTGGAACTGGAGTTAAAGATGGTTCTGAGCTGCCATGTGGGTGCTGGGGATCGAACCCAGATCCTCTGCAAGAGCAGTCAGTGCTCTTAATCACTAGGCCATCTCTCCAGCTCAACCCACAATAATCTTTAAGCAAATCTTTGACAGGCATACATACAAGAGTTACCAACCAGGTAGCTGAATTGTAACAAAAGGTAGCCATGCCCTTCTCCTGCCCACTACTACAACTACAAGGTTGGCATATGCATAGCTGGCAGTCTGAAGTATGTTAAGCAGATTTGGAAATCAATTATATAGTTAAGAGGTTTTAAACTGTCATGTAGTTGAGCATACTGTGGCCAGCTTATGCCTTTTATTGCTGCATCAAGTTGTCCTTGGTTTATGCCACCTGGACACCCAAGGAAACCCTTCTGAAAGTCACTCATGGCTTTGCACTCTTTTTTATTTTATTTTATTTTATTTTATTTTTTTATTGGTGCTTTGTACATTTCATACATCATTTTCCAATTCAGGTCAGGCATATTTCCCTTTCCCTTCCCCCCTACCCCCCCCATCCCAGATCATGCATTTTGCCATAACTGTCCTGCATGTTTCTCTCAGTTTTTTTTTTCATTTTTAAACTATAAGTGATGATCCATGAGTACAAGCATCCTTCATATGAAACCAATTTACAGGCTGTTGTGCCCAAACCCCCACAGCCCCACCATCCAGCAGGGGGTGAGGGGTTGTATGTTCAATCAAGTTGATCAAATGAGTGTCCAGACTACATTGCTGTAGTTTCACCATTCACCCCAATCGCAGCCCTTACATTCTATCACGCCTCCTCTTCCGCAGGTTGTTCCCTAGGCTTAGAAAAGGGGCACAGGTGGATGAGAGGTAAAACAGTCCACTCTCTCTGGAGCTGTTGACTTGGACTCTGGTCAATTCTGGCTGTTTCCTTTCATGGGCTGACAGTTTGTCCAGGAATAACCTTTCGATCCTACTAATGAAGAACAAGCAATTAGATATATAGGTATTTAAGCAGCACTAATAGTTATGGTAGGTTACTTTAGCATAGACACATGTTTGGATATGTTAATCCATGAATTACAATTTTCCCCCCTGTTAAATATGACAGGGTCTTACTGTGGCTTATAACATCTCCTAACCTGTAGAGGATGTAAGCTTGTGGCATCAGCCATGGGTTATTTCTCCAAGGGGAGAGCCAATAGCCAATTAGATTTGGGATATACAGGCACATGGCTGCCTCTGCTGCACAGTATTTCCAGGCAGGTGAGGTGTAGCTGGTGCTGACGGTGGAGTCTTGCTTGACTCAGGGAGACCCATATTTGCTTTATTGGTTTAGTGGCCTTTGGTAACACTCTCTGGCATTCCAGAGGCCATCTGTACACTTGCATGTGTGGTCTCAATACATCCCTCCCATGTTAACGTCAGGTCTTCGGCAGCAGGGTCTTATTGCCTCTCCTCCTGTAGGTATCCCAACTTAGAGGCAAGGAGCCCTTACCTTTTGTGGGGCCTTGGATCCCCTGGCCAACATCCACCTGGTAGAACAATCCATTGCTGATGTCAGAGCTCCTGTATTAATATATTTTGCCTGAGTGCATAGCCCTAGGACTTTAGTATTATATTTGGTTCTGAACAGAGAGTAATCCCTTCCACAGTTCCCATGTCTAGTAGTCAATTAAAGAAAGCAGTTTTACCGGTTTTATAAGAGATTACCTCTACAATAGTTGTCTCCAATTTACAGTTGGGGAGCGACCTCATCATTGTCATATTTCTCCTTGTTCTATGGGTGGGAAGGCAAGGAAGTCTCTCATATCAGAACCTTTGTGGCACCTAGAAGGTAAGTTTCATTAGGACTCATTATAACTAGTTGTTACATGTAGGATCCACAGAGGGGTTCGATGTTTATGGCAATCTGAGGCTTTTCTTCCTTTGAATGTTCAGACGGGTCAGCCTTTCCGTTGCCACTTTTTGGTACATCCTACTCAATGCAAACCTGTATCTTTTCTTTCTCAGCCGTTAAGTTGGTGACGTTTTGTCCTGTTGGAACAAACAAATCTTTTCCCATAGTTAGTTTTAAGATTTGAATTGCAAGGGTTTGATGAAAAGGTTTCATGTCTTTCTGTATCCCCCCCCCTTTTTTTTTAGCGTATGAGTCTCCAGAAGATAGTTGTATTATACATGACTATAGGGTGGAGTCAAGGCATAGATTTCATCAAATTCACCCATGTTGTTTTGGGTGACTATATATGATTAACTTGGGAAGCAAACTTAATTTTTACGTTAAATCATCTTAAAGAGAATGCTACAAGGTGATACTGTACAACAGAGAAATTATAGAGAACATTTGTATGTGTCAATCCCAAAGTTCTTGCTCTACAGATTTTATGTAAAGCAAATGTGGGCAACAGCGAATTATATCTCCATTTAATTCAGATGCATTACCATTTTTATCAGATTCTGTAAACCAATGTTGTTTAATATACACATGTTTACTTTTACTTTTACTAAGTCCTAAAACACCATGTGTCCTGTAGACAGTGTCTAGGCGAAACTGGGTACTTGCTGAGCTCACGTCAATTAAATATGCCTTAATCGAATATACACCCGTGTCCCTCTCCCACCCATCCCCCCTTTCCAATTCACCATTTCAGTCCATTTTCTGATGCAGTCTTTCTGTTGTTCTTTTACTATGCCTCCCTCTCCATGAGAAATATTTATATCTGGGTTGTTGGTACTAGCATCCACATATGAGGGACACCATTTGTCGTTTGTTTTTCTGGGACTGTGTTACTTCACTTAACATAATGTCTTCCAGCTCCATCCATTTACCTGCAAATTTCATGATGTTGTCCCTCTTTACTGCTGCATAGTATTCCATTGTATACATGTACCACATTTTCTCTATCCACTCGTCAGTTGAAGGGCACCTGGGCTGGTTCCAGCTTTTTGCTAT
The DNA here is from genome assembly GCA_009823505.1 of Rhizomys pruinosus. Lineage (NCBI taxonomy): Eukaryota > Metazoa > Chordata > Mammalia > Rodentia > Spalacidae > Rhizomys > Rhizomys pruinosus. The sequence goes on along the minus strand of VZQC01005780.1, from coordinate 7,962,469 downwards.
TGTGAACAGAGCTGCAATAAACATAGCTGTGCATGTATCTTTGCAGTAAGTTGTGTCTTGTGGGTATATACCCAGGAGTGGTATGACTGGGTCAAATGGAAGGCTCATTTTGAGTCTTCTAAGGGTTCTCCACACTGCTTTCCATAGTGGCTGTACAAGTTTACATTCCCACCAGCAATGGATGAGTGTTCCCCTTTCCCCACAACCTCTCCAGCACTTGGTATCATTCATGTTCCTGATCCTAGCCAGTCTTATTGGAGTAAGGTGATATCTCAAAGTGGTTTTAATTTGCATTTCCTTAATTATCAGAGATGTTGAACAGTTCTTAAGATGTTTCTCAGCCATCTCTAATTCCTCCTCTGTGAAGTCTCTATTCAGATCTTTGCTCCATCTTTTGAGTGATTCATTTGTTTTCTTTCTTCTTTGTTTTTTGAGTAGCTTGTATACTCTGGAAATTAATGCTTTGTCAGATGTATCTGCAGTGAAGGTTTCCTCCCACTCTGTGAGTTTTCTCTTCACTTCTTTTATTGTTTCTTTTGATGTACAGAAACTTTGGAATTTAATGAGGTCCCATTTGTCAATTATCGATCTTATTTCTTGTGCGGCTGCTGTCTGGGCTTTGCACTCTTCTAGCACACAGGAGTCCCTGGATTTCATGGCCAGCACTGAAAAATCAAAAGCTCTCCTTTCTCAAATCTCTAGCTGTGCTTAAGAATTCTGCTCTGGGGTTGGAGAGATGGTTCAGTGGTTAAGAACACTGGGTGTTCTTCCAGGTGACCTGGGTTCAGTTCTCAGCACCCATGTGATAGCTAACAATCATCCTTAAGTCAATTTCCAGAGGATCCAACACCTTCTTCTGGCCTTGGTGGGCATTGCACAACATGGGTGATTTACATACATGCAGGTATAATTCTCATACACATAAAATAAATAAATAAAAAAATAAATAATTTTCTCCAAGGGTTCAATTTTTAAAGGCATTTAAAATATAACTGTGCTCACTTCGGCAGCACATATACTAAAATTGGAACGATACAGAGAAGATTAGCATGGCCCCTGTGCAAGGATGACATGCAAATTCATGAAGCGTTCCATAAAAAAGAAGAAAAAGAAAAAAAAAACTGATCTACTGATTATATTATATGATTGTATTATTGATTGTATCATATAAATATTACATTCTTATAATTACATTATAAAACACAGAAAAGAGACTAGAATACATACCATCCATAATTATATCTTTAAATATGACCATTAGTTAAAAGTAAATAAAAGTATATATGGTACTCAAGGTAGTTTTATGAAGGATGAATAATACAATCATAATTATGGGTATAAAATATTACATCCATAGAATATATTTGCTATTGTAGAATCATGGAATTCTGTTCTCTCTCACAGTAATAAATATATCGCCAAATATTTCCAAACCAATGTCATGGGAATTTTTCAATGCAGGAATAAGTTCTGCATATTTTCTATCTAGGGAAAACAGAGGATTGGCCTGATGTGCTGGTCAATGAGAAAGAATGAGAAGTGCAGGAAGCTCCCCTGCTGTCCATTCGCTGGTCTGAGAAAAGTGGACTGGGCTAGGCCCCACCTGCTGGGTGCTGAGATAAAGTAACAAGCAGCCTGTTTGTTTATTCCTCTGTTCCAGACAGCGTTGGCCTTTGCCCGGGCATCTGCTCTCTGCTTGAATTACAACAGCATGCTGATCCTGATTCCTGTGTGTCGAAATCTGCTGTCCTTCCTGAGGGGCACCTGCTCAGTGAGTCCCCACTGTTCTTAGGTCAACTTTCACTTTATTTTTTTTTATTTATTTTTTTTATTTTTATTTTTTATTTATTTCCGTATGTGCACGAATGCATCGCCTGCATGCAAGTCTGTGCACCCGTGACGTGCAATGCCGCGGAGGTCAGAAGAGGGCGTCGGACTCCCCTGGAACTGGAGCTCTCCTGGAATTGGAGTTTCAGACGGTTTTCGGCCGCCATGTGGGTGCTGGGGATCGAACCCGGATCCTCTGCAAGAGCGGTCGGCGCTCCTAACCGCTAGGCCATCGCTCCAGCCCAACTTTCACTTTANCTTGCATGCAGACAATACATTCATACACATACAGAAATAAATGAAATTTAAAAAAAATTAAAAAAAAAACGGTTCTTAGCTGCCATGTGGGTTCTGGGAATCGAACCCGGGTCCTCTGAAAGAGCAGTAGGCACTCTTAACTGCTGAGCCATCTCTCCAGCCCCTCCACTATTATTTTTAACTTCTTTCCATTTGCATACTTTTAAATAACTTGTCCTAAGTTTAAGGAATTCAAGATAGAATAATAACATCTTTCATATATATTTGAGGGAGAAGTGGATACCTATGTAATTTTTCTTCTTTAATGAACCATGATTTTAGAACACTGTGAAAATTTACAAGGCTTACAATTTCACATGTAAATTTGTGAAATATTATTTCCAACAATCTTAGTAGTCATTGTAATTGATAATTACTAATATCATCTGAATACTCAGACTGTGTTGGGAATGAATGTCACATTTATTAGTTTGTCTAATCTTCACCACAAGCCAGTCAAGTAGGTCCTATGATCCACTTTTACAGTTAAGAAAACTGAGTTGTCAATCAGCCTTTGATATTTTGGAAAAATGCCAGAGCTAAGTACCCGTAGCTAAGCACTCTGACTGCAGACCCACATTCAACCACCATGCTAAATTTTAGGCTGCAAATAAGTTTTTAAACTTGATATGCCAACTTTTTGGTCTTAAAATTACTGGAAAATCTCATTACACAGACTATGGAGCACAAATCCAGACCTATAAAATCAGAGGACCTCGAAGTAATCCTAGAAATTAGAATTTTAGCAAGGATTTCATATTATTTGAATGCACACTGAAGTTTAAGGAGAACCTTGTGAAATAAGGCATGGACTTGAATTGGCAAAGAGTCAGGAGCCATCAGCCTAGCGGACTGCTCTTGCAGAGGACCTGGGTTCGATCCCCAGCACCCACATGGCAGCCGAGAACCGTCCGAAACTCCAATTCCAGGAGAACTCCAGTTCCAGGGGAATCCGAGACCCTCTTCTGACCTCCGCGGCATTGCACGACACGGTGCACAAACTTGCATACAGACAGTACCTTCATACACATACATAAATAAAACAAATTAATAAAAAAAAGTCAGTTTCTTATTCTAGTGGGGTATGACTGCTATATTGTTTCTGAGACACCTCTTTGCTCCCCATCTTTCCATTTAGCTATCCACATCATCGCACACCTATTTAACTTTGAACACTACAGCAGAAGCCAACAGGCTATGGATGGATCTCTTGCCTCTGTTCTCTCCAGCCTATCCTGTCATGAGAAAGAGGGAGACTCTTGGCTAAATCCAATCCATTCACCAAACATGGTGAGGTGATTCAATGACAAAGCACACAGTTCTGGTCATGATCAGGAAGATCATGGTATCCTTTGTGGACACTGCATCAGGCTGACATTTTTCCTTTCACAGACAGTGATGTATGCAACGTTTACCAGTATTGCTGGACTGACTGGTGTGATCATCACAATAGCCTTGATTCTCATGGTAACTTCAGCTGTGGAGTTTATCCGAAGGAATTATTTTGAGCTCTTCTGGTATACACACCACCTTTTTATCATCTATATCGTCTGCTTAGGGCTCCATGGCATGGGGTAAGGTCTTCAGACTCCCATTCGCATATCCCAGTCCTGGACCTTGCATAATTCATTATCACAAACTGTTCTTTATCTGTTTCAGTGGAATCGTCCGGGCTCAGACAGAGGATAGTATGGATATGAGTCATCCCAACAATTGTTCAAAATCTTTTCATGAATGGGATAAGTATGACTCAAGTTGCAAGCGTCCTCATTTTGAGGGGCACCCCCCTGAGGTAAGAATGCATCTGACGAAGACAAAATCTTGTCAGGATCTGTTACTGTTTCAATGTTACCCTTTTTAATATTGCCATCATTATTACCATCATTATTAGGTCTATGATGGTTCCTTCCTAGTAAAGATACCAACAATGTTCCTACCTTCAAGGATCTTCCAGGATCATCTGCAGTAGGCCATTACAGGAACTCTTGAAAAAGAAAGGATTAATGGTTAATACATGTTGTGTGGCCTGATGTAGAGGTAAAAATAATAGTCTCCATTGTTGATAGTATTTACCATGCCCCAGCCTTGCTATATAAGTGATTTCTTCTTTAAATGTAGCCAATCGGTCTGATGTAGCTACTTTTTTCATCTCCATTTTGGGAAAAAATGACTAGATTTCCGTAAGATCAAGTAAAACTACAACTAGAAATTAATGGAGCTTCCAGAATCCAAAGATTAAACTCTTGGCCACTATACTCAGCTGTGAAATCCTAGTCAAATTTTCATGGGGCAAAATCCAAAGCATCCTTGAAGTGAGCTTTCCTTTATGTCACGGCATGTTTGAAAATTATTGTTGCCCAGTGTTCTAGTTTGTCTTCCATTGCTGTGACAAAACACTCTGACCAACACCAACTTGGGGAGGAAAGGGTTTACTCAGCTTACATCTCCTAGGTCACAGTTCATCACTTAGGGAGCCCAAGGCAAGAACTCAGGGCAGGAACCTGGAGGCAGGAGGAATGCTGTTCACTGGCTTGCTCCCCTGGCTCATGCCCAGCCTGCCTTCTTATATGGTACACTACAACCTGCCCAGGGTGGCACTACTCATGGTGGGCTGGGCCCTCCCACATTGCCTGACAATCAAGACAGTACTCCACAGACGTGGCCACAGGCCAATCCAATGGAGCCAGTTCTCCAGTTGAGGCTCCCCTCAACCCAGGTGTGTCAAGTTGACACTAAAGCTATCCAGCACACCCAGTTTACGATGCTAGGTAAAGTGCTTGCTGTGCAATCCATGAGGGCCTGATTTCATATCCTTGGACTCATGTAAAAAGCTAGGTATAACGGAATGTCCCTATAATCCCAGCCTAGAAAAGTAGAGAGAAGAGGATCCCCAGGGCTTGCTGGCTAATCAGTCTAGACAAATTGGTGAACTGCAGGTTCAGCGAGAGACCTTGTCTCCAAAAGTAAGATGAATAACGATTGAGGAAAATACTTGATGTTGTTGATCTCTGGCTACCACACACATGTACACACATATGCTTGTACATATAAATACGCACTCACACACAAAGAAAAGGAAGGGAGGGAGGGAGAGAGGGAGGAAAAGAGAGAGGGAGGGAGGATCAGGGGTTGGAAGGCATGTGTCCCTGTACAAGGCCTTGGGTTTAATTCCCAGTACTACCCCTCCAAAAAAAAAAAAAAAAATTAAAAGGAATTCGATTCAGTAGGAACCCAAAGTGTGTCCTACATAATTATCATGGGTAGCATAGTTTATAAAATAGGTTATTTTGAGGAATAAAGAGGAATAAATGAAAATGAAAGACCAACTTGTAGTGTTGTAAAGTCTTCTAGGAATGATTAAAGTCTTTAAATTATATGTAAGGTTAAGAGCAATAGTTTAACACCTTTTTAGAAAGAAAAAAAAGTATTTGAAACAAAAATTTTCTTAAAAATGATATTTTAATCCACTGGAGGAAACTAGGTTAATATTTTTAAGGGCCATAAAATAACAATACAGGAAAATAAGTCATTTCTTCATTCTATACCACACACTAAAATATGAAACAGGGATGCATGCAGCAAGGATTTGAATGTCAGAAAAGAAATCATAAAAGTACCCTAAAAAAAAAAGTAAAAGTACCCTAAGATCACCCATATGGGGATTTTGCTCTAATACAGGAGGGGGAAAGGCATTTTTTTGCCTTTTTTGAGACAGGGTTTCCCTGTAGCCCCAGCTGTCCTGGAACTCACTCCGTAGACCAGGCTGGCCTTGAACTCACAAAGATCCATCTGCCTGTCTCCCGAGTGCTAGGATTAAAGGTATGTGCCACCACGCCTGGCAGGAAAGGCATTTTTTAAATAAGATAACATTGAAACCAAAAAAGAAAAAGATAATTTTCATGGCAAAAAACCCAGAAAGAAAGGCAGATGACATATTATTAAGTTGGAAAATAGTTAAAAGTAATTTCTAATAAATAAATAACTCCTAGAAATCAATAAAGCAACACTTAATCTGAAGTAAATAAGGCAATAAATATGAAGTGAATATGTGAATGACGATGGTTATTTATAATAGATGCTTTGAAAAGATGCTTTGAAATTGCCTCACATATTAACAAGGACCAAAAAGTTTCCTAACATAATCCATTGGCAAGATTGTGGAGAAATACTCTTAGGCATTGCTGGTGTGAATATAAACATTTACAACTGCTTGTAGAGAGTGATTAGGTGTTAATCACTAAAACATAAATTTCTACTTTTAGGAATTTATTTTGTAAATTTACTTTTATATATGTTTAACTACATGTATTACGCTATTGATGAAGTCATTACTAAGAACCAAATATTGGAAACACCTTCCTAGCAGTAGGAGACTAGTTGAATTATGGAACCCTATTTATTTATTTATTTTATTTTTTATTTTATTTTTTTTAATTTTTAATTTTTTTTTTATTTTTAAGGGATTCTACAATACAATGACACAGTTGTTTGCAGATAACAATGATGTTACTCAGTATGTCATACAATTAAGTAATTGGTGCATTTTGCAAGTATCTATGTCCAAATTTTGAACAACCCAAGGTTCCCATAGTCCAGTTGGAGAAGCTTGTATGCACAGGCATGTTGATCAATCAGGTGTCCAGACTATATTCCT
>VZQC01005780.1:7906018-7953871 GCA_009823505.1 Rhizomys pruinosus | reverse complement strand
TAGTCCCAGCTCTCCTGGAACTCTATCTGTAGACTAGGCTGGCCTTGAACTCACAAAGATCTACCTGCCTCTGCCTCCCAAGTGCTAGGATTAAAGGCATGGGCCACCATGCTGGCTCAATCTTCACCTTTGAGATGCATGGCCTATCTTCACCTTTGGGCCATGTGGCCTAGCTTCACCTTTGAGCTGCATGGACTCTCTTCACGTTTGGGCTGCAAGGCCTATCTTCATCTTTGAGGTGCATGGCCTATCTTCACCTTGGGCTGCTTGGCCTATCTTCACCTTGGAGCTGCATGGCCTATCTTCACCTTTGGGCCGCACAGACTATCTTCAACCATGGGCTACATGGCCTATATTAACCTTTGTGGTGCATGGCCTAGCTTCACCTTTGGGCTTCATGGCCTATCTTCACCTTTGGGCTGCTTGGCCTATCTTCCCCTTTGGGCTGCATGGCCTATCTTCACCTTTGAGCCGCACGGCCTATCTTCACCTTTGGGCTGCATGGCCTATCTTCACCTTTTTCTTTTTTTTGGTCTTTTCGAGACAGGGTCTCCCTGTAGCCCCAACTGTCCTGGAACTCACTCTGTAGACCAGGCTGGCCTTGAACTCACAAAGATCTACCTGCCTCTGCCTCCCAACTGCTAGGATTAAAGGCGTGCACCACCACGCCTGGCCAGGGTTGATATATTCTTATCTTACTTATTCTCTTAGATAATACATTAAATACCACATTATGTATGCATGTATGTACATATCTGTCTATCTATTATCTATCTATCTATCTACCTATCTAATTAGTTACAGAATAGGTACAAAGGGATACAGAGGCCACAGCAGAGGTCAAGGAGTTCAAATAGGCCTTATGGCAGCAGAGGCAAGAGGCAGATACCAATGCGTAGAGAATGTTTGTGGGAGTTAGACAGTCTTGTTGCAGACCTGGGACAGTCAGGAGTTCTCTAACTTTCAGCCCTTTGATGTACATACCAGGTGATCACGTCTGGTCCTTGTAGACTACTGCCATTGCCATTGAAGTGTTAGGTGTCTTCCTCTTTATGGGGTTTAGATGAGGATGCTGTCCATCAGTGTGCATATCCCTATCTATTACCTGAGACACACTAGAGTGGCCTATTTCAAGATATACTTAAAAGTCAGGGCTTACTTTGATGGACCATGTGCTATTCTAAGGGAGAGAATACCAGTTTTGCTAACTTGATGTATTGCTTCGTTTTTTCCACGAAATTAAAAAATATTCTTTCAATTCTCCTATTTGAAAATACATATCTGTTATAGAAAGTTTGAAAAATATATAAAAATAGAAGCAAATTAAAACTTCATACAGTTCTACCATCTAAAGATAATCTTTCCATCTGTATCATGGATTCTTTTCTCTATTATCAAATAGTCTTTTCAAACATTTATTTTTTTCAAACATTTATTTATTTATTTATTTATTTATTTATTTATTTATTTTCATTTTTTTTGAGACAGGGTCTCCCTGTAGCCCCAGCTGTCTTGAAACTCACTCTGTAGACCAAGCTGGCCTTGAACTCACAAAGATCCACCTGCCTCTGCTTCCCAAGTGGTAGGATTAAAGGCATGTGCCACCACACCCAGCTTTTAAAACATTTATTTATTTATTTATTTATTTATTTATTTATTTTTATTTCAAACATTTATTTTTAAAACATCTGTATGTACCATCTTGTTATTTTTTTTAGTAAATATTTTGGCTTATGTAATTGTCATGTGCTTTATGCATACCTTAATTATTTCTTTATCCCCATTTTCTAGAAGTGAAATTCCAGGGTCAAAGTGAGGGAATGCTTTTGACACTGTTGGGATATGCTGGCAAACTGCCCTCTAGGGAGATGATGCCTGTGTGAACATGTGAATTTCCCAAACCCCAGTTAATTCTGGACATTATTTCTTAGTGTCGTCTTTCAATTTGACAGACTAAATGCTACTCTGTGTGTGTGTGTGTGTGTGTGTGTGAGAGAGAGAGAGAGAGAGAGAGAGAGAGAGAGAGAGAGAGAGAGAATTTTCAGTTTGTTTGCTTTGGCTATTTTATAGCACTAGGATGGAATTTGGAATTCAGGTTTGGTCACATACATTCCTTTTCTTATTAGTTTTGCTTTTAATCATTTGCTTTTATACTTATCTTTTTTTTTTTTTCAGAATGGACAAGTTGTCCTGGAAGATAGTATTAAATTTTCAAATTTTAGACATAATTTAAGCATACAACATATATGCATCCTTATATTTGATTTTTACCTTTGCATTTGTTTCCTAATCTGACCTGTAGATTTCTTTTTTAATTTTTTTAATTTTTTATTTATTTATGTGTATGAATGTGCTGTCTGCATGCAAGTTTGTGCACCCGTGTCGTGCAATGCCGCGGAGGTCAGAAGAGGGTCTCGGATTCCCCTGGAACTGGTTCTCCTGGGAAATTGGATCAGTTTCCGCCGGTTCTCGGCCGCCATGTGGGTGCTGGGGATCGACCCGGGTCCTCTGCAAGAGCGGTCGGTTGCTCTTAACTGCTAGGCCATCTCTTTTCATAAAATGGTCTATTTGGTGGGAAAAAGATTGGAAAAAAAAAAAAAAAAAAAACTCACCTGTAGTGTTTTTGTTTCTATTTCCACCCTAAAATCTGGTGAAATTAATGACACACATCAAAGAAGTTGATAAATACTTATTGAATGAAGGAATGAACTGCTACACAAACGAGTTCTAAACCAGCAATTTATGGGTAACATCACTCTTTATTCTTTGTGCAGTCTTGGAAGTGGATCCTTGCACCGATTGCTCTATATGTCTTTGAAAGGATTCTTCGCTTTTATCGCTCTCAGCAGAGGGTTGTGATTACCAAGGTAAAGAAATAAACACTTTCCTCTTGCAGTGGTAAAAGTTCTTTTCTACTTGAGTGCAGAACTAAATGTCTTGATGTTCACCCTAAAGGTGTAAAAAGGATCTTGGAAAAGGAAACACACTTTACTTTCTCCAAGAAAACTGTAGGAAATAGGAATTTGACTGGGACCCCTAGCATGGGTCTGTGTTGGAGGATATAAGCAGGGAACTTGAGCCAGAGTTTGCCTATACACTTTGTTTTGTGTACACAGGCTGAGGATGTGCTGGTGGGTGGTGGAATGCTTCCTCACCATGCTCAAGGCCCTGAAATTGTTCTCTTAGCCTAAAATAAAATAAAATAAAATAAAATAAAATAAAATAAAATAAAAAGAACTAGTAATTATCAATATTTTTTAAAAGGTGGAAGATTTTCCCTTCAGGTATTTCTTGGGGGCTGGAGAGATGGCTCAGCAGCAAGAGCAATAGTCTCTGTTTCTGCCTGCCTATCTCTCTCTCTCTCTTCCTCTCTCTCTCATTACAACAGGATCTCACTATGTAGCCCTGGCTAGCCTGGAACTCGCATTGTAGACCAGGTTGAGATCTGTCTGCCTCTGCCAGGCTGGTTTCCAACTCTCTAAGATCAGTCTGCCTCTGCCTCCTGAATGCTGGGATTAAAGGTGTGTACCACCATGCTGGGAAGGTATGGAATCCTCTTGGAAGGCAGCTATGCTCACCACTATACAACCAACACCCTACCACTTGCAGATCTTGCAGACAACCTGGGTTTGGATGACAACACTCACATTGGGTGGCTCACGACCACCTGTAACTCCAGTTCCAGGGGATCTGATGCCCTTTTCTGGCCTCTGAGAATAATGCACATGTAGATAGCAGACACAAACATACACATAAATAAAAATAAATTTAAAAAGTTTATATATGTTATATATATGTACACAATAAAATTTAGTGATAAAGAAGAACAAAATTATGTCCTTTGCAGGCAAATAAATGGAACAGGAGGTTATCATGTTAAGCCAAATAAGCCTGAGACAGGAGAATGCCATATGTTTTCTCTCATATGTGGAATCTGTATTTAAGTATAAATATGGATTAAATAGAAATGTACATAGACTATGAAAGCAAACAGGGACAATGAGGGGGAAGAAGAGTTTGGGACATGAAAGCAGAACAGAGATTGCTTGGTGGAGCAACAGTACCACTAAGTGTGGAGAGGAGGCATGGAGTGAACGTGAGCAAGGTCCAGTGACATATTATGAAAATGTCAGGGCTGGAGAGATGGCTCAGCGGTCAAGAGAACGGACTGCTCTTGCAGAGGACCCGGGTTCGATCCCCAGCATCCACATGGTGGCTAAGAATCGTCTTTAACTCCAGTTCCAGGGGAATCTGACACCCTCTTCTGACCTCCGAAGCATTGCATGACACGGGTGCAACGACCTAAATGCAGACAGTATACTCGCACACATAATAAATAATAAAAAAATAAAATAAATGTCATCATGAGCTGGGCCTGGTGACACACACCTTTAATCCCAGCACTTGGGAGGCAGAGGCAGGTGGATCTCTGTGAGTTCAAGGCCAGCCTGGTCTACAGAGTGAGTTCCAGGACAGCTGAGGCTACAGAGAGAGACCCTGTCTCAAAAAGAGCAAAAAGAATAATGAAAATGCCATAATGAACCCGGCCACTTTGCATGCTACCTAAAAAGTTAATAATAATAATAATGATAATAAAGGCATTATTTTTTCATCTTGAAGTATCTAGAACTCCAATAACATGGAATTTCATTTCCACATTGCAACCATTGTCTATAGCTAAGTAGCTGCTGCCCGTTTAGATTTGACCTCGCAGTTTTGTTTTTAATTTTAATTATTTTTATGTGTATGAATGTACTGTCTGCATGTACGTTTGTGCATCTGTGTCGTGCAATGCGGCGGTGGTCATAAGAGGGAGTCGGATCCCCCAGGACTGGAGTTAAAGATAGTTCTCAGCCGCCATGTGGGTGCTGGGATCAAACCCGGGTCCTCTGCAAGATCAGTCAGCTCTCTTAACCGCTAGGCCATCTCTCCAGCCCCCTTGACTTCGCAGTTTACACGTTGACAGCATACCCACTGCACTCATTTATTTATCGCCTTTGGAGTCTGCCTCCAATGATTCATGTGTTTCATTCCCAGGTCGTCTTGCACCCGTCTAAAGTTTTGGAATTGCAGATGAGGAAGCGTGGCTTTAGCATGGAGGTGGGACAGTATATCTTTGTAAACTGCCCCTCAGTTTCCCTTCTGGAGTGGCATCCCTTTACTTTAACCTCTGCGCCAGAGGAAGATTTTTTCTCCATTCATATCCGAGCAGCGGGGGACTGGACAGACAGTCTCATAAGGGTGTTTGAACAACAGCACTCACCAATGCCCAGGTAGGTCCTTGAGACCCTCAGAGCTCAAAACAGGATGCACATTGGCCAAAGGGAGAAAACAGTTCCTTTTTGAAGCGCAGTCTGGTAAGGTAGTATATGATTAAAATAAGAGGGCTGTTATCAGCTGGAGGAGCAGTTTGTTTCTGGGAAGATGTTTAAGGTGAACGATAGAGATGAAGCTTCACTTGTTGGTTGTCTTCTGTCGCCTGCTAGGATTGAGGTAGACGGTCCTTTCGGCACAGTCAGTGAGGATGTTTTCCAGTATGAAGTGGCTGTACTGGTTGGGGCAGGAATAGGGGTAACTCCCTTTGCTTCCATCTTGAAATCCGTCTGGTACAAATTTCAGCGTGCAGACCAAAAGCTCAAAATGCAAAAGGTATGGAATGTCACTTTTCCACTGGCCTGGGCCTGACAGATCTAATGCTGTTATAATTTGAGGTTTTAACAGTTGAAGTTAGAATTGAGTGATCTGTCCTAGGGATGGGTGGGAAGCGCTAAGTGGGCCCCAGCCCTGGGCCCCAGTCCCTTGGATCCTGCATCTCTGCATACCAGGGTATGCAGGGATAGGGGCACTGGTCCATTCCCCTCGGTTTTTTTTTTTTTTTTTTTTTTTGCCTTTTTGAGACAGGGTCTCCCTGTAGCCCCAGCTGGCCTGGAACTCACTCTGTAGACCAGGCTGGCCTTGAACTTACAGAGATCTGCCCGCCTCTGCCTCCCAAGTGCTGGGATTAAAGGCATGTGTCACCATGCCTGGCTTAAAGCATATCATTTTTGTCCTCTCTAGTCCCTACCTTTTTCTCAGGGTCTTCATTCCGTTTTAATATTTCCTATATTAGACAAAATATGCAGAATTTGTCTTTCTGAGTCTGGCTTACTTTACTTAACATAATGATCTTGTTATAAAGATGATCTTGGAGCCCTCTTTCTGTAATGGAAGTTTGCCGGAAGTTTGGCTATTCAAACTATCAAAAGTCTCCCACTCTGTAACTGTGACTTACCCTTAGAATTGATCAGCATGTGTGTGTGTGTTCCCAGTGTACATTGCAAAGGACACTTAATAAGTGCCTGGCCTCTTTTACTGATTTCAGATCTATTTCTACTGGATCTGCAGAGAGACAGGTGCTTTTGCCTGGTTCAAGAACCTACTGAGTTCCTTGGAGCAAGAGATGGAGGAATTAGGGAAAACAGGCTTCCTCAATTTCCGTCTCTTCCTTACTGGCTGGGATAGCAACATTGTGAGTTCAAATACAACACTGATTCCATTGTCAAATGTAAGATGACTCCCAGATAAGATATTGTGCATTCTGATGAGGAAGAATTATTTCTTAAAATTTTCTACCTGGCTTCATCCTCACATTCAAGTTTAAAAGCAACTTAAAGAAGAGGCAGCTGTCAAACTTGGGTTTTCTAACTTCATATTTCTCTGACTTCAGGCTGGTCATGTAGCATTAAACTTCGACAAGGCCACTGACATCCTGACAGGTCTGAAACAGAAAACCTACTTTGGAAGACCAATGTGGGACAATGAGTTTTCTACAATAGCTACTGCTCATCCTAAGTAAGTACCTTCTTCTTGTTAGTCAAATATGCTCAATCAGAGCAAGATAGTGTCTTGAGTTTTCTTGGGAGTTCTCTGGGGTAGAAACTCTTTTTCCATCCTTATATTCTTACTGAAAACTGAAGAGGACCAGCAAGATTGCTCAGGGCCTAAAGGTACTTGCCACCATGCCTGATGACCTGAGTTCTAGCCCCGTGTTCTATCTCCCTCCACGTGGTGGAAGGAGAGCACTAACTCGTGCAAGTTGTTCTCTGACCTCCACATTTGACTCACGGAATTCCGTGCATGTGTTGTCGTTTGACCCCCCCCACACACACATACCATCTAACGTTTTGGTAGTAAGGGTCATGATCTTGTAAATGATGAGATGATTGTCTTCATTACTCTCCATCCAAAGAGTGAGGTGAAGAGACCGTTCTTATAGACACTGCTGAACAAAACAGAGAGCTAGGGAAATTCACATGTATTGGGGGGGCACTCAATGATCTCTGCAAACGGTAACAAGGATTTGGGGTATATTATCTAGTTCGTTGATCAACAGAGCTCAGTCTTTTGAGTTTTTTCTTTTTTTGAAGAGGGTGGGGGTCTCTGAGAAGTATAACCAATGCTAAGAAAAGGCCGAATCAGTCTGAATTAAAAAGTATATAAAGGTAGGCATTTATTCCAGGAAATGCAGTGTCTCTCGGGCGAATCGAAGGGCCGCCAGCCATCCTGGGGCCGTGGAAATCGCGCTTCTGAGGCGGGGAAAACCTTTTACTGGGGGGAGGGGAGACGGTAACTTATTGGAATCCCGCCAATTAAAAATGACCAGGGGTGGGCTGGAGAGATGGCCTAGCAGTTAAGAGCACCGACCGCTCTTGCAGAGGACCCGGGTTCGATCCCCAGCACCCACATGGCGGCCGAGAACCGTCTGAAACTCCAATTCCAGGAGAACTCCAGTTCCAGGGGGGTCCGACACCCTCTTCTGACCTCCGCGGGTTGCACGACATGGGTGCACAGACCTGCATGCAGACAGTACATTCATACACATACAGAAATAAATAAAATTAATAATAAAAAAAATAAAATAAAAATAAAAAGACCAGGGGCTCAGATCTGGACGTAGGTCTCAGGTCCAGAGGTCTCACGGGAATCTGGCCTGACAGGAAAAGGAGGTCTTTCCGGTCTATGCCATCTTGGCTTTTTGCCCCAAGCCAGACCTAACAGTCTCAAGTATCCCAGGCTGGCCTCAAACTCACAATATAGCCAATGATGACCTTGAACTCCTCATCCTCCTGCCTCCATATCCAGAGTGCTGGATTCCCGATGTGCCATTACATCAGGTTTTCTAGGAATGTTCGAGTGTCCAGAAAAAGCTGGTGCTCTGAAAATGCCCATTACAATGAGAAGGATATGAGGGTGGAAACCTCCCTCATGAACAAGAGGCAAGTGAAGCGTAATCAGTTTTCAAAAACATTATTATCTACTTTCTGTAAGTTCACCTTTTACTATTCCAGAAGATTATAGGTTGAAAGAAAAATAGGATATGGTTTTTGCCCTCAAAGAACACACACTCAAACAAGAGAAGCAGACAGTTAATTCAAAGTAGAATGATGCTGGGCTGGAGAGATGGCCTAGCGGTTGGGAGCACCGACTGCTCTTGCAGAAGACCCTAGTTCGATCCCCAGCACCCACATGGCGGCTGAGAACCGTCTTTCACTCCAGTTCCAGGGGAATCCGACACCCTCTTCTGATCTCCGGGGCATTGCACGACACGGGTGCACAAATCTACATGCAGACAGTACATTCATACACATAAAAACAAAACAAAACGGTGCTGGAGAGATGGTCTAGCAGTTAAGAGCACAGACTGCTCTTGCAGAGGACCCAGACTTGCTCTGTAGACCAAGCTGGCCTTGAATTCACAGAGCAGCCTGCCTCTGCCTCCTCCCAAGTGCTAGGATTAAAGGCATGTGCACCACACCCAGCTTGGCCACCATGTGGGTGCTGGGAATTGAACCCAGCTCCTCTGCAAGAGCAGTCAGTGCTCTTAACCACTGAGCCATCTCTCCAGTCCCTATCTGCAGATTTCGTAACTGTAATTGAGGGTATCATTAGTACATGCCTGCCTTATTCACTCGCATGGTTGTTGTGAAGACTGAGTATGTAGAGTGCCGACTGCTCTTGCAGAAGACCTGGGTTCGATTCCCAGCACCCACATAGCAGCTGAGAACCGTCTTTAAGCCGGGCGTAGTGCTGCATGCCTTTAATCTTGGCACTCAGGAGGCAGAGGCAGGTGGACCTCCGTGAGTTCAAGGCCATCCTGGTCTACAGAGTGAGTTCCAGGCCAGCTGGGGCTACAGGGAGATCCTGTCTCAGAAAAAAAAAAAAAAAAAGAAATGGTTTCTTTAAATTGGAAAGCAGCACATAGGCAAAAGACATCATGCAATGCTGTTGTTTAACAGCTGAAGCTGTGGGTGCATGAGATTGCTGAGAGGGGAGGAAGAGAGGGGTGGGGAGGAGGAGAGGGGTGAGGAGGAGGAGCAAGAAGAGAGAAAAGGGGAGGGGGGTATTTTATTTATTTACATATTTATTTATGAGTGTCATCATGGCATCTCCCACGCATGTGTCAATATACCTTGCTTTCTCCAACTGTTCCCCAGGCCCCTCCCCAATTGATTCTTTTGTTTTCTGTATGTAGGTACCCTTTTCTGCTGTCTTATCACCCAGCTTTCATTGCCTCTGTGAAAGCGCACTTACAAAACCACCTATATTATGTGGGAAGGGAGAAAGATGAGCCAGTGATGGAGAATGAAGAGAAATGGTGTCACAGAAGCCAAGAGAAGAAACATTAGAGAAGTATAGGCAGCAGAGTTAAATGACAGGGTCAAGAAGCGCTTGTTTAGCCTAAGGGTGATCCTAAGACAGGATAAAAGCCAGTAGGTAGCAATAAAACAGGCATAGAAAGGAAAGGAGAAGGATAAAAAGGCTATAATAAGAATGAACAATAGCGAGTGCTGTTGGCAAGGAGCTGGGGAATTTGGAGTCTTACTATGTTTAATGGGGGGATTGCAACACATGGAGAAACTTATTCAGCATAGAGTTTCTATGTGACTCAACAGTACCACTCCTTGATATGTACTCAATAAATGACATCGTGACTATTCACAAAAATTTGTACATGGATATGAGCGGCATTATTCATAATAGCCCAAAGTAGACACAACTTGAGTTTCCATCAACAGATGTAGTATATCTACCTAATGGAATTTTCTCCAGCTATGGAGGGAAAGAAGTACTGACACCTGTTGTAGTATGGCAGATTCTTTAAGACATTATCCTGAATAAAAGAAACCAGACCTAAATGGCTATTTAGGGTATGATTATGTATACAGAGGAAGTAGTTCAATGATTGTGTAGGGTAGGGTGGTGGGATGGGGAGGAAATAAATGCATGCTAATGTAGACAAGGCTTCCTCTGAGGATAGTAGGCATTATTGGTGATAGTTGCATAACTTTGTGGTTATACTAAAGTCATTACTTATATGGTTCAAAAGGGTGCTTTTTATGGTACATTTATTCTATGATAATTAAGCTTAAAAGGAGGATATGTGGGAGAATTTGAGAGCCACAGCATAATTAAAAGGTTGGCTTTGGCAGAATATCGCTTCTGTAGGTGCAGCTAAGTTTGAGGTGGGAATAAGTTCACAGAAGATGGCTTTTATGGCGGTTAAACCATATGCATTTGTGTGACAGACACGTTTCTGTTTGTGTCTGTATTTATTTTCCAGAACAGCCTATAAGGTAGGTGCTATTTTTATATTCACTTTCCAAAAGTGAAAGCTGAAACAGAGTGGTTGAAACTTGTTTAAAGTTACAGAGTTGGGCTGTCAGAGCTGGCCAGACAGACTGGCTGCATTTGGCAGGGAGCTAGCCTAACATCCTAGTAAGTTCTCTTTCCCGTTAGGGACTTGCACTCAGGTAAAGCTAAACCCTTAACTATATGGCACAAAAGAATCTGAGGATGGACCAGAATGAGTCAAAGTGAGTGGGTTTAATACTGAGACAGAATCATATAAGCCAAGGACAGTACATAACCCAAAGACACGCATGCAAACTTCTCAAGAGGGCTGCACTTAGATGCCTTCACAACGCCCGTATGCTTAATCCTGTCCTCAGTTACGCTCCTCAAAGGATGCAATTTATGAGGATGAATGACCAAGCAAAGCTTAGCATTTAAGAAAAGTTTAAAACTTTTAATAAAACGGGGCTGGAGAGATGGCTCAGCAGTTAAGAGCACCTTCTGCTCTTGCAGAGGACCCGGGTTTGATTCCCAGCACACACATGGTGGCTAAGAAACATCTTTAAACCAGGCATGGTGTGCACCCCTTTAATCCTAGCACTTGGGAGGCAGAGGCAGGTGGATCTCTGAGAATTCAAGGCCAGCCTGGTCTATAGAGTGAGTTCCAGGCCAGCTGGGGCTATAGCGAGAAAAAAACCCAACACCCCCCTCCCAGACTTTATAAAACCATCTGAGCTTGCTTAGTTTTCATATCTTAATGAATTTTCTTTTTGTAAGTAAAACTGTAATGTGCTTTTATGACATGCACTGTTTGGACTTAGGCACAATACAGGTGAGCTTATATGGTAAAACATTGTAGCTCTAAATAAGCATAGTTCCTGCATTGTTTTAACATACTTGTTTGACATGTCTTTGGAAAATCTTGAATTATCTCCATAGGTAATTTTGCCTTTAGCATTTGGGTTAGGTTTCTTTGTCAGCAGGAAAGGCAAACTAGATCTCAGGGTGAATTAAATGTTTCATTTAATTCTGTCTTTCTATTCCGTCTCAGCTCCAGAGCCTAACATTTATTGATTGCCTTGCATTCTCTTGTTCTCTTTTCTCAATGAAATGGGGAAAGCTGAGTGCTGAAAGCAATAAACACTGAGAGCATGTTTAGACCTTACGGACAAAAAAGGTTAAGAGAAAAACACCTTGAAGAAAATTGGATTCCAGGAACTGCATTTGCCTTTGATTAGCTTATCTTAATTACACATAATAGATTTCATTGTTTCTTCACACATGTAAACCATGTATTTGACCATATTCATCCGCATTGCTGGCTCTTGTCCCCCTTCCCACACCCACTGATCTTTTCCTCTTCCTAACTTGTTCCTCCCTTCTAGCGACCCAGAGAGCTTAATCGGGGCTGCTTCCAGGAGCGAGGGTGAGAGCTTACTTACAGGAGCATGGGTGATCTACCCGGGGCTATGCCATTGAAGAAAAGAAAATTGATTCCTTCTTCTCCAGCAACCATTAAATGACAGTAGCTCAGAGGGAGGGGTGGAGGCCTGTGAGCCCATCCCAGACCCATGATAGAATGATGATGGCCCCAATCTTTTGCTAGTAATCATAGCTGTTTGTCAGTCAATGACTGAAATTTTGTTCAATGCTGCTGGGAGTTGCAGAGGCCTAGTGTTTTCACTCCCACCAGCAACCTTCAGTGCATCCAGGTAATTACTATTGCTCTATTCTGACAGGTCTGCGGTGGGGGTTTTCTTATGTGGCCCTGGGACTTTGGCCAAGAGCCTGCACAGATGCTGTCACAGATACTCGAGTCTGGATCCTAGGAAAGTTCAGTTCTACTTCAACAAAGAAAATTTCTGAATTATAAATAAGTACAGTAGTCTGCATCTTCTCTCTCCTTTTCTCTTCAATTTACTTGGTCTGGAGAGGATTTCACAGCTACTGGAACATACAGTGCCTCACATGCCTTCACTCTCTACCTTTAAAAGTTGTTTTTGGATTCAATTTCAACATACTTTGCCAAACTGAGAACTTCGGAAGTCACAATAATTACAAAGGTGTGGGGGCAAACACCTGTAAATCCTTCTGGAAAACTGGACTTCAGCTAAGTGTTGTTGGTTGACACTTCAATAATTTTACCTCAGGTGACTTTGGTAATTTCAAGTGTTACTATTTCCTGGACTTTGGTTCATAATCTTCCCCTCCCTTCTGCCTTCACAGAAGATGTCTAAGTAGGGTGACTTTTAAAATAAAGATTTATTGAATCAATGACAAAACAATAATCATAAATAATACACAACGGACAAAAAATTACCAACAATCCCATCCCCACGTCACACCCACTAGTTATATTCTGTTAAACATTATCTTATCCAGTGTGGCTAGCAACTTACACTTCACTTATTTTTACTTGTCAAAAAAGAGACTTTCATTTTTTGCATATTAAACACATCTAATTGCTCTTCCTGAGCATTCCATTTGAAATTATCTGTTGTCATCAAAATCGTATTACAATTGGAAGCATATTGTCATCTTTGTTGGAAATAATCAGGAAGGTTTGACCTCCATCAGGGGATGACTTATCAATAGGTCTTTATTATTTTTGTTAAAGGACTTTTTGAATGTCTTGTAAAAAGAAAATAAAGATTTATAATTTTGATATTTTCCAGCTCCTACCTATTCATTGAGGAACCCACTCACTGAACATCTTGTTTTCTATAAAAATGTCTATTTTTCCCCACCTACTCAACTTAAGCACAATAACCACAGTGGTTCTGGGATGTTAGTAGTCACAGTGAATCACTAGGAAAGAATCCCCAGGCTCTCCAGAAGAAAAAAAAGAATCTCACATTTCATTGTGCTCAGACAATTAAACTCTTTACAGTGTTATCAGATTGTTTCTATAGACTTAGCACTAGACCACCTATTTTCTACCATTTATTCATCAAGAATGAACAAATGGTTATTTCCAATTATCTAGGAATCTACAGTTTGAAAGATCATGAACTTGTTTCTCAATCACCAATCTGAACACAATATAGGAAGGTCATGAACTTGGGGTAGCTAATTGTATTTTTTTTTTTTTTTTTTTTTTTTTTTTTTTTTTGGTTTTTTTTTATCTTTTCGAGACAGGACCTCCAGCTGTCCTGGAACTCACTCTGTAGACCAGGCTGGCCTTGAACTCACAAAGATCCGCCTGCCTCTGCCTCCCGAGTGCTAGGATTAAAGGTGTGTGCCACCATGCCCGGCACCTAATTGTATTATTACATAGGTAAAAATACTGATGAATGTTTCCATAGGGCTAATGTGGCATGTCTCGCATGTTGTCTTTATGCACCTAAATGTCAGATAACCAAATGAAGTTTAACGAGGCTTTGGAAAAATGGAACTCCCAGGATACAGTTTCTATAAGATAACTGCTTACCAAATAATTTCATCTTCAGTGACCTCCATTTGGAATCTGTCATGTAAAACTTGAGTTCCTAACTAGAAATGCTTTACTCTTGGTCTCGATGTCTAAATTTATCGACTCTTTAAGAGATGATGGCTGCCAAAGTCAACACATCGATGTCCCGTTATTTATGAAGAAGGCAGAGAACATAATGAAAACAACAAATTCTATGCATAATTAACATCACAGTTGAATTGGGCATGCGCAGGATACCCAGGGAGTTCTAAGCTGTTTTGCATTTTCTTGATAGGTTATAGTATGACATATTCAGCAAATTTTCATTTGTAAATATTTATTATGTTTAGAAAAATCCCTCAATATTAATGTCATGATCTTACCTTTACATTCTTTTGCTTTATATGCAAGGAATATGATATCATACTCTATAAGCCTATGTCCTCATTTTAATTCACTTAACCCAAAGGTAGAGTTCTTAGAATATAAATACACTCAAAAGTAGTTCCAGTAAACTTTACTAATTATTAAGGCAACTCTTAATCTCTTGAGGTTGACCTGGTGGACAGAAATCACGTTCCTCCTTAGTGCCATTATGGGGGAACACAAAGCAAGGGTACCCTACATGTTAGTTAGCTAATGGCACTAATTACTTTCATCCCTACTTGCAAGGAAGCAGGCAACTCTTATTGTGCAATCTGCTCCCCCTCGCCATGCTCTGTACTTGGTCCTCCTAAAAGAACTGAGAAGAATGTAAAAGCTTTTCTGTTTGAAGTTCCTAGGATAAGTCTAACAATAGGATAGGGATGCAAGGTTTGCGATTTTCTACGAGATAGGAGGAAATATATTTTGCTCATTTGACTTCATTTATTAAGACTGAGCATGTGAAAAACATGGTTATTGACATACACGCAAACCAGTGCCAACACGATCTTTGTCTTAATGCTGAACTATAAGGTTCGGATATTCTACTGACCAAGACGATGCATTTTTTTTTTCCAAACGATGCATTTTGATAGTTGGATTTTTCCTAAACTAAACACAATGCTGTGGTATGTTGTTTGTGTTGTTGGCATTCTGACAATTTTATGACTCCAAGTATGAGTTTTAGTCCCTGAAGACTCAGAAAATCTTGAAAGTTTTCAAAGGGCAAAGCCTTATTATCACACTGGAAGCAAATTCATCAAAAACAATGTTCTAGAAAACACTGCTTCTGCGAAACTCTCAAATACCACCAAGAAGAATAAATGTTTAGGATAAAGCAAACACAGAGCTATGGCAATATAACATTAAGTATAATGCTGCAGTAAGGGTAAGAAACACCCAAGATTTACCCTTGGTGTTTAGTTTCTTAAAAGCGAAAGGGTCATGTATATCAATCTGCAGTATGCTAGTATTGTGTTCAATGTTTATTTCAAGTCACAGAAAATATACAAACTAATACAACAATACGAACTTGTTTCATTTGGAGAGAAGGCGATGTGAGTCCTCCACCTGACACTAATTTGGGATGCAGAAATCACCATGTTTTCAACATTTCAACAATGTTATGGAATTACATTTCCAGGTTTGTTGCCAGGTATTTTTGAAATCCTATAAAAAATTGGAAGAAAGCCATTATAAGTAGAATTCTCTTTCCTAAGTATCAGGAAAAACAACAACACCACCAACAAAACCCCGCAAACCTGAAGATCAGATTGCCAGGACATACTCTTAAGCTGCCTGCCTCAAAGCTACTGTTCTTTGTAGTAGGGTTTCTCAACCTTACCATGACATGGACATTTTCCGCCAGAGTCTTCTGTTTACTTCAGGGAGATGGCCTGTGCATTATGGGAGAATCTGCACCTACTGAATGCCAGTGGCACCCCACACTCTCTAAAGTTGTGACAATTCAACATGCCTATAAAAATTGACAAAGAAAGGTGGGGCTCGAGATATGGCTCAGCGATTTAAAGCACTAGCTGCTTTTATAGAAGACCCCGGGTTCAATTCTCTGAATCTACACGGCAGCTAACAACCGTCCGTAACTCCAGTTCCAGGGTATCTGAAGCCCTCTTCTGACCTGTGGGCGTTGTACAATATGGGTGCACTTACATGCATGCAGGCAATACACTCATATACATAAAATAAATGTACAAATGTACTGTAGGCAGCAAACTTCTTACTTCAAACTCCCCCCTCCCTCCCTTCCTCTCTCCCTCTTTCCCTCCCTTATGTTTCTGCATGAATGCAGAAGCCAGAAGTCAGCGTCTGAGTTATTCTTTAGGATGGCCATCTCCTTCAGTTTCTTGAGACAGACCTCTCACTGGGACCTGGGGCTCACTGATTAGGTTAGGCTGGCTGGCCAGCAAGATCCAAGGATCTGCCTCTCTTTACCTCCCCAGTACTGCCAAACCCAACTTATCATATGGGTTCTGGGGCTCGAATTGGAGTGTTCATGCTTGTACAGCAAGCACTTTAGGGACTGAGCCATCTCCCCAGCTTAGGAACTACCTATTTCTAATAGTAATGATAAATAAGCCTGTCTGTGATGACAGAAAGGATCCACAATTAAGTATAGGATGGAGAGCCAATGCTTCAGCTACAGTATGTGTAAATACCAGCCAACAGTAAACTCTTGCTCAGAGAAAATCACACAGTTGTAGGTTTATACCCACTGCCATAAATTACTGTGGGTTAAAAAAATGATGAAAACTGAGTAAGACTTGTAATCTAGTTCACAGTAATTTATCAAAGGACAACTGCTTGGCCTTGTACTACAAAGTAAAAATGCTATCTTCGGGGAAAGTAGGTGAAGGGTCCGGAATGCTTTTTGTACTATTTTCCCAACCTCCCATGAATCTACGATTATTTCAAAAGGTAAAAACCCACAAAAATCTTGCCCTGAGGTTAATATGAAAGGTAAATAAGATACAATCAAGACAGCATAGAGAGCTAGCCTGCATTCTTGGCCCTGCAGCCACGGGACGCAGGAAGTCCAAACGGAAGCTGCCCCCTAAGAAGAAGATGACGGGCACCCTGGAGACCCAGTTCACCTGTCCCTTCTGCAACCATGACAAGTCTTGTGATGTGAAACTGGACTGAGCTCGAAAGACCGGAGTCATCTCCTGTGCTGTGTGCCTAGAGGAATTCCAAACACCCATCACCCATCTGTCAGAACCAGTGGATGTGTACAGCGACTGGGTAGGTGCCTGCGAGGAAGCCAATTAGCAGCAAGGTGGAGGACACGCCTTCCTCGATTTTGCTGGTATATTGCCAAGATTAGGAACCACTGACTTTGTCCACCTCATTCAAAAATATTACCTTTGCATTTTCTTGGAGTTGTACCCAGTTCCTGTGTTAAAATGAGATATTAATATTATGGTAGAGGGCAAATGCTTTGTTTTTCCAGATTGACTCACTGGGACTTTCCCTTAGGGAATGAGTACTTGTGATTTTCAGTACTTGTGGTTCAGACAAAACAGTGGGCCCCACCACACCCCAGCTCTCAAGGGTGCCCTCAACCATGTAGCAGGGGCCAGTGCAGGCAGCATTTTCCAGAGTCTTTACCAGGTGGACAGGCTCAGCCATGGACATGCATAGGAACTGATCCAAGTCACCCTAGGATCCCATCCTAGAAAAAGAAGCAGCTGCTCCTCCTCCAGGAAGCCTGACCTGCTAGATGTGTGCTGGCCACTGATGGTGACCATCTTACCACTACCACCATGAAGGAAGCCTGAGTGGGAAGTCCACACAGTGGGGAGAAGAGAGGAGGGCTGAAGCCAGGCTGCATGCAAATGACTGCATCTGAGCATCCGGATCCATGTCTGAACTGCCAGGCTTTTCAGCTGCGTAACTCAGTAACTCCTGTTGTTAAGGAGTGTCTCCTGTCGACTGTGTGTACCTGTCTACATTGTACATTTATACTACTTATTCACATATTATGTTACAATATTAAATATGATGTACAAATTAAAAATGACTATAGTTATATTTATATGACAAAATATACACAATAAAATTATAAAATTAACTGTCAAGTTTAAAAGCAAAAAAAAAAAAGAGAGCATAATGAAAGAATGTTCAGAAATATTTCTGTCTTTACTCTCTATTTTTTTTTGGTCTTTTTTTGAGACAGGGTCTCCCTGTAGCCCCAGCTGGCCTGAACTTGCTATGTAGACCAAGCTGGCCTTGAACTCACAAAGGCCCACCTGCCTCTGCCTTCCAAGCGCTGGGATTAAAGGCATGTGCCACCACGCCTGGCTCTCTGTCTTCACTCTCAAAAACCAGTAATTTTCTCATACAGAATGCCTTCTCTGACATAGTTAACAAAAGTTAAACGTTCCATGAATATAATACATAGTCCATGTTCTTTTTTGGGGGGGTATCTTTTTTTTGAGACAGGGTCTCCCTATAGTACAAGGTGGCCTGGAACTCACTATGTAGACCAGGCTGGCCTTGAACTCACAGAGATCCACCTGGCTCTGCTTCCTGAGTACTGGGATTAAAGGCATGCACCACCACATCTGGATCTAGTTCATATTCTTTTTTTTTGCGGTTCTCAGCCTCAGCCTTTAACGGCTGCGCTATCCCAACAGCCCCTAGTTCATATTCTTAATGAAAATAGAATGTTGGGGATATATGGAAAAAAAGGTAAAGTACTGGTCAGACCAAAAGTCTAGTCAGTCATCCATTTATGATAGCCTCCAGTTAGAGTTCAGACATTTAAAGTCTCAGTAGATATGATGCTTATTTAAAGTTTTGAAATTTTTTCTCTTGTTTTGTTTTTTTGTCTTTTTTGAGACAGGGTCTCCCTATAGCCAGCCCAGCTGGCCTGGAACTCACTCTGTAGACCAGGCTGGCCTTGAACTCACAGAGATACGCCTGCCTCTGCCTCCCGAGTGCTAGGATTAAAGGCATGCACCACCATACCCGGCTTAAAGATGGCTCTTAGCTACCATGTGGGTGCTGGGAATTGAACCCGGGTCCTCTGCAAGAGCAGTCAGAGCTCTTAACTGCTGAGCCATCTCTGCAGCCCAGAGGTCTTAAAGGCATTATGAATGTAAAAAATATATATTTAGGGCTGGAGAGATGGCCTAGCGGTTAAGAGCGCCGACCGCTCTTGCAGAGGACCCGGGTTCGATCCCCAGCACCCACATGGCGGCTGAGAGTCGTCTGAAACTCCAATTCCAGGAGAGCTCCAGTTCCAGGGGAGTCCGACACCCTCTTCTGACCTCCGCGGCGTTGCACGACACGGGTGCACAGACTTGCATGCACACAATACATTGATACACATACAGAAATAAATAAATGCTGGGCGTGGTGGCGCACGCCTTAAAAAATATATATTTAGTAAGACTGCTAATTAGTATAAATGAGTTCACTATGATAAGGTAACATATAAGTGGAAATTATAACATATATGGTAAAAAAGTAACAATTCTAAAGGAGACATTCATAGCAGGTATTGTCTGGGACAATATGAATTTTAAACTGCTTTTGGAAAAGAGAATTGTTTATGGAATACAAAGATGTTGAGAAACTATCTTCTAAAATGAAACAATAAGACTTAAACATCAAGTTAGGTCACACGATCATTTATGAGGTAGTGTACCTGAATCCATCTTATCTGAATGATGAACAAGAAAGGTATTGGTAGTGTGCAGTAATCTCCAAAATGTATAGAAACTGATGCTGACAGTGGACACCTCTACCTTAAATGCCCAGTAATAATTAACCATCAAAACATTCATTACAGGGGTTAGGGATACAATGAGTGCTTGTACAACATGCATGAAGTCCCGAGTTTGAGCTCCAGCATTGTATACGCCTATGCCTGCAATACTAGCACTTAGGACTTGGGAGGTGGAGCCAGAAGGATCAGATCAAGGTCATCCTCAGCTACACAATGAGTTCAGGACTAGTCTGCACTACATAACTCCCTATCTTAAAAAATGTTCATTACGAAGCAGGGCATGATGGCGCACCCCTTTAAACCCAGCACTCAGGAGGCAGAGGCAGGTGGATCTCTGAGAATTCAAGGCCAGCCTGGTTTACATAGGAAGTTCCAGGACAGCTGGGGCTACAGGGAGACCCTGTTTCAAAAGGACCAAAAAAAAAATCATTATGAGACAAACACTAGAAGCCAAACTTCATCGAAAGGTTCTGTTGGGGGAATGGAATTCTGGAAGTTGGCCTGTTTACCTTTTGTTTATTTATTGCGGGCACACTTGTGTCACTGCACACCCACAGAGAGAGGTCACAGGACAATTCGTTGGCAGTTGGTTTTCTCCTTCCACCATATGTGTTCTAGAAATTAAACTCAACTTGTCAGGCTTGTTGGCAACTGTCTTTATCTGCTCAGCCACCTAGCCATCCCTTTACATTCCTGTGTATTTATTATTATTATTATTATTATTATTATTATTATTATTATTTTGGTCATTTTGAGTCAGGGTCTCCCTGTAGCCCCAGCTGTCCTAAAACTCACTCTGTAGACCAGGCTGGCCTTGAACTCACAAAGATCCACCTGCCTCTGCCTCCCGAGTGCTAGGATTAAAGTGCTAGGATTAAAGGCATGCACCACCACGCCAGGCCTGACACCCTCTTCTGATCTCCGCGGCATTGCACGAACGGGTGCACAAACCTACATGCAGACAGTACACTCATACACATACATAAATAAATAAAATTAAAAAAAATAATACTAAGAGTGCCGACTGCTCTTGCAGAGGACCCGGGTTCAATTCCCAGCACCCACATGGCACTTAAGAACTGTCTTGAACTCCAGTTCCAGGGAAATCCGACACCATCTTCTGATCTCCACAGCATTGCACGACATGACACGGGTGCACCAACCTACATGCAGACAGTACATTCATACACATAATAAAAAAATTAAAAATGGGCTGGAGAGATGGCCTAGCGGTTAAGAGCACCGACTGCTCTTACAGAGGACCCGGGTTCGATCTCCAGCACCCACATGGCGGCCGAGAACCGTCTGAAACTCCAATTCCAGGAGAACTCCAGTTCCAGGGGAATCCGACGCTCTCTTCTGATCTCCGCGGCATTGCACAACAAGGGTGCACAGACCTGCACGCAGACAGTACATTCATACACATACAGAAATAAAAAAAAAATTAACAACAACAATAAAGTATGTACTTCAAATAGAGAAGGAGCTAGTGTAGCGCAGGTGCTAGGCAGCTTACCTTTCAAGGTGCTCCGGTGGACTTCTGTATCTGCTCCTTTAAGATGAGGATACTCTGCCTTTGCTCAGGAGGCAGCATGGCAATCTGGTCTGCGGTCAGCTGAAGGACCTGCATGATCAAAGCAGCCTGTGCAAGGAAAGGAAAGCCGTGAGTTTCAATGATGACCAGAAACAAAACCCCCAACACTACCAGCTCCTGTCCAAAAAGCTACTGTAGTGGGATATGAAGCAAGATGGAAAAGGGAAGGATAATCCACGTACACGCAAAACAAACAGCAGGCCAAAACCAAAAGGAAAATCTGGTGAGAAAAGCACAATGAAGAGAGCAAGAAGAAATGAAAATACCTAAGATTAGACGATTCAAAACAGAAACCTCATGAACTCAAGGTTCCTGCAGACTAAGACGGTATCTGTGAGCCCTGGGAATTGTTCAGTTTCTAATCCTGTTTTGAAAGTTTTTCTCTTTCACAAGTTTTAGCCTTTCCATCAGACATGAGCTCCCAACAATAGCCAAGTAAAACAACAGAAAGATAAACTCCTGTGGTGACTCTGTTATTATTTTCAGGGAGAAGGGAAAAGGAGAGGCAGAAAGGAGCTTGGAGTTTTTGGGTCAATTTGGCTTGTACACACAAAAGATTGCTATCGGTAGATGAATCTGAAATGCAAAATAAGTCACCATTTTTAGTCACTTCATAACTTTAGGAACAGGTCCCCAAATGCTCAGTCAACAAGATCATGATAAAGTTCTAAGTTAGAGTAAACATCTCCTCCAAAGGGACTTTGAAGACACAGGAGGGCCACACGGAAACTGTGAAAAGATCAAAAAGATGAGATTTGTGCATAGGAAGGCAGTCAGACAGTGTTGCTTACCTTCTCATGATCCTGGGGTGTGACTTGGCTCTGTCCAGGACTAAAGCCACCAGGCTGGCTTGTGCCTTGCATGCTCACTCCTTGCATGCCAGCTCCCTGCATGACTGGGACCTATGTGTAGAAAGAGAGAAGAGAGAGTTTTCAGAACTCCCAATATATAGGAACCTGAACACAGTAATGATCTTCACATGAATATAAGGGAAAAGAACAAATTAAGAATCTAAAGATGAGCATATACCATTAGCAATGGCAGAAAGCAGAGTTTAGCCAAAGATCCACTAGTGAGTTACAGATACTTGCATATCACGGTTTCAGCATAGTCAACAAATGTTACACAGAGCAAGCGAGTACCATCTAATTAGCAAAATTCAGTCAAATAAGCCTAGGGAAAACTGGGTGCACTCGAGAAAACTACTGCTCAGAGGAAATACAAGTAAAGCCAACTGAGTTTAGAGATGCTGTACACTGCTTCACTGGGGAAGCTACACTCAAAAGGCTGTAGTTATTCACATAGGGCTCTATCCTATAAGACAGAGATGGTCATGGCAGAGGGGCAGAAAGGAAGGCCTCTGGGGAAAAAAGACTAACTATTATCCCAACATTCCCATTTTAGAACTTTCTATAGAGTATACAGCAGCTGCTTTCTCCTCAATACAGACCAAGAAATTAATCTAATTGAAGGAACAAAGAGCGGTTACAGCAACCTTCCTGGAATTTAAGCCCATCAGCGAGTCCACCCCTTTGGAAGACTATCAGAACCCAAGGAAAAGGCTGCTATGCACCTAAAGCAACTTAGATGGGCTCTATGCCAGAGCGATGCAGAAACCCAGGCATTTATTCGCACCTTACTTTTATTCCATATAAATTAACAAGCTTGTTACCTGCCTCCCAAGAAGATTAAAAGCAGCAAAGCATAAAAGAAATAGAAACACTTAGGCTGGAGAGATGGCTCAGCAGTTAAGAACACTGACTGCTCTTACAGAGGACCCAGGTTCAATTCCCAGCACCCATATGGTACCTAACAATTACCCTTAACTCCAGTTTCAGGGATCTAATGCCCTCTTCTGACCTCTGTGGGCATTGCATGACACGGGTGCACTTACATACATGCAGGCAATACACTAATACACATAAAATAAAAATGAATAAAATATTTTACAAAAAGAAATATAACACTTATGAGGAGCAGGTATCATGGCTGCAAGGGGTAGAAACAGGGGACAGCTTGACAGTGAAGGGGGGCAGATACCCCACAGGAGAGAACTATGCTTTGTATATACAACATACAAAATCATGGATCTACTTTAAAGTTGACTTTGAGCAATCAAAAATGACTAAGATATTTCTGTATTCTATTTAAGAAAACAGAAATCATAAAATATGCCTTAGCAGTATTTTTTTCATCAAAATAACTCAAAACAGTTTTAGAAGAGTTCTTTCATCTGAAACACTCACTTGCATGCATTAACTCTCTTCCAAGACACTGGATACATGAAGCAGCAGTACATCTTTATACAGAATACTAAAATACCCTCAATGTTCTGTTCTGTATCAATACCGAATCCAGGGACTGGTGTGAGAACCTTAAAGATCTGTTATGGATCAGAACCACCTATGAGTAGAATCTTTTGGGAGCTTATTAATACTTATTAACATTAATATGAGATGCAAAATAACCACCCAATAATGGCCAGTTTAAGTTTCCAGGAGTATATCTTTTGCCAAGAGTGACCACTTATCTTGGTTTGCCCAAGACAGTCCCAGTTCATGGTTTTGTTTCAAGCATAAATTAGCAGCACTTTCACTCTCAAATGTGTCTTCCTTTATTTTATATGACAAATAATCACCCCAGTACTAACAAGTCTTTTTTTTTTTTACAAGCTTTTTAACTACATGGCTTTAATTGGATGAAATGGAATTATGCTTTAAGTCTGATTTAAAATGATAAATTAAGGACATATTGTTAATTAAAAAAACTCCAAAGGTCATAAAAAGGATAAAATAAAAATATGTATTTGTATTTATTGGGAAGTTACGTTAAAACATATAATAAAGGCAATTTTTTATAGGAGTAATTATCTATCACAAGTGACAAGCACAGGAAAGGAAGTTTTTTTTTTTTGGTCTTTTTGAGACAGGGTCTCCCTGTAGCCCCAGCTGGCCTGGAACTCACTCTGTAGACCAGGCTGGCCTTGAACTCACAAAGATCTGCCTGCCTCTGCCTTCCAAGTGCTAGGATTAAAGGCGTGCGCCACCACGCCCGGCTGAAAGGAAGTTTCTTAACATATAGTTTTGTTTTGGTTTTTTTTTTTGTCTTTTTGAGACAGGGTCTCCCTGTAGCTCCGGCTGTCCTGGAACTCATTATGTAGACCAGGCTGGCCTTGAATTCACTAAGATCCGCCTACTTCTGCCTTCCAAGTACTAGGATTAAAGGCGTGTGCCTGGCAACATATAGTTTTTATAGGTTACTGAATGTACTTTATATATATATATATATATTTCTAAGTGAATATATTACTTTTTTTAATCTAAAAATTATGAAGTCTAGGTGTGTGCACTTTTAATCCCACCACTCAGGATGCAGAGGCAGGTGGATCACTGTGAGTTCAAGGCCAGCCTGGTCTACATAGTGAGTCCAGGCCAGCTTGGGCTATATAGTGAGACCCTACCTCGAACAGAACAAAACAAAACAAAACAAAACAGAACAAAAAAGTATGAAGACTAAATTCTTATTTTCTCTATCTTGGATCTTACTGGCTTCACAGACTATTAGTAAAACTATATTGGGCTATGAGTGTATGATGATCTAGGTTTGATGTCAGCACCTCAAAACCAGAACTAACAATACAGAGTAATGAATTCAAGTGCTAGCAGAAAATGGTCAGTAAAACTTCCTGAAACATGTCATGTAAGTATTTGGTGTTTGTCTACCCAGCTAGAAAAGTCCTTGGAGGCAGACAAACGATATCCATTGTATTATGCTTGGTATTTAGTAGGTGGCCAATAATTGTTGAAAGGAGGTATAAAAAACATGTCTGGGGCTGGAGAGATGGCCTAGTGGTTAAGAGCGCTAACCTTAACCACTAAGAGTGGTTAAGACTGCTCTTGCAGAGGACCTGGATCCTATCCCCAGCACCCATATGGCGGCTAAGAACCGTCTTTAACTCCAGTTCCAGGGGAATCCCACACCCTCTTCTGACCTCCGAGGCATTGCATGATACAGGTGCACAAACCTACATGCAGACATTCGTACACATACAAAAATAAATAAATTAAAACCAAACACAAACAAACAAATAAACAAACAAACAAAAAACATGTCTATTAGGTGGGTCATGGTGATACATGCCTTTAATCCCAGCACTCTGGAGGACATCTGTGAGATCCAAGGCCAGCCTGATCTACATAGCAAGTTCCAGGACACATGGGGCTATGTAGTGACACTCTGTCACAAATAAACAAATGGAGGGAGGCATAGCACTATCAACCAAAAAAAAAAAAGAAGTCTGAGGCTACCAACCAGAAAATGAAAGGTTCAGTCCACAAACAAACAAGCAAACACCATGTCTATTATGAAGCTACTGACCAATAAAGGGCACAACAAAAACCCAGGCCCACAAAAAACATTGTTGAAAAAGCAAAACTTAAGCTGGGCATGGTGGTGCACACCTTTACTCTCATCACTCAGGAGACAGAGGCAGGTGGACCTCTTCTGGTAACGCTAGCCTGGTCTACATAGTGAGTTCTATGCCAGCTGGGGCAATAGAAGACTGTCTCAAAAAATACAAATAAAATAAAATAAAATAAATAAAAAGGAAAACTTGAAAAGCAACAGAATATTTATTTATGTGTATGAGTGTGTTGCCTGCATGTTTATTAGTATGCCTGTGTTGTACAATGCCCTTGGAGGTCAGAAGAAGGTGTCATATTTACTGGAATTGGAGTTAGGATGGTGGTTAGGCACCATATGGGAGCTGGGAATCAAATGCAGGTCCTCTCCAAGAGCAGCCAGGCTTTTAAGTGCTGAGCCATCTCTCCAGCCCCAGAATACCTTTTAATTTTATAGATACCAAGAAAAAAAATCACATTTCTATCTTGAAGAGGATTAGGGAGACATACACAAGAGACTAGCAGAATGGAAAAGAGCTGTATTATTTTACCCTGTCACTTCTTAGTTATGTGACTTTGGCCAAGTCACTTCAGTTTTTGCCCTTCAGTTTCCAAATCCATAAAATGAGAGAAATGGAGACTGGGAAATTCCATTCCAGCTTTCATATTCTTTTCTCTCTCCTTCTCTTTCTCTCCCCCCCCCCCAGTGGAAGACACATAAATAAACAAAGTGGGAAGAGGGAAATACAAAGAAGGAACAACCGTGTCGACATATTAAAACTTAGGGAAGATACACGCATACCATCTTTCTATAACAAACTGGGGATGATGAGGAAAGAAGCGACTACCACACAGCACCGGATACACACAGCTAGAAACAGCCAAGTGAAGAAGAGAGAGAAGAGGCAGATTTCTGCTCCCACGTTTAAGGTAATCATGTGTAAACTGCCTCTCAGACACCACTGTTTATTTAGTGCTGTGATAACACTAAGTCCACAGAGGTTTATGCCACTGAAGATTATCTAAATGGATACAGCTCCTCACATCTCTGGCTCAATGTTTCTTAGCTGGAGTTGCATATTTGAATCATTTGGGGGAGGTTTCCCAATATTTTGGAGCTCAATATCCTATTTATCGATATGCCTGAAATCTGGGCAATTTTTGGATGAAGAGTGCTCCCTGACCTATAAATTTTCAGAGGGTACTGCAACTGTGAGGCAAGGTTGTTCTTTTGGGTATAATCCTGATGGCCAGAAAATCCCTCCCCAAAGGGATAGAGAAGTAAAGGGACATCCCAGACTTCCCTTTCTAGTACACAAAAGTCAATCAATTATAAGCAGATTAACTATTCATTCAAGTCAGAAGGCAATAAAATGAAGTTCAATAACCAATTCCCAAGTATCAGTTCCCACAGATGCTGGAAGTAGGACACATACCTGTCTGGATCCCTGGGGAACAACAGCCCCCATGTTCATTGGACTGGGACCTTGGATTCCACCAGGCATAGGTCCTCTAGGGCCAGGTACTGGGCCCCTGGTATCCAGGCCTCTGGCCTCCATCCCACGGACTTCCATCACACGGGCCTCCATGGCACGGGCTTCCATGGCACGAGCCTCCATAGCACGGGCTTCCATGGCACGGGCCTCTAGTCCTCTGGCATCTAGTCCTCTGGCCTCCATGGCTCGGGCCTCCATTCCTCGTGTATCTATTCCTCGGGGATCTCTTCCACCTACAAAGTTTTAAGAAAACCACTGTATAGCTAGTAACCTGAATTTCTATTTCTCTAGTCACATTTTCCCTCACCTATGACACTTGTCTCCTTTCTAGTTTATCAGATTTGTAGGTAGGTAAACCTGAAAGATGTTTGCCAACTCGTCTGTCCCACATCAGAGCTGAAGATAGCCAAGTTCTTCATCAACCCATGACTACCAGCTGGCCTTGTGATGTGGTTTCCTCTTACCTCTGCCATCTAGGGGTGGACCCCTCTGATCTAGCATGGGTCCTCTTGGCTCTGCCATTAGAGGTCTAGGTTCAGCTAATGGACCTCCCCTCATGTCATGTGGGGGTGGTCCACGACCTTCATGGCCTGGAACATGGTGCATGGGTGGACCCTGATGAGGTGGTGGTGGTGGTGGTCCGAGGTAACCTCTAGAGATGGAGAAAAGTGATATATTTTAAAGCAGAACATATCAAATATGAAGTGTCAACCAGAAGATCAGTAAGTAACCATCCAATGAAGAACTGTCACAAACATATAGAAATTAGCACTAAAATGAAAATAGCACCAAACAGTTCAAAGAAAAGCCATAAGATATAAATCTATGTATTCTAGAATTTCCTTGTTAGTAAAGGCACTCATAATTAGAGAAGAATTCATGGATATTTATTATATGTACAATGAGCATATAGTATACTGCTTAACAACACAGGTTCTGATTCAGAGTATACAGATTCAAATCAAGGTTCTTATCATTCATTAGCTGTGTGATCTGGGTACTAACTTAGTTTCTCTATGCTTTAGTTTTTCTGTCTGTAAAATGGAACTAATGATACCCACACTCTTGGTAGTGTACGGATTTGTAGATTTACCTATCTGTCTGTCTAACTTTGTGGGACTGGGGATTGTACCTAGTGCCTTGGGAGGTAATTGCTTTACCATGGTGCTATACTCTCAGTTTAGAGAAGATTCAATGAGATAATCTAAGTTAAATACTTGGGGTAGAGCTGAAGATATGACCCCTGTTAACATCAACAACTATTGTTACTATTAATATTACCATGGTCTCAGTTTTTCTTGCTTAAGTATGTATTACTAGAATTTGCAATTTCTGAAAACACAGTAGCCATGCTTACCACAAAGTTACCTTCTTAACTATACAATTCTGCCTTAGAAAAAGTGCTTAGTTTTGGGCTGGGGCCACTATATATATCTATATCTAGATGGATAGATAGATAGATAGATAGATATCTTTTGAAGCAGGCAAACAGGTCCAACTGGTGCAGAAAGGGTTTGCTCTCAAGGTAAGGAAAACCCCCTGATTTCTGTTTCCTTCTATGCCAGTACTTACCTAGGCTC
Organism: Rhizomys pruinosus; assembly: GCA_009823505.1. Lineage (NCBI taxonomy): Eukaryota > Metazoa > Chordata > Mammalia > Rodentia > Spalacidae > Rhizomys > Rhizomys pruinosus. Next base: position 7,925,104 of record VZQC01005780.1, on the reverse strand, counting down.
TACCTCTCCAGTTACAGAAAGTAAAGTGCCTCCCCGTGGGTCATTGGGAGCATCTCCTAACAGACCACGAGGAGTTGGGATGTTGGCAGGCAAGGCGCCTCGCTGCATAGCTGCTCTGGGGTCTTGCATTGGCACTGACAGGGAAACAAATGGGGAGTTACTACTGTGAAAGATACATAAGGAAACAAGAAATGACTCTGTACCACTGACAACATAATTCAGACACCTTAGAGTGGGTGAAACCTCACCACAGAAGAATCCTCTTGCAGCTCAAGAACAGAAGCAGGGTGTAGGCAGAATCTGTGCCATGTCAGAGGTATGGATGGAATTATGTAAAGAGCAGAGTGGGGAGCAACCTGTCAAGGACTAGCACTGTGACCTGAAGAAACTTATGCTCCTGGTTTTCCTTCTAACCAATCTTAGTTCAAGGACCAGAGTCACAAAAGAGAGGTAGGGTCTTGGCATATGTGAACACTGCCATGACTCTGCAAGAACCTGCTGTCTCCTTACAGACTGCTATTCCATCCAAGCCTCCTGACACCAGTAGGGAGGGAGAAGAGCCTCGGACAGATGCCCATATCATCCATGTTCTCTGCCCTGTGTGAAGAGGTCAATCTTAGGCTTGTGGCCTCAATAGGAAAAAAAAAAAAAAAAAACAACAATAAAAAAACACCCCAAAACACTGCCCTTTTGGGGTTCTGAACATGAGGATGACTGCCGAGCAGCTTTTTCCCTCTTAATGTCCCACCCTAAACACCACAAACAAAAGGAAACCCACAGATACAATGGGTACCTTGAACTCGCTCAATTGATGTAGGCCCGGCGGGTCCCACGGGTGAGTGCTGTAGGGTTCCTAGGTAAGCAGTAAGTTCAAAAGAAGAAAGAGCAGACCTTAAAATAGCTTGAACACGCACACAGAAACATACACATACAGAGACTGGAAGTTTACACAGGTAAATGAAGAAGCACAAGGTCATCAGCTTGCTCCAGAGCAATCAAATTTCCTAAACTATAGTAGGCCTGTCTGGTATCCCAAACAGTTCCATTTTGACCAGACATCTTCCCAAAGGGAAGTCTATGAGCCACTGGGTTAATTTAGGCACAAGTAACCAGCAACATTTTTGTAATTGAAAAAATTTTTGTTTGTTTGAGATATGGTAGCCCGAACTGGCCTGGAACTCGCTTATGTAAACCAGTCTGGCCTATATCTCACAGACATCTGCCTGCCTCTGCCTCCTGAGTACTGGGATTAAAGGCATGTGTCACCATGCCCAGCCCTATAACCAGCAATTTTTGACTTTTTTGTCTTATACTACCATATTTCCCTGTGTATCTCCAAATACCATTATGAAAAAAAAAATAAAACAGAGAAAGCAAAGATGAACATATTTTCAGAAGCAAAACATGAAAGAAATGCATTGAATGTGGCATCTGAGATTTATTACAGTGGCTACAACAGAAGTGGGGCCATACTATTTTTGTCCTATTTTAAAGCATAAAAAAATCAAATGGGAAATATAGTCAAACTCTTGATGAGGAAAGAGAGTATCATTCCACATGCAATCATCTACTACAGCAAGGTTTTGATTATTAAAAAAAGACACGGTACAAAGATTAATGAGAAGATAAGAACAACGGAGCTGATGATGGAAGCAGGAAATCCTGTCAAATCCCCACTGCCTCCCTGCACCATTACAGATGTGCAAAACCAACACAGATTCTAAGCACAGCAAGGCAGGCAGAGCACAAATGAAGATTCTTGTTTCTTCTGCTGGGTACTATAGGGAATTATTTTTTAGATTTTTATTTTTTGGTCTTTTTGAGATAGGGTCTCTCTGTAGCCCCAGCTGTTCTGGAACTCACTATTTAGACCAGGCTGGCCTTGAACTCACAGAGATCATCTGCCTGCTTTTGCCTTCTTAGTGCTGGGATTAAAGGTGTACATTGTCACACCTGGCTAAGAAGTTATTTTTAAAAGCTTCACTGATTTGTTGGACATGGTAAAGGACATAATACCATGACTGTTCTTCCTTTTTTTTTTTTTTTTTGAGACATGGTCTCCCAGCAGCCCCAGCTGGCGTGGAACTCACTATGTAGACCAGGCTGGCCTGGAACTCACAGAGATCTGCTTGCCTCTGCCTCTGGAGTGCTGGGATTAAAGTCATGTGCCACCACACCCAGCTTAACTGTTCTTGATCAGTACTTTTGACTTTTCTATGAAGTTTCTAATTTTGTAGTATAACTTAAAAACTAAATAAAAGGTCATCTCAGGGGCTGGCGAGATGGCCTAGCGGTTAAGAGCTCCGAGCGCTCTTACAGAGGACCCGGGTTCGATCCCCAGCACCCACATGGCGGCCGAAAACCGTCTGAAACTCCCATTCCAGGAGAACTCCAGCTCCAGGGGAATCCGAGACCCTCTTCTGACCTCCGCGGCATTGCACGACACGGGTGCACAAACCTGCATGCAGACAGTACATTCATACACATACAGAAATAAATAAAAAATTAAATTAAAAAATTAAAAAAAAAAAAAGGTCATCTCACTTTGTCTTTGTATGAACAAGTCCTTATAATACTTTCCAAACACAAATCAATTTCTTTTGTTAATTTCTTTACCAGAAAGATGGGGCTAAACTATAGTAGGAAGAAAGACATCTTGTGGAAGAATTTATTAAATGGCAAAGGGTTCACTGATGAACTGATGGCTTGGGGAGACGTAGAAGTTTAACAGAAGCCCTAGTCCATTCTCACTGCTGCCAAAATATTCTGGGGTATATACTATGTATTGACAGTGGTGGGGTGGGGGCACAGAACATTACAAAGTATGGAGTAGAGTGAAGGTGAGGTCTTTGGTCAGAAGTTTGCCTCACTCCTATACATCTGATAAGGCAAGATTCATCTCATTACTTCAATCACCAACTCCTGTGTACAGACCAAGGGCTTGTATTGTAATCTTTTTTTTTTTTTTGGTCTTTTTGAGACAGGGTCTCCCTGTATCCCTTGCTGTCCTGGAGCTCACTCTGTAGACCAGGCTGGCCTTGAACTCACAAAGATCCGCCTGTCTCTGCCTCCCAAGTGCTAGGATTAAAGGCGCGCGCCACCACGCCCGGCTTGTATTGTAATCTTTTGATTTTTTAGATGGGTTCCTTTTATAGGGCACAAGCTAAGAAGACAAATATTAAGGTTCTCTATTCTTGTCCAATTCCTGTCATAGAACTTCATGGATAAGAGTACACTGAGCAGTATTCTTGTAGTAATCAGTGACACCGTGTAAAGATGGAACGAGGATGATATTTGTATTTAGACACATCAGTCTTCGCTCTGCTGCTTAGAAGTTGGAAGAACTTCATACATATACGAAAATAAATTGAAAAAAATTAAAAAAAAAAGTTGGAAGAAAAGAACACCAGATTCAGGACACAGTATCTAGACATTAGTATGCACTTATCTTATCCCTTTGAGAAACTTAAAAGTCTTGGGCTTCCATCTCTTTACTATAAGACTGCAGTGCTGTCACCTAACTCATAAGGCTGTCTTCGGAAATGAAAGTGCCTGTGTTTTTCAGTACACATCCAGCTCCCTTTTAATCACTTTCTCTTCTTTTTTTTTTTTTTTGGTCTTTTCGAAATGGTCTCCCTGTAGCCCCAGCTGTCCTGGAACTCACTCTATAGACCAGGCTGGCCTTGAACTCACAGAGATCCACCTGCCTCTGCCTCCCAAGTGCTAGGATTAAAGGCGTGCACCACCACGCCCAGCTTCTCTCCTTTGTTTCTAACTGAACTACTGTACTTTCTTTTCCTTCAAAGTCCAATAACATGAAGAAATAATGCAATGATTCTGGAATGACTGCTGCTGTTATGTACAGAGTTTCTGCATAGTACAACAGACACCTTTTCAAGTATGCTTTCTAAACCTATGATACACTTCTAGTTAGTGCTGAGACATCCAGTCATCTACATGCGTAGTCTAGCACTACATATTCATGGTTCAAATTTCTTACCAAGTTAACAGCTATTCCTAGAGCAAGTGGAAACATGTCTGTGAAGCTCTTACACTTTTAGGAAACAAAGGATGCATCTGCTGCATCATCAATTCTTGTACAGCAAGGCTCTGAATCCCTTGGTAGAAAGTCTCGACCACCAGGCTGATCCACCAAGCACCTACTATGTGTCCTGCCTCCGCCTGGCCCAGCTCAGCCTCATCCTGGCTTTGCACCCAGTGGGGTGTCATGTGAACTAGGTTTTTACATGGAATTGGGTACTTGGGGCTTAGTACCTGCCCCATTCCAGCCGCTGCAGTGTTTCTGTGCCTTGTGCAAATGAGATTTTGTCCAACATTTCCCTGTCATTCAAATAACTTCCTGACAGTGCTAGGACTCTGCGTCCCTTGGGAGTACCAAACACCTGGGTGTGTAGACCCGTGTGCAGACGTCTCGGGTTTGACCCAGTCTTGTGGTCGCAGTTTCGAGGCCCCCATGTATGAGAATTATTTTTTATTTCTGACTAATAAAAGTTTGTTTGAGTCCCAAAAAAAAAAAAAAAAAAAAAAAAAAAAAAAAAAAAAAAGAAAGTCTCGACCAATAGAAATTTCTGAGATGATAGAAATGTATATCTGCAGTGTCCAGTGTGGTGTTCATTAGCACGGTGGCTACTGAGCACTTGGAATGTGTTTATTGTGCCTAAGAAATGAAGTTTGAGACTTACTTTTAATTCACTTAATCTTTAAATTGTCACTGGTGGTCAGTGGCGGACATATTAGACAGCATAGAGACCAAACATTTCCAAATCCGGTCCACACTCATCACATATTAATAATTACCTTGTCCTCGTTCCATGGGCACTGGTCCAGCTCCTGGCATTCCAACTTGGGCTTGCATTACTCCTAGAAGATAAAAGGCAGGAAAGAAAAACACAAATTGGGCCTGAAGGAAAACAAATTATAACAGTGGCTAAGTTTGCATATTTCTTCACTCCCCCCCATGAGGAGAAACCTATAATGGAAAGTGGTAACTACCACCCAATAATAAAGTGAGAAAGCAGATGGGGTTTGTTAGTATATGCCACATTTCAGTGACAAATGAGTTGAGAACGAATATTTCATCTCCTTAAGTACCAAAACTGTGGCAGAAAGCTCTTCTATAATCCAGGAAAACAATGCCACTTACCCACGAACCTCCTTTCACAGGAGGCATTATCATTCCTAAGGTATTGGTATAAAGGTGTGGGTATATTATTTCAGTTATGACAAAGCTTTGTAGGGCTACAACTGGCACCAAATGAGAAGGTACCAGGGATTCTAATTGTCCTACAAAGTATGAATGGACAGTCCCACAAATTTGAGATAGTTCTTCTGTCTGATAAAGCTTTCAAATGTTTCACTGAACATTTATCCAAAGGAAACCTGTTTATTGCCATCTGAACCTAGAACTTAAGTCTGTTTTTATCTATAAATACACTGTTTTGGTATATCTACACTGAGTTTTTCATAAATGCAATTATTGGGTAAATTATGGATACTACAGTTTGTTTTAAGAATTTTAGTATGATTTTTCACTATTTAGGAAAATCACATTAACATGTCATGTCATATTTGAGTTGTCAAAGCGAACATACAACTGTCTACATTTTTAGTTTTTATATTCATGGTACAGATATAAAAACCTGATCTGATTAGTACATTTTGTTTTCAAGTGGAACTGCACTTTAAAAATTAAAAAATTTAAATAACAAATTAATCTGTTTTTGGGTCTTTTTTTCAAGACAGGGTTTCCCTGTAGCACCAGCTGGCCTGGAACTCACTATGAAGACCAGGCTGGCCTTGGACTCACAGAGATCTGCCTGCCTCTGCCTCCCAAGTGTGGGATCAAAGGCATGCATCACCAGGCCTGGCTAGACAAATTAATATTCTTTTACTTCTATTTTATATTATAGTTAGGGAATTATACCGATCTTCTGAAGTTATGTTACTAAGGTTATGTCATCTGTGCACTTTATGTCAGGACAGGAAAGTTGAGAGGTTATAAGAAGGGGACAGTAGATTTAACAGGGTCGAGGACCTACAGTCTACTCTAACCAGATGGGGTATGATGGCTACTATATAAAGAATAATCACGCACCACAAATCCTTGTCTGGTCCCTTCCATATAGCAAAAATTCTGTTTTCCTCAAAGGAGCAAGATATGCTGTGAGTGGGGACAAAAGGCAAGCTGATTTGTTTTCAGTTCATTAATATTTCCCTAAAATAGAAAGTACACATCACATTCTCCCTACTTCATTGAACATGCCAAGCACTAAAAAGCTATGGATTAAGTACCCAAAGAACTGGGTGCTAGCCCAGCCCCTCAATACTAAGTAAATGTGATTCTCAACAAGTGATTCAATAAAATTATTACCATTCCCCTGCTTCCTCATGTTTAGAACAATTTGTTCTAAACAGCAGTCCTCAGAACATGGTCCCCAGCCAGGCAAGCCCTATCATTATCAGCAAGAAAAATGCAAGGACTGCAAATTCTCAGGTTCTGCACATCAGACTTATTGAATTACAGAGTTTGGCAATGGGGATCCACAATCCGCAGCTCGTCAGGTGATTCTAACACACATTAAAGTTTGAAAAGCAGTGGTCTAAATGATTTCAATACTTTCTTCCAGCCACAGTGTTCTATTCCATTTGTATCCAGACCAATCACTCAATACAATACAAAGATTTAAAAGCTGAAGAAGAGACAGCAGAAGGCATTATGGGAATAATTTCTCCAGTAAGAAATCATCATATAATACCACCTTTATTTACATCGGCTAAATTCCCAGCAGTGTAACTGGTGGGAGAAAATGTCTATATATGTTTCATGTACAACTCTCCTGGAAGGCCGAAAGCCTTGCAATTTCTACCAGTGATGTATGAATGATGTACTTTTTTACAAATACTGTCATCTCTCTTTGAGGGGACTGATGGTTTGAAATGCCATCTCATTGCTATTTAATTTGTAACCCCTAGCTAGAAACAAGGCTGTTGTTTTGTTAGCCATTTGGCTTTGCTTGTCTATGAAGTTCTTAAACATTTTCTTCCTATACTTTTCTAGTAGGTTGTGTCCCGCCTTCTTATCCAAGATAAAAGAGCTTTACAGGATAGCTCAAAAATCTTCATGAAGTTTTAATGAATTCAGATATAAATACTATAAACTTAAAAATATCCCTTTGAAGTTTAGTTATTTATATTTTATGGATACATTCAACTTTTGCCTTTTATTCTTGTTGTTGGTTTACTTGCAAAAACATTTTTGGTGTGTGATGCTGGGGATCAAACCTAGGGCTCTGCACATGGAAGGCAAGTGCTCTACCATTGGGCTCCACCCCCATTCACATTTAGTGCTTATCTTTATTAATTTCTTCTTCTCAGAGTATTGTGGTTTATCATTTTTCTAATTCATTAGAACTAATATTGAACTTTATTTTTTAATATGGGAATTTAAGGCTCTTCATTTTCCTTTAGGTACCACCTTCACTACTTCCCATTCTTGTTTATATAAAAAATTACTTTTTGTTTTAATGTATGCTATTTAGATGTTTCAAATTGCTCATCAATTCAAAGATCAGCTACTATGTTCCTTAATTTTCCAAGTAAAGATTTTTTTCTCAATCCCCCTTCCCCCCAATCACATTATTTATTTCTAATTTTATTGGCTTACAATCAAAGAATGTAGACTATAAAACTCTACTGCTTCAAATTGTTAACTTTTAACTTTGTGCCTAAGTACAGGGTCTTTTTTTTCTTTTGAAGAATTCCATGGTAATTTTGAATAGGGAGTATGTTCTGTAGTCAAAAGATGTAAGGCTTTCTATAAATATTAAATGGAGCTCATTGATTATATTATTTATCTCTTTGATAAGCATAGTTACCTTTTATTGACTAACACAAGGTTATTCAATATGTCCATGGAAGATATTGATCAATGTCATGTACGTGACAAGGCATGTGTAGGAATGGAGAACAGATCTTTTAGAGATCTCAATGGCAGTCTGACATTGTTGTGACATCCAAGTGTGTGACCAGTATACCCGTCTCATTTAAGAAATCATTTAGCTGCAGAGCTGGAGAAATGGCTCAGTGGTTAAGAACACTGGCTGCTCTTGCAGAGGACCTGGGTTTGATTCCCATCACCCACATGGCAGCTAATAGCCATTCATAATTCCAATTCCAGGGGAATCTGATGCTATTTTCTGACTTCCATGGGTACTGCAAGACAGGAGTGTACTTAGACACATGCAGGCAATACACTCAAACATTAAAATAAAAAAGAAATAATTTAGCTGGGATTGGGGGCATGTAACTCTAATTGCCAATTTTTGGCATCTGAGGTAGGGGGATTGCCAGTTTGAGGCCAGCCCTTGCTAAAGAGCAAGACCTTTTCTCAAAAAACAGTACAAAACAGAAAAGAAATCATTGAATTTCCTCAGCTTAGGAAACATATGTTCCAGTTACACATAAATTTGGTATCAAGATCCTATTCTCACATAAATGGATGTACTTCAGCAGTTACTAAGATAAAATTTTAACAAAGAAATGGGAAAGTCTAAATAAAAGTTACCTGCAGGGGGTAAGGAGCCAGGGCCAGGTCCTGCTACAGCAGCTGTCATTTGCACTGGGGCTGGAACTCCACCCTGCATAGGAGCTTGCATCATAGGAGGTGCGCCATTGACGTGCATTCCACCCTGGCCGAGAGAAAAAGACTATGTACATGTCTCTGTGGCGACTCAGAACATCAAGTCCATGACAGCCTTCAATTCCTCTTAAAATTGGTAGCTCCAAGTGGTCTACAAAATGCCCTTTGGTATTGCATGTCTTCTATGGAGCATATTCCCAAAGGAGTAACTGACAAGACAAAAAAAAAAAAAAAAAGCTTTATACCAAGACAAAAAGGGGCCGAGACTGTTTTGTTCTTTTTGAAAAGCAACTGTTCTTAGTTAATATTTTTTATGAAAAAAATTTCATCTGCTCAAGCTATAATCACTTGTCATTGGATATAATTCTTTTTTTCCTTAGGGAGGGAATGTGAAGTTTTTTTTTTTTTTCTTTTGTCTTTTGTAGCCCCAGCTGTCCTGGAATACACTCTGTAGACCAGGCTGGCCTTGAACTCACAAAGATCGGCCTGCCTCTGCCTCCCAAGTGCTAGGATTGGGAATGTGAAGTTTTAAAATGCTACATTAAGCTAGGTGTGGTGGTGTACACCTTTAATCCTAGCACCTGGGAGGCAGAGCCAGGTGGAACTTTGTGAGTTCAAGGCTCGCCTGGTCTACATAGTGAACTCTAGGCCAGCTGGGACTAAAGGGAGACCCTGTCTTAAAAAGACAATGCTATATTAAACTCTCTGAGACAAAGGGAGTGCTATCTCTTCATCAGTAGATTCCCCATAGAATTCCACAGTCCTTTGGAATGTAAAGAAGTCAAAGAATTAAAGACTAAGTTTCAGGGCTGGAGAAATGGCTCAGCAGTTAAGAGCACTGACTGCTCTTGCAGAGGACCTGGGTTTGATTCCCAGCACCCACATGGTGGCTAAGAACTGTCCTTAACTCCAGTTCCAGGGGAATCCGACACCCTCTTCTGACCTCCACAGCATTGCACGACACGGGTGCACCTACGTACATGCAGACAGAACACTCATACATATAAAATAATAAAAAATTGGATGTGAGGGCCATCTGGCTGCGACATCTGTCACCCCATTGATCACTGGGGTTGATTCGGCTGATATGGCTTGCTAGACGGGTGTCCCCTTCCTCCCTCAATGCTCCACGCGGGTCCCTCCGGTCTTCCCCATAGAGGAGGACCAGTCTTCAGGTATACGAGTAGCTGCACTCCCCTGCTAGAACCTCCAAACAAGCTCTCAAGGTCCATAAACAAAAAATTAAATGAAGTTTCAAAAACATTCACATACATGCTCAATCTAAACAAACTCTAAAACAGAAAAGAGGAAATTGCACAGGGACGTAGTGCAAACAGACTATGAGCTCAGACTAGCTTCAGATCACAGGCTTGCCACTTATAGTTCTACTTTTAGGCCAGTTACATTTTCAGTCTAAGTTAATTTTTTTATTTCTGAAAACTATTCAAAACAGAGGCTGGGGCTAGAGACAAGGCTCAGTGGTTAAGAGTGCCGACTGCTCTTGCAGAGGCCCCAGGTTCGATTCCCAGCATCCACATGGTGGCTAAGAACCGTCTTTAAGCCAGGCATGGTGGTGCACGCCTTTAATCCTGGCACTCAGGAGGCAGAGGCAGGTGGATCTCTGTGAGTTCAAGGCCAGCCTGGTCTACAGAGTGAGTTCCAGGCCAGCTGGGGATATAGGGAGACCCTATCTCAAAAAGACCAACCCCCCCCGCAAAAAAAACAAAAAAACCAGAGGCACTTTTTTTCAGATTTATTCTGTGTGTACACACAGGCATGCCTGAGGTGGTCAGAAAGACAGCCTGTGTAAGTTCCAGCCTTCCCCTATACAGGACTTGGGGACTGAATTCAGGTTGTCAAGCTTGGGGGTAAGCACATTTAGCCAGAGACAACTCACCAGCCCTACTTATTTAGTGCATATATATTCTATTCTATAATATAGAATGCTTGTGGAGGTCAGAGGACAACTTGCAGAGGTTAGTTCTGTCCTTCCACTATGTGATTCCCAGGGATCTAACTTGGGTTGTCAGGCTTGGTGGCAAACACCTTTATCTTGTGAGCCACTCCATAGGCCCCAGTCTTTTTTTTTTTTTTTTTCTAACTAGGGTTTTAAGTAGCCCTTGAATTTGCTAGGTAGCCAAGGATGTCTGATTCTCCTGCCTTTATCTTCCAAGTGCTGGGACTGGGAATAGCCATGTGCCACTATGCTGGTTTCTATCAGCGAGTGAGAGAGATGGCCTAGTGGTTAAGAGCACCGACTGCTCTTACAGAGGACCCGGGTTCGATCCCCAGCACCCACATGGCGGCCGAGAACCGTCTGAAACTCCAATTCCAGGAGAACTCCAGCTCCAGGGGAATCCGAGACCCTCTTCTGACCTCCGCGGCATTGCACGACACGGGTGCACAGACTTGCATGCAGGCAGTACATTCATACACATACAGAAATAAATAAAATTAATAATAAAAAGAAATTTAGAACACAACCATATACATTTTAAACATTATTCCACACAGTAGAGTAGTTGCAACAGAGATCGTATGGCTTGCAAAGCTAAAGAAATTTATTATCTGGGCATTTACAGAAAATGTTTGCTAAACCTTGCCCCGTGCCTTCATAAGATATCATCCACATTTTTTTTTATCTCTGCCAGATAGGTAAAAATGATCAATTTATTTTAGGTTATAGTCACATTTATTTTATTTTGAGGTTGAATACACTATTGTGAGCTGTTTAAACCTATTCTTCACTTTGATAATTGTTTTTATCATTTTATAGTTTTTGTTTACGAGAAATTATAGATATATGCAACACAACCTCCTACTGTCTTCTTCAACCACACTTTGTGTCCTCTAATCCTTGAATGGCTTGAGAATTATTATTATTTTTTTGGTCTTTTTGAGAAAGGGTTTCCCTGTAGCCCCAGCTTGTCATTATGTAGACAAGGCTGGCTCTGAACTCACAGATCCGCCTGCCTCTACCTCCCAAGTGCTGGGATTACAAGCCTGGGCCACCTCGCCTGGCCCTTTTTTTTTGGTCTTTTTGAGAAAGGGTTTCCCTGTAGCCCCAGCTTGTCATTATGTAGACAAGGCTGGCTCTGAACTCACAGATCCACCTGCCTCTGTCTCGCGAGTGCTGGGATTAAAGGCACGCGCCACCATGCCCGGTGACTTCAGAATTCTTATACGAGTTTAAAATTTGCATGTGCATCATTATATACTGAAACTTTTCTTTTGTACTTCACTCAACCTAGTTTTGGAATTTATGCTGACATATATATCTACTTAGGGAATGTTTCCATATTCACTTAATTTCCCTTTCTGTGTGACACTTTTGAGTTACGATGCTGATAGCACATATTCTAGCTTACCTTATTGCTGTATGGAATCAGGTTGTGAAGTCATTCATGTTGATACATATAGCTTATTTAACTGTATAAAGTATTCCACTGGATATATATATTTCATTTTTCTCCAGTTTTCCCTGATGTACACTGGATAGACATACTACATCTCTGTTTTTCACTGATGTATATTTCAGATGTCTCCAATATTTGCTATTATCATCTGGCAATAAACACTTTGGACATTATCAAATATTCTTTATTAAAGAATCTGAGGTGCAAGCCTATGTGTGGCAAATAGTTTTTCACCTTTTTGTCTTTGGTGTTTACTTCCCTTAACTTCCTACCTACCTTCCTTCCTTCCTTTTTTTTTGGTCTTTTTGAGACAGGTTTCCCTTTAGTCCCAGCTGGCCTGGAGCTTGCTATGTAGACCAGGCTGGCCTTGAACTCACAGAGATCCACCTGCTTCTACCTCCAGAGTGCTGGGATTAAAGGCGTGCACCACCACACCCAGCCCTACTTCCTTTACAAAAAAATTTCAATTTGTCAAATTCTTATGGCTTCAGGGTTTGTATTGTGCTTTGAACATGAGTTTTTTTTTTTTTTTTATCATAGCTGGTATGAAGGTTCAATGAGACAAAACAGATAGGATACAGAAGTGACCACCACAGTGCTGGCCAATTATTCATGCATGAACACACACACACACACACACACACACACACACACACACACACGCATGCATATTAGAAAAGGGTATACAGGGAAGATATCTTTCTTTTATGAACTTGGAACTGAATGTACATTCATTCTGGTGGCATGTGCTTTCCACCTGGAAACTGCTTTCATGCCTAGAAACTGTAATTACCATCTCTGATTCCTGATGCTTCTTCTCTCAATATAGTCTCCTGGAAAGAAAAGAATACTTTAAGACAGGTAAATGTTGAGGAATAAAGCCCTACCAAAGATTGAGCCTGGGGGGCCTGAGGATTCTGTTGGTTCATTGAAACACTGGGTCCTGAGCCAGGCCCACCAACATGGACTGGCTGAGGGTTGCCTGATATCAGCGTTGGGATATTTGTCTGTCGATGCAGGATTTTCTAAAAAGTAAAAAGACAAACCTATGAGCTGTCTCTTTAACAAAGCAGTCAGGCAGTAGCTATTCTACTCAAGGATTACCCTGCTACTTCCATAAAAGAAGCAGAAGCACTCACCAGGGCAATCTCCGGATCCACAATTCTCATCACTACCTGTGCTTGTAGCAAAGCATAAGCCAGCTGTGGATTCTGAAGCAACATGTTTCGTGCTTCCTGGGGACTATTCTGCACACAGAGCTGAGAAGACAAAAAGATTCACTTTTAGGTTCAACACTGAGGATTTGGTAGTGATTTAGATCCAATCCCATTTCAATTCTAATATGCCAGATCTATGAGTTGCTCTTTTGTTTTTGAGACTCTTGTGTATCCCATTCTAGCTTTGAACTCACTATGATCCTCCTGCCTCAGTATCCCAAGCAGTGGGATTACAGGCATGTACCACCACGCCTGGAGAGTTATTACTGATTTTGACATTGAACACAAAACCTTGGCCAAGGCAGGCAAGAGGAAGAGGAGGCATTTATGAGACCTATAATATGGTCACTTGGGAAAAAGCACATTTAAGTATCCACAGGGGCCACGGAAACCCAGCTGGATTGTTTGCACGGGTGTGTTTGTGTATAAAAATAGAAAGCTCTGTGTATGAAATAAAAAACATACTGGTCACACATGGAATGCTGAAGGTGTGAGACATAATGTCTAGGGATACAACTATTTCAGCTCAGGAAATTATATCCATTAAATCCTTGAAAATCTAATGTGAATTGTTTTGTTCACAATCTAATGCCTCCTCCCACCTTCATCTGTTTCATCAGCTCAAACATCTGTTCTGGTGGAAGACTGGCAACTGCTTTGCTAATGGATTCAGGGGCATCCTCAGGGCTGATGGTCTCTCCATAAGGTGACTCAATGACAGGTGCACCAGTGCCAAGGCCTGATTAGGAAGACAGTACAAGACAGTCAGGAAGGCAACATAAAAAGCTAAGTCATACCAAGTATCGATTTCCAGGGCTGCTGTAAGCACCAACTAATAACTTGAAATTAGTAGGAGCTGAGAAACAAGTGATTTGAAAAAAAAAAAAACCCTCTTGTTTCTGTGAAGGAAAGTGACTGTGTATTTCCTGTTCTCAGCTGGGAAGATGATCACACAGTTAATGCCACTACTGACTTCTCTGACAAACCATTTTGGAGGAAAAACATTTAAACAGACATAGATGTTAATTTCAACAGAGAATCTGTAGAAAAGCCTTTAGCACCCCTACCAGTTACTGACTTGGCAACACACAGAATTAATGGCTTGCTGGACTTGACATTTACCTTTAACTGGAAACCAACTCCTAAGCAACAGAGGGATTTCTAAAGTCAACCTTACCTTGCTTCTTCTTAAAGATAAACACATCACTTCCTCAGGTACCCCAAGTTCTAAGAAGCTATGCTGCTAACCCTTTCATATATTCACCATACATACACAGCTAGGATTATACTCACTCTTCAGTTCTTCTTTGTTCTTCTCACTGGCAGCATTATCCACTCGAAGTGCTCTTCCACTGAATTCACGGCCATTCAGGTTCCGCATGGCACTAAGTGCTGTCTCTTGATCTTGGTATTCACAGAAGCCATAACCCTTCGGTTTTCCTGTCTCTCTATCGTACACCAATCTGAAGAGCAAAACCAAGTATTAGGAACCAACGTTACACACATAGAGGCTTCCTTCTAACGCTACCATGTTCTAATTTTGCCCGCTGTAAAATAACTTTATAACTCTGACTGCCTATTAAAGGTCAGTGGTTAAGAGCACTGACTGCTCCTGCAGAGGACCCAGGTTCGATTCCCAGCACCCACATGGCAGCTAAGAACTGTCTTTAGTGCTGGGCGTGGTGGCGCACGCTTTAATCTCAGCACTCGGGAGGCAGAGGCAGGTGGATCTCTCTGAATTCAAGGCCAACCTGGTCTACAGAGTGAGCTCTAGGCTAGCTGGTACTAAAAGGGAGACCTTGTCTCAAAAATACCAAAAAAAATTCATTATTTTTGTTTTGTATGTGTGAGTGTATTGCCTGCCTGTGTGTACGTGCACCTGTGTTGAGTAGTGCTCGAAGAGGTCACAAAAGGGCGTTGGGTCCCCTGGAACTGGAGTTGCAGACAGTTGTCAGCCACTATGCAGGAGCTAGGAACTGAACCTGGGTCCTCTGCAAGAGCAGCCAGTGCTCTTAACCTCTGAGCCATCTCACCAACCCCTTAAAAACAATTTTTTTAGCGAAAAATATCTTTCAGGTGAGAATGGATATAAATTATATAGTATGTGAATTTAGGTCCAAGTATGTGGTGATTTTCAAGAATCTCCCAGTAGCTGGTGTGGTGGCACATGACTTTAATCGCAACACTTGAGAGGCAGAGGCAGGTGAATCTCTGTGACATAGAAGCTAGCCTGGTCTTCATTGGGAGTTCCAGGCCAGCTGTGGCTGCAGGGAGACCCTGTCTCAAAAGAGACAAAATTAATTAATTAATTAATAGAATTTCTCAGCAAAGAGCAGAAGAGGATCTTACCTGAAACTAACAACTGGTCCAACCTCAGAGAAGATGTCCTTCAGTTGTTCCTCAGTAGCTTCATAAGGAATATTTCCCACTAAGGAAAAAGTAACATGTTACAATTCTGAGACTGTAATGAAAAAAAAATTAACTGGAATATTCCCACCGAGGAAAAAGTAACATGTTACAATTCTGAGACTGGAACGAAAAAAAAATTAACTGGAATATTCCCNCATAAGGAATATTTCCCACTAAGGAAAAAGTAACATGTTACAATTCTGAGACTGGAACGAAAAAAAAATTAACTGGAATATTCCCACCGAGGAAAAAGTAACATGTTACAATTCTGAGACTGGAACGAAAAAAAAAAAATTAACTGGAATATTCCCACCGAGGAAAAAGTAACATGTTACAATTCTGAGACTGTAATGAAAAAAAAATTAAGTGGCTAAACAGAATGTTTTCCAAAACCAAGTTATGCTGTGTTGCATATTCCATCACAAGGAACTGAGTCACAAACTAACCAAAAAGGCTGTTTTACAAACACGTTATAGCTTTGGCTGACACAGAATTCACTATGTGTCTTAGGCTGGCCTTGAATTCGAGGCAATGCTACCCCTCAAAGTGCTTCGAAAGCAATACACATTTTTTGGAAACAAATCATTTAAGCCAAGAATTGTATAGTTTCGGGTTGGAGAGATAGCCTAGCGGTTAAGAGCACCGACTACTCTTGCAGAGGACCCGGGTTCGATCCCCAGCACCCACATGGTGGCTAAGAACAGTCTGTAACTCCAATTCCAGGAGAACTTCAGTTCCAGGGGAATCTGAGACCTTCTTCTGACCTCCGCGTCATTGCACAACACGGGTTCACAAACCTACATGCAGACAGTATATTCATACGCATACAAAAATAAAATAATAATAAAAAAAGAACTGCATAGTTTCAATCATCTAAAGTCTCTCTGGAGGAGTTTTAATGATTCATCCATCCATCTATCCATCCATCCATCCATCCATCCATCCATCCATCCATCCATCCATCCATCCATCCGCAAACAACCTCAAGATGCCAGGTGACCACTACCACCAGTAGGGTTGGACTAAAGATTACAAGTGAAACGAAAAGGATTCTAAGCATTTACGAGAAGGGGGAAGAGGACAAAATGTCGACGCTTTGAGCAACAATCTGTATTCTGGATACCAGTAGCACGGAACAGTGAGGCTCTGTCTCGTAAACAGAATAACAGAATCATAAAGGGGGGAGAACGCACAGAAGACTACCGCTAGCGTCCAGCTCCCCGAATCACCCTGCGGCAAATCGCCGACACCTTGGCGGCTCGTGTCTGCCCACGAGTGCACCAGGACGGCCGCGACGAGCCGCAGGCTGCAGTGGCCGCGCAGTACCGACACGGGCTCCAGATGGGAGCTGCACGGGATCGCCCTTCCCGGCTGCAGCCACAACCGAAATGCTCTCACCGAACACAGACCGCAGAGAACGATCCACGGCTGGGTCTCTCACTGGCAAACCCGCCATCCTTTCCCCTCGGCGGTTTCCGGCACACCAAAACAGACTTCCGCAGAGCCCGGGAGCCCGGGGCGAGCGCGTTCCAGGCGGGAGGGGGAGCCGGAAGCGCCTGGACTAGGCAGGCGTAGGTCCTGCCTCCTTTGGAGCGGACCCGCGGCAGCCTCGGTTTCGTGTCTGGGAGGAGTCACAGTGTGTGGGCCGGGAGTTCCGGCACTGTCAGGACCCGGAGTAGGCTAATGTGAAGGCTTTTAGCTTGTAGACGTCTATCCATCATTTTATTGCTCAGGCACACTATATACAGATGGCTACTGGAGCTTTACCCTGGAAACGGAAATAATTTCGTAACCGCTCCAGCACCGGGAGTCTCAACTCTGACCTCCCGCAGGGGTAAACAAACCCTTGCTGCAGCCCCACGCCCAGTAGCGTGTCTCTGATTGTTTAATGATAGTTTGGTTGTAAGGAGAGAGAGGGGAGAGGAGGGGAGAGAGGGGAGAGGGGGAGGGACCTGCCCTCTCCCAACACAAGACACTTTTCATTTGTGGAAGGCCTCACCGCAGGCTCTCTATCAATTTGTCTCAATGCAAACATTCAAAATATTCTCTTTGGCTGCTCATGAAAACAATGTGAGCTGCCAGGATCAAACCATCTTTCCAGATGTCTGGTAGTAACCACATTNAGAGGGAGAGGAGGGAGGGAGGAGGAAAGAGGAGGGAGGGAGAGAGGAGAGGAAGGGAGAGAGGGAGAGGAGGACGTGAGAGAGGGGAGAGGAAGAGAGGAAGAGGAGAGGGAAAGAAAGAGAGAGGGAGAGGAGGGAGGGAGAGGAAGGGAGGGAGACGGAGAGAGGAAGGAGGGCGAGAGGAGAGGGAAAGAAAGGGAGAGAGAGAGGAGGGAGGGAGAGAGGAGGGAGGGAGAGAGAGGAGAGGGAAAGAAAGGGGGAGGGAGAGGAGAGAGGGAGCTAAGGAGAGAGGTAGGGAGGGAGAGGGAGAGAGAAAGGAGGGAGAGACCAGAGGGAGAGGAGAGGGAAAGAAAGGGAGAGGGAGAGGAGGGAGGGAGATAAGGTGAGAGATAGGGAGGGAGAGGGAGAGAGGAAGGAGGGAGAGACCAGAGGGAGAGGAGAGGGAAAGAAAGGGAGAGAGGGAGGGAGAGAGATAGGGAGAGGGAGAAGGAGTGAGAGAGAGGAGGGAGGGAGAAAGGGAGAGGAGAGGGAAAGAGAGGGAGAGGAGGGAGGGAGAGAGAGGGAGAAGAGGGAGGGAGAGAAGGAGGGAGAGATGGAGAGACGGAGGGAAGGAGAGAAAGAGAGGAGAGGGAAAGAAAGGGAGAGAGGGAGAGGAGGGAGGAAGAGGGAGGGAGAGAAAGAAGCAGACATGAGACTGAACAGAACTCAGGGTCTAGTAGCAGGATTAATAAGAGAGCATAGGGAGAGAAGACTCTGTATGCTGAAGTAGGCCCTGGCTCCCACATGCTTAGTGCTGGGACACTGTGTTACTGGATATTAGCAGTGGAGGTTTGGAAACAACGGAAAAGCGTCTGTACAGTGGCATCACACAGTGTTGAATACACTCCTAGGATAGTGCAGGACAGGTTGCCAACCTGCCAGGTTGGAAGAAACCCAGAATAGTTGCAAAACTGAGGACCACGGGATTAGAAGAAGAAAACAGAAAAGAGTTAACAACACTATCATCTGAGAAACTTGCTCTCTGGTAAAGCAAGTCAGACCTAGTAAAATAGACACAGGATTGGAGGTATGGACTTAAAAAATAATTCCATGAATTGAGGATATGGCTCGGTGGTAGAGTGCTTGCCTAGCATGCACAAGGCCCTAGATGTCGTTCCTCATAATGTACAAGAAAAAACAATCCATACTATATAACAAAAGAGTCCTTGTTTGAAATATGGGAACTAGAAAAATATTTATTTATTTATTTATTTTTTTTTTTT